>JAQHUG010000068.1:2816665-2831495 GCA_028555095.1 Dicrostonyx torquatus | reverse complement strand
TTTTTTTTCTTGTTCCATCCATTTTCCTGCAAATTTCAAGATCTCATTAGTTTTTACTCCTGAATAATACTCCATTGTGTAAATGTACCACATTTTCTTTACTCATTCTTCAGTTGAGGAATATTTAGGTTGTTTCTGTGTTCTGGTTATTATGAATAATGCTGCTATGAACATAGTCAAGCAAATGTTCTTGTGGTATGAGTATATGTCAAAAAGTGGTATTGCTGGGTCCTAAGGTAGACTGATTCCCAGTTTTCTGAGAAACCGCCATACTGATTTCCAAAGTGGCTGTGAAATTTTGCACTCCCACCAGCAATGGAGGAGTGTTCCCCTTACTCCACATCCTCTCCAGCATAAGCTGTCTTTAATGTTTTTGAAGCCATTCTGACAGGTGTAAGATAGTATTTTCTGTTTCTGTGAAGAATGCCATTGGAATTTTGGTGAGGATTACATTGAATCCATAGATCATTTTGGACCACATAAATATTTTAATATTATTAGTTCTTTCAAATCATAAACATGGCATGTCATTTTTTTGGTGTATCTTCCTTAATTTTCAATCAGTGTTTTATATTTCTCTTTGTAGATATCTTCCATTCCATTCATTAAATTTATTCCTAGATATTTTGGGGTGGGGATGGAGAATGATTGTGAATGGAATTACTGTCTAGATTTCTTTTCCACTAAATTCATTACTGGTATAGAAAATGATTTTATGTATGTATGTAAGTTGGTGTAAGTGTGGATACAGGCCATGAAACTAGAAAGGAAACCATAAGATGGTGAAAAGTGGTGCTGAGGAAGGGGAAGTGGGCAACAGGAACACATGACATAAAGTAGAAGGGAGGTTATTGAGAGGAGAGAGTCAGAGGAACAGGAAGAAAATCACTAAAAGCCAATTTTGTTTGAAAACGTCATTGGAATCCTTAATACTTTTTATGCTAGTTAAACATAAAATGCTATCACCAATTTTTTCACATTGATTTTGTATACTACAATTCTATTGACTTTATCAGTTCTCACATTTTTTGTGTAGTTTTTATATTTACTGTATATAAAATTATGCCATCTGCACACAGGGATAATTTTACTTCTTCCTGTTGCGTTTGCAGTCCTTTTATTCTTTTTTGTTCTAATTGCTCTGTCTAGGACTTCTAAATCTCTGCTGAATGATAGTGGTAAATTGAGCATTTTTCCCCTGTAACTGATCTTAGAGAAAATGCTTTCAGTTTTTCCAAATCCAGAATGGTGATGACTGTATACTGCATGTAGACGCGATTGTGGCAAAATATGGCCCTTCAATATCAAGTTGTTGGAGGATTTATTAGGAACAAATGCCGAGTTTCATGGAGAGCATTTTCTGTTTCTACTAAGAGGTGAAATATTTATATGCTATGGAGAGAAACCAGAACACCTTGTGGTGAGCATATAACTTTTGTTCTTTCTTATTTTGATGTAATATATTAATTTTCCAGACTTACATGTATTGAACCATCCTTGAATACAAGGAATAAATCTCACTTGATCCTGATGTGTAAACATTTGATGTGTTGTTGGATTAGGTTTGCTTTGTGTTTTTATTTATTTTTTTTATTTTGGAATTTTGAGGCAGGGAACTCACTGAGCTCCACCTGCCTCTGCCTCTCAAACACTGAAGGCATGAGCCACCATAACTAGCTGCTTGTATGTTGTTAAGTTTCCCAAATATGTTTGTGAGGGAAACTGGTTGTCATTATTTTTGTTTGTTTGTCTTCTGTTTCTGTGGTAGGATAGGACAAGTTTGACAGGCTTTCAATATTTCGGTATTAGTTTACAAAGGAAAACAATTCTAAACCCATATAGTACCATGACGGGCCCCTAAGAGACAAACCAATACTGAGCAGAAAAGGCAGAGCAGGAAGCACCCCATTACCTTCATTTCAGTACCATCTATGAGCCCACAGCAACAACATCCCCTCCTCTTCTTCCTCTTTCCCTCCTTCTTCTTTTCCTTCTTCTTTCCCTACCTTCTCCTTCTTCTCTGCTGTCCATCTTAAACATCTCCCTGCAGAATCTCACGGCATAGGTCTGTCTGGACTTGGACTTACTCTACGGTCCAAGCTAAAACTTAAACTCACAAGCCTTCTATTTTAATCTCCCAAGGACTTGGAATACATGTGTGCCACCAGCTTGGCTTCTTCTGTCTGTGCACTGAGTTGTGGACTTTGGGTATAAGCAGACTCTTCTTATGTTGTTGAAAAGTTTTATAGGGAAGACATTTTTCTTTCAACAGTTTGTGTGCTCTCCTTTGGATAGTTGCTTCGCTGTGATGCTGAGTGGGCACAGAACTCTACCCTGCTTTATATTCAGTTATAATAAATGTTAGCGGTGTCTGGAAGTGCCTGACAGTATATAGACTCTAGGTATCTATAGATGTGGTGGTAAATGGATGTAGGCTTTCCAGGCGATTGACGACAGATCCCCTAGAAGTAGGCATAATATTAATGGAAGTTATGATGCTTGGTGTGTAGGCCAGAAAATAGCATGTCCTCAGATCCTGAAAACCAACACTAAGGGTGACAGGGACTTTGATGGTGGCAGCTATGATGCTCAGGGGTCAGGTCATGGAGAAATCATGTTAGGCCTAGAGAGAAGCATTGAGTTTTGGTGGTAGTTGTGCACCAGGAATGTGAGAAAAGAGTAGAGTATTGAGCCCTTAGATTCTGGGAGAGAGCATGCCAGTTCCCTTGGTTTTGTGGAGGCCCCCATTCTTGTACTAAGTCACCTTTTTCTTAGAGTATAGGAACTCCAGGGTTGTGTGACAGGGTCACAGGTGAATCACTGTGTATTGTTGTTTTAATGAGGTTCCAGCTTTGTGTGTGTGCGTGCACATGCATGTGTGTGTGTGCACGTGTGTTGGAATATTTATGATGCTGTAAGGATGGACAGATGCAGCAGCTACTGGCTCCCCTTGAGCAATGACTATATTCTTCTAATGGCAACACGCTGTAACAGTTAGTTCTAAGGGTTGGAGATGTAACCAACTTGACTTCTCTGGAGTAGAGTAGCCGCATGGACGCCAGGTAGTTACTCAAACTTCTTCAGGGGGAAAGCCTTGATGCTCTGAAACATGTCTGCACTTAAGATTGCAAGTCCTTGAATTAGTTCTCTGGAGTAGAGCAGGAGCATGGATCCCAGACAGCCCCTCAAGCTTGCAGAAGATCATAGGTCCACGAAAGCTGTGAAATGTGTGTGCAGTTGAGACTGCCGGTGCCTGGTGATAACGGGAGCTGATGGGGATTCCTTTCTTAATTTTTCCTGATACGTGGAGTGGACTTTACTTCTCTCTCTAGAATGCAAGCCAGCCTTTTCAGGCCATCTGGATTCATGTTCCTTGCTGGTGTCTTAGAGTTCTCCTTCTGTCACTCTCCTTCAAGCACAATTGCTCATCTGTGCTCCTGATTCTCTTTTGTGGTAGAGACAAGCAGGGACCGTCACGATCCAGCCTTTGATCCTTTTCCTCCTCAGATGATGATGATGCTAATGAAGACAATGACTGTGTCTCTCTGTGTGTGTGCACAGGTGTGTGCAGGTGAACAGGCATGTGCATGTGGAAGCCAGATGGTAGTTCTTCACTTTAGTTTTGGAAACAGGATCTCTTACTGAACGAGAACTGGATGAACCCAATAGACTGGCTCACCAGTGAGTCCCAGGGATGCTCCTGCCTCTGCTTCCTCTGTGCTGGAGTTGCCACTGTGGTCAGCATTTTACATTGTGTTTCTCTTCTCCAGTTTCTCCTCTACTCCCTTCCACCCTATCACTCTTCCCTCTCAATTTTATGTGCTCTTTCTCTAAACTTCCCGAGTCTACATAGTGCTGCCTATATGTGCACAGATGTAGGACCATCTCCTGGAATATGGGCAGCCTCCCTGGGGCAGGTGATATCCCTGAAGAAAACTACCTTTCCCAGCAAGCATCACTTCCAGTAGCTTCCTGATTGCTACTCACTCCATGCTGGGGTTTTGTCAGGCTTTCTCTTGTGCAAGACATCCCAGCAGCTGTGAATTATGTGTGCAGCTTCCCTGTTGTGTCTAGACAACTTTGTTTTACTGTAATCACCTGCTACCTCTGGCCGTTGCTCCCTCTTCTACCAAGATCCCTGAGCCTTGGGACAAGAGGGTGGGATACAGGGGTACCACTTACAGCTGAGAACTCTACAGCCTCTTCCTCCTCAGATTATTTTTTAAATAATGCCTCTGAAGGGGATCAGAAACCAAGTTATGAACTGTTATTATTTTTAAAATGCTACCATATTTTCTACATATTTCTTCTTTTTACAATATACTATAGAAATTGGATCCCATCCCTCTTTCCAGCCTCTGGTAACCCCTCTCCATTTCTAAGAGTTCAATGCTTTTAGATTTCCTGTTTGAAGGAGATGATGTGGGCTCGTCTTTCTGTGTCTGACTCACTTCATTTACTTCAAAGCCCTCCTGTTTCATTTTTATCATCACAGATATTTTTAAAGGGCTGAATAGTACTCCATTGTATGTATATAGTGCATTTTTAAAAATCCACTCACCACATATGGACCCTGCATCTTGGTTCTTGGTTCTTATGAATAACGCTGTAGTGCATATAGAAGTAGGGATCATTTTTGATACTCTGATTTCACATCCTTTGAATACATGCCCTGTAGTTGAATTGCTGGGTCACATGCAGTCCTAATTTTTATTTTTTGAGCAACCTCTATACTGTTCTCCATGACAGCCTTACTAACTTATGTACCTGCAAGGGTTCCTAATTCTTCATGGTTCCTTATTCTCCATGAGCTTGCCAATGTTTGCTACCATCCATCCTTTTGATAACAGCCGTTCTGAGAGGGATGGAATGAAGTCTCCTCCAACAGGGATGAGGTAAGCCTCTTTGTTTTAATCTGCATTTCCCTGATGATCCCTGGGCTTAAGCAGTCATTCATGTACATGTTGGCACTTTATACGTTTTCTCTTGGAAAAAAGAAAAGCATCCAGTTCCTTTGCTCATTTAAAAATTGTGCTGTTTTTCTATTGAGCTGTTTGAGTTCCTCACATATCTGGGTAGTCCCCTTTTAGCGGGTGTAATCGTCTTCAGATACTTAGTCTCTTCCATACATTGTCTTCTTATTCTGGTGTTTGTTTCTTTTGCTATACAGAGCTTTTCTGTGTGAAGTCATTCTATTTGCCTAATTTTGCTTTTGTTACCTGTGTTTTGAGGTCCCATAAAAATCATTTCCCAGCTCTCTGAGTAGTTTTTTCAGCCTAGCGTTAAACCTTCAGTCTTTTGCACATGGTGCGCCGTAGAGAAAGGCTGGCCGGAGTCTCCTGGGTGTGGGCAGCCTATTTTTCCAGCATCGCTTATTGAAGATTCTTATTCCGCATTATGTGTTCTTGGAATCTTTGTCGAAGAGCAATTAATTCTGTGTCTCTGTTATCTTTGTGCTCCTCTTTCCATGTATCTATTTTAATGTCACATAATGCTGTTTGGATTACTCCATTTTGCAGTTTATTTTCAAGTTCCATAGCTCCATGTCCCCGGATTTGTTCGCTTTGTTCATGGTTGTCTAATTAGACTCCTTTGTGCTACCACAGGAAGTTTGGAATAGCCTTTCTGTTATTTTTATAAAAGTGTTGCTGAAAATTTCACAGACATTGCAACGAGCCTGCAGCTGCTTTGGATAGTATGGACATGTACAGTCCCAATCTTTCAAGATCATAGCCATGGGATACCTTCTCATTTACATCTTGTTTCATTTTTACATAAGATGTGGGGGCAATCTAAGACATGGACTATCCAGATTGCTACACCAGCCAAAATACACTCCTCCTCCCTCCCCAGGTACTCTGAGACTGTAGCAACAATTGGGATCTACAAATTTTGGGGCGGGAGAGGGGACAGAGATAAGTAAGCTTTACCTGTTTGCAGGATATATTCACCTTACCTGTGTTTTATTTTTTCTTACCTTTATTAAGAAATTATGTTGGCAAATTTCCCTGTGTTGTTTAAACGTATTTAAAGTGGATTCTGAGAGGGAGAAGGCCATCTCTTATCTCAGACTCAAATATGCTTATGTCAAATGTCCTCCAGCACCTCTGCCCTGTGTCAGGCTGATCGCCTGGCCCTGTGGCAAGGAGAAAGGAAAACTGACAGATAAAGAGTGAAAACATTGTGAAGAGCCAGAAGGCAAATCTTTCCCAGCAGTCACTACTATTATTCAAACTTATATTATATATATAATTATATTCATATTTGTATTTATGAAAATACTTGTGGTGGGAATTTCCACTGGGAGCCCCAGATGACCGACTCTAAGGTTCCCCAGTTGATCTGTATGGATGTTGTAAGCACCAATATGATGGGGTTCCTTTTTTTTTCTCTCTCAATCAGACTGTTCTAGTACTCTCTGCTGAATGTTGTGGGGGCTCCATTCAATAATGTTTTGATCTCCAACTTGTTATTTTTCTTCATTTTTTGTTTGTCAAATGCTTAGTAAGTTCACTCATTCTAAACCACAAGTCGTTTGCAGCTCTTCCTCTGGACCAGACAAAGTGAGCTTCAACTCTGCCTCTCAGTACAGTGTTTGCATCATCTTTCAGGACATCTCTCTATTGAGTTTTTATGTGTAATCCTCCAAACTGTATTCTATGTAGCTCAGGCCCAGTACATTAGTGATCAAAGAGGACTGTCCAGAACCCCAGAAGTGACATGAAAAATAAGGGGTGTGTGCATGTGTGTTGTATTTAACACCTTCTTCTCTTCTTTTCTGTTGTGTGTGTGCATGTGTGTGTATGTGAGTGGTGCATGCAGCACCTTCTATTCCTCTTGT
Organism: Dicrostonyx torquatus; assembly: GCA_028555095.1. Classification (NCBI taxonomy): domain Eukaryota; kingdom Metazoa; phylum Chordata; class Mammalia; order Rodentia; family Cricetidae; genus Dicrostonyx; species Dicrostonyx torquatus. The sequence goes on along the minus strand of JAQHUG010000068.1, from coordinate 2,824,654 downwards.
TGTGTGTGTATGTGAACATGAGTTGTGCAGGCAGCATCTTCTATTCCTTTCTGTCCTGTCATCTCAAGCCAGCCTCTCACTGAATGACAGCTAGTAAAGCTGTCTTATGAACTCTCAGAATCTTTCTGTCTCCATCATCCCCACCTGCCCAGTGCTGGGGTTACAGGCACTTGCAGCCACGCCTGGTTTTTTTTTTTATGTAGGTATTCAAGATTCAAACTTGGGTCCTCAGGCTTGTAGAGCAAGCATCCCATCTCAACTCCACATAGAGTTTTCAGGTTGTGTTTCTCACACCTCACCCCAAAGGGTCAACATTCTTGGCAACTTTGAAAAAGGTCTGATCTTCTATTCATTTCCCTCACAATTGTGGCTGCTGCCTTTAAACTCTTACAATCTTCCTTTCTCTCCTAAAATTTATCCCATTAGCCCTTGCTTGCCCCTTTTCATTCTAGTCTCTTTTGATTCTAATCTCTGTCTTTGTATTCCTCTGGTGATGGGAGAATTCTTCTCCAAATATCGGTCCTGGGAAACAGTTCAGTGACCCAAATCAAAGCAATAATTTGCAGGCAGAAGACTGGGAAAAACTTGAGACTGTTAAATATTAACCAAGTTATCTGTTCACATAAATCTTTCATGCAGAGTAAGCATTCCGAAAATATGTGTGGGCATGTGTGCTTGCATGTGCTTGTGGGCCTTTTTTCCCAGGCTATGCCGCTCATCTTTAGTACTTATTCTATTAATTATTATTATTATTATCATGAGCTCCAATATCTCATTTTGGATACTCCAAAACAAGTTATAGGACTATGGCATATTTTAATGTATTTATGATTCGAGACTTCAGAGACAACCTCAGTTTCTTTCATGTATTTTGCATCAGCTAGGATGCTGAGGGACAAGAAGAGAGAGGGTACTAGAGAGCTGCATCTCAGATCTAGCTAGCCTACCCGTTATCTTTATGTATAATTGCAGCCTTGTGGTCCTTACTTTTAGCAGAGATAGCACTTAACTTTGCATGGCTACTTTGAGGATTTAACTAGAAAGTTTCACCAGGAACTGTCTGTGGAGGATGTCTATGCTCACAGTCCTTTTACCCACCAGTCTCCGTGTTGGGAGCTGTGATAATGAAGCAGCAAACAAAGCCGATACTCTCAAGAAGCCTGGAGCTCAAGGGATATGCTGTATAAACACAGCCTGATACAAACTGAGCACACAGTAAGGAAGCGACAGCCAGACTTTTTCTAGACTTCATTTATAAAGAAAATAAGATGTTTTCTTTGTGTGTGTGTACATGTGCATGTGTGCTCATGTGTGTGCAGGTAAGTGTGCATGTGGAGCCAGAGGGCAACCTTGAACCTAAAGCACATTGTCTTAGAAAGGTCTTTCCCTGCTCAGCAGGTGGGCTTGGCTGGGTGGCAAGTAAGCCTCAGGGACCACCTTTCCCTTCCTCCCCAGAACTGAGATACAAGTATTTGTCATCATGTCCAGTTGATTGCTCTCTTTTTAAACGAGGTTATCAAACCCAAGCACTTTACTGCCTGAACTGTTTCACAAGCTTCAGAAGGTAGACCGGTGAGCTCTCCGAATTCTGAGATACCTGTGTTGGAAGGGCTGCTGTCTGGCTCGCTGTTCCAGAACAGAAGATTATATCCCACTGCGGCCCTGCCTCTAAGGTCATCTCTTAATGATTCCCTCTCTATTACAGTTTCCTTCTGCAATGTGCTAGATTCAGTCTGTGGGTCCAACATAATGAGACATGGTACGTAGTTTCTAACACTAGGCTTAGAAGACAACGGGACTTCCTTCTTTATTCCTCTTCTGCCTCCCTCAGACAAGTTACTCTGAGTGAGACTTGCTGCCATGCCCCATTAATCCAATGACAATATTCACAAGGGGAGAAACTGGAGTCTGCCAACAATGGCCATGTCTGTGAACTGGGATACCCTAGCTGCAACCAATTTGTCAGATAGTTGTATCATTTGGCTAACAGTGACCACATTTTATGGGAGTCCCCGAGAAAGACCTATTCCAATAAACAACTCTTACACACCTGAGCTACTAGAAAACTAAATATTTGTTAGTTTGAACATTTGGTATTTGAGAATATTATTTGAGCATTCTTGGTCATGACACCTCCCAGAACCATTCTCCTTATACTCTGCCGTCAGCCAGGTGACACAAGGGGCTTAGCCCCTGGGTTCTTAGACTGGGGTTAGCCCTTCTGTACCAGCCATGACTGGGCCTTTCTTCCTTAAGAGATGATAATCTTGGCCCTATTGCATATTGTTTCCCCTTTGGACCTACTTTATCTGTATATTTCAACACATCAGCTAAGAAAGCTTCCACCTGCGGCCCTGAGGAAAAGTGTCACTTCAAAATCATTCCATTGTCATCTTCTCGCTTCTCTCTGGAGATTAGGGTCAGGGTGTGGGTAACTCGTGCTATGGCAGGCGGGCTCCTCAGTCTTGTTAGGGCTTGGGGAGAAGCTGATAGTGAATTTCAAGGTTAAACTGGGTCTTGGGGATTCAGAGTCTGAGGCCTCAGGCCAAGCGTGGCCCCTCTGAGAAGCTGCTAGGTTCATCATGCTGTGTTCAAAACCGAGTCAGGCTGCCCTTACCGGGACCAGCTTGGGACTGTGTGTATTTGAGTGTATGCATATGTGGTCATGTGCACTGGACACCAGGTAGGTACTAAAGTGCATTTTTTCCTACCGTGTGTGTGTGTGTGTGTGTGTGTGTGTGTGTGTGTGAGTGTTCATGTTTGTATGGGCAATTGCAGTTATGCATGTGCTACTGTGTGTGTGTGTGTGTGTGTGTGTGTGTGTGTGTGTGTGTGTGTGTAGGTCAGAGGGCAACCTTGGGTGTCAGTCCTCACTCCCTCTCTGTTTGAGACAGAGTCTCTCATTGTTCACTGATGTGCACACCAGGCTTAGCAGACTGAGGCCTCTCAGTAGGGTTTCCCTTTCTCTGCCTTCCATCTTGCTGTGGGAATTCTGGGATTGACAGTTGTGCTGCAGTTGACTTTATGTGGGTTCTGGGAATCTCAACATGTACCCTGACACTTACCCACTGAACCATCTCTGCAGCCCCATGACACATTTCTTCCATTCAGTACACACATCTCTGGACACATAAGAAATAGTGAAAGAAGGGCAGCACATGTAGTGTCCAGTTTCTGGGATTATATGCCAAAGATAAACTTTTATTATTCATTTTAACACTCAAAAAGCCACTTTTCATGTCATAAAAAGAACAAATCATCAAAGAACCCACAGACTGGTTATCTGAATGTGCGTGTGTGTGTGTGCCTGTGTGTGTGTGTGTGTGTGTGTGTGTGTGTGTGTGTGGACAGGATGTGTGTGTGTGTATGTGTGTGGACAGGGTTGTGTGTATGTGTGTGGACAGGATTGTGTGTATGTGTATGTGTGTGGACAGGGTTGTATGTATGTGTATGTGTGTGGACAGGGTATGTGTGTGTGTAGTTTTTAAATATTCTGTGAGTCCTTTACTGTTGGAAGCTATCCTAATCTATTCTGTTTGTTCCTACCCCAAGCTCACATCACAGCCCATATTCTTTCTTCCTCAGATCTCATGCTTCATAAGGTAAGTGGAGGTAAGCTCTAAATCTAGGGTGTGTGGGTTTCAAAGCTCCTATACTTTCCATCACCCATGTTGCTTCCAGCTATGCATGGTTGCCATGGTGCTCCAGGCATGGAGGGCCCTGCATGTCACCCTCTTCAGAGAAGGGACGATGTGCATGTCAGGGTTCCTTGGGAAAGACAGCCCTTTGTGTTGCCCACTCATTATTGACAGGCTGCCTTTACTTTAGTTTTCCCTTTGGAAAGTTTCATTTGGTCAAAGCATTTCAAAGCAAAACTAAATTGAACCAAGCCAGAAAATCCAGATATCCTAACCTCAATGTCTTGGTAATGTCTAAGACTTTTATTATAAAGTTCCAGTCCAGCTCCCCATTCCCTCAGCCACCTGTGCCCCCATCTCAGGGGAAAGGTAAGGCACTGGACCCGGTACAAGATGGTAGTTATACTCCTCCAGTTAGGCTCAGCTTCAAGTTGGATCCTGGTAGATGGTGAAGCAGGAGGAGCTGAGAAACAGTAGATAAGGAGATACACCATGTAACAGCTTTATCACCAGGCTGGCGACCCTCCTGGTAGCCTAATGGCTGGGTATCAACTTTGGACTTAGACATATCTAGATTATAGTAAAGTTTCAACTGATTTCTAGATTTTTTCCCAGGCCACAGAAAATTCCTCTACCCACCCCCAAGTCATCACCATTGGTAAACAGGAGATTCTAGTAACGACCATTTCACAAAGTGGTCACCAAAGTCAGAACACAGAGAGGCAGCCTGGCAGCTGTCATGAATCAAACACTTCATATAGCACTCAGCTGAGAGTCTATATTCATCGCTCTAGTGAGTCTGCTAGCAACCCTATGAAGAGGGAGAAACTGACCGGTGACCGGTTACTTAAGAAGCAGCCAGCAAGTAGCCATTGTCATTACTGATGTGACAATGACCCAGTGTTAGGTTGGCCACGCAGGATGCCGGAGTGCCCGCATGCAACGGTAGTAGGCAGGCCTCTCCACCTGCTGCCTTCACCAGCTTCTCTGGCTGGGGAGGAGTACGAAATGCACCCAGAGCTGAGGGCTTCTCTATGATCTTTCTGTTGAGTTTCATCTTCTTTATAGTGAGGGACTTCTGCTCCTCTCTTCATTCTCGATCCAATCAACTTCCTCTGACCCCAGTTGACTCTGCTTGGCAAGAAGGGGAAAGAAATATTTAGAAAACATATTAATTTGGATACACACATACATATTAGTTTGGTTTTATATGTGTGTATTTGTATGTGTGTTTGCATATGTTTATGTGCGTGCATGCACAGGCCAGAAGCCAATGTCAGCTCTCTTTCTCAACTGCTTTTCATCTTAGTTTTTGAAACAGGATCTCACTAACCCTAAAGCTCACAGATTTAGCATGACTGGATGGTCAGAGATGCTCTTGTTTCTGCCTTCCTTGCCCAAGGAGTACAGGTGTATGCTGCCCCTACTGGCTTTTTGAAACATGAGTTCTAGTGATTAAAATTAGGGCCTCACACTTTGAAGCAAGCACTTTGCCAACTAAACCATCTCTCTGCCTCAAAAAATGCATCAGATTTAGGATCAGAAAACCAGTCCTGAGTTCTTGTTCTTATACTTTCAAATGGAGAACAATGTCTGCCATTTGACAGACATTGTGGGAGGTTGCAGAAAGGTGGTGGATCTCTAAGTCTGAATCTCCCCATGTCATAGAAGTACAAAAGGCAATGCTATGGAGGACTAGCTACATGTCCAGGGGACCTTATGAACTGACTTGGTTTTCCAGCACCTTGTGATCATAGTCACCACTTTACGGGTGATAAAAGACGGTGGTTTAGGGATGGTGAGGCTCAACCAAGATCTCCCTGCCATGATGTGGCAGAAAAGGAACTGGGATGTTGGTTAGTTGAAACCAAGTCCTGTGCTCCTGTGTGACCACATTACTAGCGCTTCCAAAGGGGGCAGCCTCCAAGTTCTCCCTTTGCCCACATGTGAGGACATAATAATCTCCTTTCTTGGCCATTTTGTGCTGGATGTCTCTATAAACTACTTACTGGGCTGCACATGCCTGACACTGTTCATTGGATTTTTCAAGGCTGCAGTACCATCTGCCACCCACCTAGGCTGCCGCCTCTTGAAGGTAATTTGAGCAATAATAGGAGTTTCTAGTTAGTTCCTGATATGGTTTCCTCTCTGATTCTTCAGGTTTAAACAAAAATGCAACTTTGATCTCTGTCAACAAACATGGCGACACAGCCAGGTAAGTCACACGCTACCATTCCCAGTGACTTTCCAACTCCTGGGCATGCATGGTACAGTGCTGACCACTTAGCTTGTCTAGTCTATCTCCATAGAATCTGCACATGCCTGGAAAAAATAGTGCACATGTCAGCCACCTGGGCTGCCATCCTGTCAGCATATGTTAGGGAAAGGAGGGAAGTCTTTTAGAAAGAAAGACACCTCCTTTCTCTTTGGGGACATTATGGACAATCAATTGATTTATAGTCTAATGAGAGCCAGGCTCCTAGATTGGAAAAAAGTAGGGGGGAATGAGTTGGGGCTTAGAAGATGAGAGCAAGCTTGGAACAGTGCTGATCAACACAGATAGGAGATTATTCAACATTATGACTATGTGGAAAAATCTGGAATCTCGACACATGCTTAAGATATGGGACCATGCCAATAATCTTACAATCTTTGTCAAGGAAAACCAAGTAGCTGGGGGAGAAATTCTCTCCCAAGTCTCCTATATATTGGCCTGCTACACTTCTATCTTGAGATTTTGGCATATGAATGTATTGGCGAGGAATACATGAGTGGAGGGATAGACATCTAAGATGCTGCCTCCATTGACCAGAGTGGAGCACTAGGCTATTGTGTTGGAAGCTCTGGTGGGGCAGGACTCTTGGGTGGAACAGGAAAAGGCAGAGTAGGTACTTGGTGTTGAACAATGGTTTGATTCTGTCAATTACATTTTAAATAAACGCTGATTGGCCAGTAGCCAGGCAGGAAGTATAGGTGGGACAACCAGACAGGAAGTAGAGGCAGCTCAAAGAAAACAGGAGAATTCTAGGAAGAAGGAAGCCCATTCCTCTACAGTCCTGGCCCAGCCACAGAAGAATCAAGATGTGACTGCCTCACTGAATAAGGTACCGAGCCACGTGGCTAACATAGCATAGACAAGAATAATGGGCTAATATAAGTTATAAGAGTTAATGAGAAGCCTGAGCTATTAGGCTAATCAGTTTATAACGAATGTAGACTTCTGTGTGATTCTTTGAGACTTAATGGCTATGGGAACCAGTCAGGACAGAAACCTCAGACTATAGGTGCTATGTGGGTACCCTCATGAACCCGAGAGTACATATGCTTATCTAATAACTCAGCGGGGACACTTGAGTGTGAAAGAAGCATCTGGAAACAAATCTCGAAAATAAACAAGGCACTTTTCTCATTAAAATTTAGAGAAGTTAGAAAGCCAGAAACATGAGTATTTAAGACAGAAAAAAGCAGTTCATCTCTCTTCCAAGTATATGGTATGTGTGCTAACAGATGTGATGAAATTTTGCTATACATTTGTCTATGGTGTCCATGCAGACACCCTCAGATACAAATGTAAATGGGATTACATTTGCATATTCTTTCATGCACTTGAACTCATCTCTAGATTACTTACACTTCCTAATGCAGTGCACTGCCAAGTACATAGCTGCTATACTGTTGTTCTTCAAGAAACAGGAACAAATAAAATGTCTGTGCATGCTCAGCACAGGCATTGCTCTTGCTAAGTATTCTTGATCTGTAACTTGTCAAATCTTCAGATAAAGAACCCATGAATGTAGAATTAAGTGTGTTCCTTTCTTGAATTCTTTTGTATGTTAAGTTTTGAAAATATATTTCATATTAAATTATAGTACAATTTTGTATCTTGCTTTTCTACTATGTTAGACCATAAACAACTTGCACATTATTATACATTTTAACTAATACTAAAATAGCTAACTATTTAAGTAATGTTAATTGATATTTGCTAGCTGCCATACAAAAGCACTTTGCATTCACTCAGTTTCCACCAAGGACAGCAGGCTCGTTTCCTGCAGTTCCTGCTCTGATAACACAAAGGCTGGCCCTGAGGCTTAGCAGGGTCAACTCACCTGTCAACAGTCACTCCAGCCTGAGCTGGAAGGTCAACTCAGGTTTGCCAGGCTCCTGAATGCCAACTAATTCTTTTAAAAGGATGCTTTCATTGACGACTTTCCTTCTTACTTAATGATACAGAGAATATAGAGATCGTACAATCAACTGCACTTTGAATACATGAAATTAGTAGTCTTATGCCAAGATTACTCATTACATCTCTATAACCTCCCCCATAGGAACTAGCACACACAGGGGT
>JAQHUG010000068.1:2775120-2798642 GCA_028555095.1 Dicrostonyx torquatus | reverse complement strand
GGGATCCCCTCTAGAGACAAGTCTCTTGCCAATCATAAAATGACTCCCTTAATGTAGATACCTTATTCCCTTCTCCAATATCCACCCTTCCTCCCTCTCCACCTTCCACCACCCCCAGGCTCTCCCCAGTTCTTCCTTTTCTTTTATTACGTTTATTTTTTTTTTAAATTTTGTGTGTACATGTGTGAATGTACATGCCACAGTACTACATGTGTGGGGGTCAGAGGTCACTTAGAGGAGTCAGTTCTCTTTTTACCATGAGTTACAGATAATGAACCCAGATCATCAGGTTTGGTGGCAAATGGTTTTACCTGCTGAGCCATCTTGCCAGCCCCTGGAGCAAACTTGCTTATCCCAGGCTTTTTCAGTAATGAGTTTAAGAACTTGGCAAAGACATTCAAGGTAAAAATCTCCCATGGAAAATTTTCTTTCTGTCTTTCTTGTTAGTCCTTGAAAATTCTAAGTTCACATCTTGTGAGTTATGTAGGCTGGGCAAGTGATAATACTCTGAGCCCCAGGTTTTCATCTCTAAAGATTTGGCAGGGTTTCAAGGGTGATTAAGCAAGATGATAATTAGGATTGTTGCTTGTGATAATGGTAATTGTTACATGTGCTGCCTTCTTGCCATACACCAGTTTACAGTTGGATTCCTGGTTTACAAATAACTCCTGAGATATCAAGCAGGGAATGGGGGCTAAGGAAGGTGACACAAAAAGGAGTCTAAAAGATCTCTTTGCTCAAGACAAGATGTGAGAAGTAATTGCATTTTGGCTGAGTTGGAAACTGTGTGGAGATACAATGGAAAAGACATTGCAAAGTATTAATTATGGTTTTATCTAAGAGGTGGGTCTGTACACGAACCTAATTTTCCCCCTATGTAGTAATCTGTATTTTTGAAATGACTACTTATTACTTTGGTGGTATGAAAAAAATGATAGTGGGGTGGAGAACACATGGGTGGTAGGATAAAGGCATTGCTCCCATCTGCCTCCTGTCCCGCCTTGGGCAACCAAGGCTTGAGGTCTTGTTCAGTTCACTTAGCGGGGCTGTATTAGCACTGTGGCTCTATAGAGGATACTGGTTAAATTTGATGAATTTTTTAAAATCAATTTCATGTGTCTTTAACTCAGATTTCAAAACCTGTATTAAAATCACAAAGGATATTTTCTGTTTATTTACGTGCACAAATCTATGCTTGTTCCCTTCTTTTCCTCCTCCAAAGACATGAACTTCGCTCAACCATGGGCAACGTGGTTTGTTAACATCCAGTGTAAGCAGACTCAGATGATTGCGGAGTCAAGTTCCCTGTCATGGGTCACAGAAAGGGATGTGCATCTTGGTGTTGAGGAGAGGCCCCAGCTTCCACTCAGGACATGAGAATATGATTTTGTTTGAGGACTGGTCTTGGTACTGTCCTTTTGTTACCAACTATAAGTAAATAACCAAGACAAGTGTGTGGCAAGCAGAGGGAGGATATTTGTAGGTTAAACTAAGCTCTCCTATCAAGACATGCCAAGGGCATCTGGCCAGTGGGAACAAGGGATCCATGAGCTTGGTAGTGGAGAGAGGAGAATAGGCTAGGTAGAAACCCACCACCATGCTGGGTGCTCTGCTCCGCCTTGCCTTGTCCTCCCATGCTCTCTCCTCAGAGCAAGAGATCAACCACAGACCAGCAGGGGCTTGGCTGGTAATAACAGCAGCAGTACCTCCATTCAATTGTAAGCCCTTCAAGCATTATTTCAATCAAGCCTATGAGGTGGGTGTAACTGCTGGTGGCCTCGCATCTCAAATGAGGCAGTCCCTGGTCAGAGATACCTCAGCTTCCCACCTTTTCTCACGCTGCCGCACAGCTCCGTTTAAGCAGCACAGGCACACCAGATGTGAACTCACCCTCCTGTTGGTACCAGCTTAGAAGCTGACTCCCCCTCTTTACCTCATTCATCCAGCTTTCAGGCCCAGCTGGTGCTTCCCTGAACTTCCCATCCAGAACTAATATTTCTTCTCATCTGGACTCTACCACAGTGAACTGTAAAAACAAATAGATAAGCAGTTTATATGCATGATTTATGTATGCATACTACATTTGTATGCTTTTGTAACAAAGTATGATATTGGCCCCTCCCCTCAAAGATATACTTATATCCCCAATTCCTGTGCTCTGTGATTTTGTTACCTCATGTTGGTACAAAGGACTCTGTAGACACGATTACCATGAAGACTCAGAGCTGAAAGCATCTTGTGCTATCCAGCTGGTCCTAATCTAGTCTCTGAGACTTCGAATGTGGGAGAGATAGAAAAGTAGGTCAGAGAGGTGGTGTAAGAAGACCCTCACCTGCCACTGGCACTGTTGGTTCTGAAGATGGTGGAGGGCCACCAGCAAGGAAAAGTGACCTACTGAAATTTGTGGCCATCATCAGTTAATATCCAGCAAGAACCAGGACCTTAGCCCCATAACTCCAGGAAACAGTCTACCAACAACACCCTGAAGGAGTCGGACTCTTGTGTCTTCAGACAGGAGACCAGTGTGTCAACATTCAATTTTAGGTCTTGAAGCCTGTACCAGAATTCTAACCCACAGCCTATAAATGGATAGATTTATTTTGTTTTAAGCCATTTACATCAACAGTAGTTTGCTACAATAGCAATAGGAAGGCTATAGCTCTATTGGGGTACCATCACTTTATGAGGGCATTTGTGCCATTTTGTTCACTGTGGTTGCTCGAGAATGTGGATGTTTCTCAGACTAGTTACTTTTAGTTATTAGTATAATTTCCCTCAGAGCTTCGAACAGCCATGAATTCTATGGCATTTTATTCAGTCATCTCTACCATTTGAGTAAGCATTTTAGCTCAGCATCGTCTTGGGTATTGATGGGATACAATCAAGTTGGCAAAGGAATTGGAGCACTTTCCAGATACCTGAGTTTTAGCCCATGCAAACACAGAAGAAGACTGTATTGTCCGTGCCCACTCAAAGATCAGAGAGGCTGTGTCACTTACTTTGGCCAGGAACTCCTAATAAACTCATGTGCTCTCTCTCTGTCTCTCTCTCTTTCTTCTTCTCTTCTCAGCATGCTACCTGGCACTGTTCAAGATGGTACTGGTCTGGCAGCTTGCATACCATTGGCATGATGCTCAGCAAAGCCTGTCAGCTGGTCCGTGTTGCGCATGTACGCAGAGAACGAAGCTCTTTGCTTCAATAGCTCAGATTTTGAGGTGGTCGTGGTTACATGGTTTAGCTCATCTCTGATAAAGTCATTTTCTGTTTTTTGTTTATCTACAATCTCTGGGGAAGAAATTGAGGCATATGAAAAAGAGATAATCCAGTTCACTGCTGGGTATTCACTGAACCCCAAAAGGGGAAAAAGTACAGTTCCTGATATAACTAAGGACAACCATAGGGGTGGCAGCCTATGTTTGATGCGAGCAAGTGGGATTTAGACAGAGGACTTGAAAAGCAGCCTCTCACACAAGTTAGAAAATGAGTTCTGAATGTTATAGATCAGGGTTGAATTCCATCCCTAGTCTTTCACATGAGATGCTGGGCAAAACAAGCCCAATAGTTCCCTTTGAAAATGAGACTTAACGTCCAGCCTGCAGAACACCTCGCCTTCCTGGGGTGACACCATGAAGTGAACATCTCATTGAGAGAAATGGCAGTCTGGGGAGACTGTGGCACACTGCAGAGATGCCAGCATGTCTCCTAAACTGTGAATTGCCTGGGAAGCAGAGAAGCTGCAACCCAAGGCCCAACAGTTTCCAGCCCAGACTTTCCAGCGAAGGGCCTGCCTCTGATGGATTAGCATTTTTGAAAGGGCTTCTGAGGAGAGCTGACCTCTCCGTGACCTCTTGACTTGATGCTAGAATGCTTCTTGCAAGCACAGAGCAAGCTCTGACTCACCAGTACCATGTTGGCTGCTGGGACCCTTGCGCCTACAGCCAAGACTTAATCTCTAAGCCACCTACAGTCACGTCTGCTCAAGCCTGTGCTTCAGAGAGTCCCAGACTGTGAGTTGATGGAGTCGGGAGTGCCAAGAAGGAGCTCCTTCCTGGGAAGCCAAGAGCCTTGGTGAGGACTCTTTGCAGATTAATTCTTGGCTCGCTGAAGCCTTTTTTCTGCTTTACTCAAGTATTCAAATGCCTTACCTCATCTTTTATCATTACCAAAACAGAGTGAGATGATTACTAAAAACACTGGTGAATAAGTGAATAAATCGGCCAACAGTTGTTATTCTGCCATTTAATACCTTGAGTTTCTCCTATCAGATCTTTCCTTGAACGTGTATATACACATGTACAAACACAATACGTAGCATATTATGAGCATCTTTCTGTGAATATGTTTCTATCACATAATCACATATCACGTACTGTGTGATATTCCACTGAATGAGGAATTCCACAGTCCCAATTTTTAATCAAGAAGATATCCAGACAATTTTCCCTTTGCAATTACATAGTACTATTTTGGTACTATTCCCTTTGCAATTACATAGTACGTATATTCCTTTACGATCACTCCTTTCTCAGTTCTTCCATTATTTCATAATTTCGAGCAATAATCTTATGTTAGGTACTTGTGGCAGAGTTGTAGAGTCAGAAGGACAATGGGATTTTAGGACAGTCAACCCAACTTTTGGATTTTCTTGCAACTTCACAGAGTGATAATGAAAATTATCCCTGGGAAGCAAATCCAAGGTGTGAAGTTTTACTGTCACTGAGTACCTTGCACAGAGCTGTACTCTTGTTATCTATATTTTGGGGCTATTTCTCTTCTGGATTCTGCACAGCACTAATTACAGCTGTTTACTGGGATTGTCACTGCTTTCTGTGCTGTTTTCTGAGATTCCTTCCAGTTGGGCTCACAAAAGAAGAATGGGCTCTTTTCCAGAAGCTCGTTCACTGATCTCTTGAAGCAGGGGATGGAGGTTCTGGCATAGTCTCTGCTTGAGAAGGTGACACCGAGCTTTGCCTGACCGCTCCAAGCCCCTCAACTCTAACAATAGGTCTTTATGCTGCCTGCCTGGTGACACCTGCGGAGTGCGGTGTTCATTGTTCCACCCTTTTCTTGGCAGGCTCCTGTATTGAGTTTGGCTTCTGCTGATTAAAGTAAGGGAAGCTGACCTATTTGAGATGAGAAGCTGAAAGAAAAGTCCCAGTGTTGTCATATGGCCTGAAGGCTCCATGTGAACCTGTCAAAATAAATATATATGCATTAATTATCCCCAATACAATGAGTCCCAGGGCTGAGCACAGTCCGTGGCACATGGTGCAGCCTGCTGAGAGTGCTGCATGGCGGAAGCAGGGGGCACTGAAGAATACTACCTTATCTCGCGGATGGTTGTGTGTTGTGTACCAGAATGAAGCTTATGTCTTCAGGAGTACTTACACAAGAGAGGTGCTTGGCCGTGCTTCATGGGTAAGGTTAAATGGATGCCTATTCTCCAACTCTTGAATAGACAAAGGCCAAAGTGTGTGAGCTTAACAAGGGCTGTGTTTATGGTAAAGAAGTTGGATGCACCAAGTCACCTAACAAGTGTGAGCTTATAATAAAAATACCTGTAATACGTAAGCTCTCAAAAATGCTAGAAGACGTAGTTCACTGAAATGCAGGGATCCATGGGATCCAAGGTCCAGGGACCTAACTCAGAAGCAGGACTTGGGGTCTTTAGTGTGGGTTAACAGTCCAGTGGAATAGCAGTAGAACAGACTGCCAGAAGAACCCACTGCAATGAAGGAGGAAGAGGGATGTCATGGAAGTCTTTGGCTACATTATAGGTTTGTATTTACCAGAGATCATATCCCTGAGGGAGAATCTAGGGGGTGAATTAATATTGAGTACACAAAGCCAGGCAAAGGAAATAGAACACAACTGTTAACAACAGAGTAAATGTATAACAAAGGAAACATAGCCATGGCATGTTACTTGGATCATCCGTGGCCAATATTTTCATATATATTATCTTGTAAACAGTAAATATTGAATTAGCAAAAATAATACAGTTATGTGTGAGTGAATAGGCGAGTGGGAGTGTGTGCTTTGTGGGAGGGTCCAGGAAGAGTCCAAGTGGTAATACTGAGAGGCTAATCCTTCCTATCCACTGAGAAAGTCAAGACGAGCATTGAGATGTAAATAGCCAACTCCAGCAGGAGAAGTGCATCATTCAAAGATAAAGAACTCAGTATCAAGGAGATTAAAGTTGAAGGCTACTGGCCCTTTGGGAGAGCAAGTTACACAGAGGAAAAAGCCTTGCAGGGATTCCATTTTCTTGGTGGCATTATAAATTCAAAGTTAGGTACTTGATGTTATTTTAATTAAATTGATTAAACTTCTAGGAAATATGATACTGAAAAAATAAATGATGGAGATTTCTCTTACGGGCCCAATGGATAAGTCATTGTTCGTTTCTTGACCTTGAATCATGTTCTCTCCTGTTGTTTCAGGAGCAATCAATCACAAGAGAAAAAGGGTGGCTGGGGGTTGTTTGAGGATGTGTCTACTCTATGTGTTGGGTTCTCCCAGTGAATTTCATTTGAATTAAATGGTCAATTGGTTTTAGTCCATTTGTTTGTTTTAAGTTTGACAGCACAGCCCAGGCATGATACATATTTTAGCACCAGACTCTCCTTGGATCTCATGGCTTCAAGAGCTAACCAATGGCTCCCTGCAAGATACAAGATGCTGCACAACCAACCACACAGGAGACACATTCCTCTTTCCCCATTATGGCCTCCATCTTTCGTCTCTAGTGAGAAGGATGGATATATAAAACATCATCCACATTTTTTATTCATTCATTCCTGAAACCAAAGGCCATTCTTTGGGAGGTTAATTGTTTGAGTGCTGTATGATATTAAAAAAAGAGTAAGCTAAGAGGGACCTGTGGCCCTGACTTGACAGCTTCAGCTCATTGTCCCCCTGCCCTGCCCCGCAGAACCAGGGCACCGTGAACACATGCCCAGGACCACATCTACTCCGTAGAGAATCTCTTGATGGCAAAGGTGAACAGCCATGGGTCCCTTACGTGGCGTTAGACTTTGCTTGGATCCCTTCCAGTGGATTAGCACCTTAGATCATCACAGCACTAAAAATAGCCACAAGTCTTTCCCACGTTTCACAGATGAGGAATCAAAGCCCAGAGATGTCAATGAACAGGCCCACAGACACACAGCTAGCAAGCTGAGATGTGAACAAAGACAGCTGTCGTTCAGAGCGTGTGCTTGCAACTGCTTCCTTTGCCCATCCCCCTACCCCCACGGTAATAGCCCCTTCCCTGAAATTCTCTCACGGAGGCTCTCTCCAGCCTTTCTAAACCTTTGTTATTCTCTCTCCCATTTGGCTTGTGTTAGCTTTTCAGCAAACATCAAGCTGAAAACCAAAGTGGGGAGAAGAAATCCTTCTTTGACAAAACCCCTGACAGAAGTGAGGCCTTTGAGATCCTTGGCGGCAATCTGATCCCCGTGTGGTAATGGTGTGGAATTAAGAGTTAGAGTCTCACACCCAGTGGCTGACACCCAGAGAAACTGCTCACTAATCTCTTGGTACTGGAACAGAACAGTGGTGGGCCAGGCATGTCTTGGTGACACTGAGGAACAAGAGGCCCCTCTGCAAACCAATGACTCCCCCAAACCAGTGCCAGACAGCCCAGAACTGAACCTCCCCCAGTCACTGATGTACAGAGGGCCATGGCCTTGAGATTGAAGGGGTGGGGTGGAGAGGGTCTGGCCTCATTGAGAGCCCCCTATTCCTCTGTCACTCCACTCCAGCCTCAAGGGACCTTCTTTGAAGTTCTCTACCAGGCCAGGCCTATTCCTGCCAGAGACGTTTTTACTTGGTTCAGAATGAGCTTGCCCACCCCTCCCACTTGAACAGACCTCAGCTCTACAACATGTCTGCCAAGAAGCCGTCCTTTCACCCTTAGTTAGGGCAGCCACACATCCTCTTTCTTGTCTTTCTCCTATATCGTATTCAAAAGTAGCAAAACCAGAGCTGGAGAAAGGGCTCAGCAGGTAGGAGCCCTTGATGGAGACCCTGATTCAGTTCATAACAACTCATAGCCACCTGTAAATCCAGTTTTAAGGGATCGGTCAGTCTGCTGGCTTCCACAGGCATGCACACACATCCACACAAAAGTAAATCTTTTCATAAAATGTAACAAAATAGAAGGTCTTCATAATGCTTGTCACTGGTGGGTTTATGCATTTCTTTTGTTTTATTTGTTTGTTGTATGCTTCATCTCTGGTTGTGATAGCAGGGGCTTCATCATGCATAAATTTTCTCCAAGAGCCTGGAGCCTAAGAATTGTTTTGTTTTATAAAATGTGCTTCTTGAATGAATGAGTGATATCCAGGAGCAAGGCAGGTTGGGGGCAGTTTGATCTTGAGTCCATGTTGTAGGAGAACAGTGTGGTCTTTCCTTTCCAGTCCTTCCTCTTACCTAGCCAACACTGAAGACCTCATTCCCAGCATAAATGAACCCTTTCTATTGAGAGCTCTGTGACTCCTCTGGGGGATTAAAGCCAGGATCATCTAAAGGTCCCCTTGTTTACAGGGAATGGGGGAGCAAAAGCTATTCTTTGAGAATGCCTCCTGATATCGAAGCCATGTCAGCCTAGCTGGAGCCATCAATCCTGGTCTCTCTAATCAGGGCTTTGTTTACCCTCTACTTCTCCTTGGAGGGCCCTGGAGAAGCCTCTAAGTTCTCAGCAAGTGAGCAGACTTAGGCATTCTTGAGCCAGGGTGCTAAGCTTGCTCGACTCAGCGGAGGCACCTCCTCTCTTCCTTATCTTGATCCACACGGTTCAAATACTCATCTGTGAGACACTCCTGCTTAGGTAGGATGATGGGGACCATGATGGCAGGGGAGTCAAACCCAGCCTCAGTGGGGCTTTCGAACGAAGCTTCTCCCTCCCTCCCCTTCAGCTCCACCCCAGTGTGGTGCAACCCTGTCCTCATGGGTCACCAGACTGGTGAAACCTGAACAGTTGGAGGCCAAAGGAAGCACTTGATGACAAGAGGGTGGGGAGACCAGCAAGTGGAGTGGGGACTTCAGACAGGAACCTGACAGGGGCAGACAGAGGCACTGGGGTGGCTTATTTTCAAATAGAGTCGGGTTTTAGAACAGCTTCACCGTGTTTATCACAGTGAAATCTTATGAGGTTGCTGTGAACGGGACCCTGTATGCAGTTATGCTATTTGGTTTTGATAAAAAGTGGCATTGTACAAGATGTTCCTTGGCCACGTAAAAGCTCGCTGCACAGCTAATAGTGGCACAGAGCCATACCACAAGTTGAGCAATGTCGTGGTGGGGATTAAAGCTGGTATTTTAATGTGAACTTTAAGAGAAGAACTGAAAGAGCAAGAAATAAGAAGAGACAGAGGACCAGGGAGAGAAACTGAGAGCCGGGGGCGGGGGGGGGGGAAGCCGGAAGAAAGGAACGGAGAAAGAAATAGAAGAACAGAGGCAAAAGACTTAAAGACATTTAAGGGGGAAAACACATTTTAATAAACTGGGAACAAGCTCACCCATTCTGAAGGGGCAGAGGGGAAAGCATTTCTTTGCCCTCTTTTTTTCTTGTCTGCCTTTGTTCCAAAGCTTCGCTCATCTGTGTGTTCACTCATTTCTCCTTCCTTCCACCCCAGACTAAGAGCTAGCCAAACTGTCTGAGTGCTTTCCCCGATGTTACCCCTTAACTTAGGTCCAAACCACAGACTTTTCCCTTCACCTATGTCTGTACCTGGTCACAGGAGTATGTGTTTGCGTTTGTCAGTGGCCTCCCAGAGTTGTGAGCAGGGACCAAGAGCACTCCTTTCTTGTTCTTTCCTTTTTTTTTTTTTTTTTTTTTTTTGGTTTTGGAAGAAAGTTCTAGAATGTACCCAAGGATGACGGAGAAGAAGAAATGTGGTCTAAAGAAGAGGTATAGGTTTGGAACCAGAGAGTTCCAACTGTACAGTGAGTTTTAGAAGGTAAACAGAAAAGCATCTACCTATGCTTAGGCATCTGGTCATTCTTGTTTTCCTCACTGACAATTCATCTCATCCTATCGGAAAACTGTGGGTCATCATCACAAGACCAGCTCATTTCTTTATCCTCTACCTGAGCCATGAGATTGTAGATATTATAAAATCTGGCTCCATTTCTGAGAAAAACCCAGAGAAGATCTTGGCAAAACAATGCCTGCTACCATGTGCTTCGGCCTAGTGCCTGATGTAGAAAGAAACTGAGACAATCATGACTGAGTCCCTGGAATGACCCAAAGAACCGTGGTCAGACCATTAAGGACAAAGAACTATGACCTGCCAGCACGAATGACTGACAGGAGAGCTGGGACTTGATTGACTTCTGTTCTGTTGCCACCAATAGTTGTGTGGCACTGATGCAGGTCAGTGTTTGCTTAAAGATTTCCCATCTATCTAGGTCATTCTCTCTGACCCCAGTGACCTGGATGTACTTTCTAGGTTACACAGGACCATCACAGATATGCAGGCCTTGGTGTGTAATTTTCTCTGCCCACCTTCTCTTTGTATTTTAAATAGATTTTCAAATTTTGACACCTAGTAATTGTATATATTTATGGGTGCAGTGTGACATTTCAATATACACATGCAATACGTAACGATGAGAGCAGGGTAACTGGCAGATCCATCATCCCAGACGTTCATCGTTTCTTTGCTAGGAACACTCTAACTCCTCTCTAATGGCTATTTTGAAATGCACAGTTGCTGTCAATCATAGTGGCCTTTTGTGCCATTTAATATCAGTAGCTCCTCCTTCTGTCCGGCTCCCTTTTCCCACCTCTCAGATAGGCACAAGCTCACCTTCTAGGACTTGTCTGGCTTCCACGTCCCCACTTCTCAGGGCAGCCTTTCTTGTCTCTGCCCTGCAAGAACCCAGTGCATCCTTTTTTTGTCCCTCAGTGTGGCCTGTACAAACCCCTGACCTAGCCTCTGTGTCTCCTCTCATTTACCCAGAAGCCTTTGAGACTGATGATAGTATCTGGCTTCTGTCTGTATCTTCCCTGTGCTTAGCACATAGAGCAGACCAGAAATTGCAAGTAACTCAATAAATGAAATGAATGACAGGAATGAAGAAATTTTCAGAAGATGACTTAGATTTTAAGAATCAAGAGACTCATGTTAGCAAGCTGTGCTCTTTGGGCTTTGTCACCACTGCAAAACAATTTAAACTGTTTTCTAATGACTAACAAGCACCTCACCAGACACCTCACCTTGGCACACACATAGGTAAGAAAAACACGACCTATTAAAATTACGTTATAACTCTTTACACACAAAGAAAGTAAAGAGGGAGAGAACAGCTTCCTGGGTCAAAATTGATATTAAGTACTTTTGGATATTTCATTTCTTCTTTACAGTGCTCGTGTGTGCACATTGATGTCCCACTGTACAGCTGGGGAAACTCCCACTACCGGTGGTAGACATGATAGCTAAGCCAGAGCACATCTCCTTTATTCTATGGGCTGTAGAAGTCTAGGAATGGGCTTCTGAAACAGGGCCGAGAAGAATGCTCAGTGGACTAAGCCCCTGCCGAGCAATGGTGAGAGCCTGGGTTTGAGTCCCAGAACCCATTCAAAGCTAGGTACCACACCAGGAGTCTATAGTTCCAGAACATCTGTGTCGAGCTGGGAGGCAGAAGCTGGAGAATCTTCAGAAGCTCATGAGCCAGCTAGCCTGCCATATACAGCTGCAAGAGACACTGCCTCAAACAAGGTGGAAGATGAGGACTGACACATAAGATTGTCCTCACATGTGTGGTGGCATACATGTGTCCACACTCACACGGAGACATGGAAACCCAGGAACACACACACATGGTGAGGGGCATGAGGGAAGGAAGGAGGGGGAGGGCAGATTATACACATATAGATTTGGATTTTTCAAGAAGCTTTCTAGATTCCCAAGTTTCTTTCTTTCCGTTCTCTGACAAGGAAACTAGAGCAGAGACGCAAGCTTCTAGGCCAGGTCACCCAGCCTTCGGTGACAGTTTATAATTCAACATCAGACCTCAGGTGCAGCCCTGAGAGAAGTCTGGAGATGATGGTTTTCATAGACAGTGAGCAAGATCAAAACCCACGGTCCTTCTCTTTCTTAGTCAGATTTCCAAGCTTCCAGTGGCTCAAGTGGCCAGACTTTAGATTTCCAAGCTTTGAGTGGCTAACGTGGCCAGAGTTTAGAGTTCCAAGCTTGAGTGGCTAACGTGGCCAGAGTTTGAGACAGGAACAACTTCAGAAATTCCTCAAATCACAGAAGTCATACAATTGGATCGAGGCTAGGAATGGGGATAGGAGACTAACTAATGTGTTTTTACATTTTTAACTAAATATTTTTGTTCTCACAACAAGATGGTACTACAAATTACCATCTTACTCACCACTCCCCTCTGCTCTGTGACAACCAGAAGGCGGTGATTTTAGCCTAATGAACTGAAGACACCATCTTCACTGAGTGCTCGCTGGGTGCTGTTGCTTAGGAATTCAGAAGGGATTTTCAGGGTTCTCATCCAGCATTTTGAAGATTCTTGTGGGCTCCCAGAAACAGGTAATTAAGCAAGCTGATGGTGACTATGGCAATGCACAGAAAGGGCTTATTCCCTACCAACTGCTTTCCCAGTACTGGCATTATTTAATCAAATGGTGATAAAAGTCTGTGAGTTGCTTATTTTAAATTTACTTTCATTGAAACATAATTTACTTTTGAACAAATATTTACAATCATTTAACCACATACAACCAAAATAAAGACTAATTCCATCACCCCAAAGCTCCCTTCTACCTCTCAACAGTAGACCCGTCCCCTCCACTCTCAGGCCAACTCGGTTTTCATGGCTTTTGTTGTTATTGTTGTTGAGGTAGAGTCTCTTGTAGCCCAAACTTGCCTTGAATTTTTTATGCAGCCCAGGATGACGTTGACTTCTGGTCCTCCTTACGCCTACCTCCTAGGTGCGAGACTCACAGGTGTGTACCACTGCACTCGGTTTTATGCAGGGCTGGCGACAGAAGCCAGGGCTTTGTGTTGCTTGGTAAGCATTCTGCCAACTGAGTTGTATCCTCTGACCAGTATGGACTTTGCCCTGGCTTCTTTCACTCAGCACAATGCCTTCTAGAGTCTCTGTTGCTGTGAATAACTTACTTTCATTATCACATACGACATACGACAGAACGAAAATCTGTCATGTATAAGTGACTTGATTGGCTTGTTAGTAACAGAAGCGAACTCCAGTCTGGCCAGGCTGATCCTAATGTCCATGCACCACTCCAGCTCCTCCCACTTCTTCACTGGCCCTCAGGACTCCTTACCTGGGTTTAACTCACCCATGAGCCCACACAGTGAGTGGTCCTTCCATCCCACAGTCATAATGCAAATGTCACAGACGGGACCCCAAGATGTTATGTCACCCCTTCTCCTCTTTTCTCCTCCTCCCTTCTCCTCCTTTGTCTTTCAGATTTGACCCGGAAAAGATTTCATCACAACACTACAGGAGAAAAATCTGGACTAGAAAAAGGGTTATCTGATTCCTAAGGAGGATCCTGCCAACCTCAGGCCGCCAAATTTCTGCATCCTGAACTGTGGCTGTCACAGAGTAGGCACTGAACAATGACTAAGTAGAGACTATACAGTCACTTGATGTTCAGGTTACCTTGAACAAGTATATAATCTCCTACAGACAAAGACGTAGTCTCTATCCATAACCACCAGGGTGGCATTGAGAACTATAGGAAACAGCACAGTTAGTGCTCGGTGGAGAAAGTGCCATCCTCCCTCCACAGTGGCAGGCCTTCTTGTGTCTTCCTGTCACAACTATCCCTAGGACTGAACTCCAGTGCTGATTCAGATGTGATCATGTTCTGGAATGTGGAAGAACTAGGAGAATCCAGGCTTTAATGATGAACTCAATAAACATTTATTGACCACTGACTTAGATGCTGCCCCCTCCCCACCTCTGGGCGAGGCTGGTGCCTTTCACATGACAGATGCATTGTAACAAGGAGGTGGGCCATCTTTAATGACTCCTACTTACAAAAAGCCTGTAGTTTATTTTATTAAGTGTCTTCCAACAACTAGGCTAGTGACGGATAGTTAATACTGAGCTAAGATCTTACTACGCTTGTGTTACTTTGTTTAACCTTCACAGCGAGCCTCAGAGATTGCAGAAACCCTCTTTCCAGGTGAGGGATGTGAACTCAGTATAATGAGTGATCTTGCAGGTCATGCTGCAACTGGGATGCACATGCAGAAAGTTTTCAGCCTGAAACAACATTTGTTACTGTTATTCCTTTTGAGACAGAGTCTCACTTTGTACCCCAGACTGGCCTCAAACTCACAGAGATCCACATGCCTCATCCTCCTGCATGCTGGGAGTAAAGGTGTACACCATCATGCTTGGCTCCAGTGCCTGTTTTAATTGAAAAACAGCGTTTTCAGGAAGTATTTGGATCTGGTGGGACCTGGGATCTGGTGAAACAGTGGCTATTCTAAGAGATGTGGACTGGGCAAGGAGCAGAGGAAGCCAGCAAGCCTTTAATGATAAAAAGCACAGGAAAAACTCACACTTCCAAGAAGCTGATAGCTAGAATCATGGAAACTCTGACCCATAGTGTGTGAAAAGGAGAATCAATGGGGATTCCTTTGGATAGAGGAAGGTTCTCCTTTTAATAAGGAAGATGAGGATCACCTACTGTCCTCCTGGTAACCCTATTTTACTTCGCAAACATAAATCTGTCCCCAGTGTTTATGCATTATTTTAAAAATGTTTTGTTTTTTCTTTACTATCTCAAACATGTAGATACACTCTATTTTGATCATCTCTAACTCAGATCTCCCTCATCATTTCCCCAAGTTCCCTCACTACTTTTCCCTCTAACCTTATTAGTTTACTTCTTAAGTCAGAGTTCCCCAAGTTTCTCAAGCATCCTTTGTACCACAATGAACTTCTCACAGTGACCTGAGCCAATAGGAACATTTCACAGTTACGTTATTAGAGACATTCAAGTCAATAAACATATATAACCACTTTGGGGGTTGCCATTAAAGTAAACTCCTTCACACACTCGTTCTTCAGTGGCTAAGATTCCTCATGTGTCTTCTTGGTATGCACACAACTTCTCCACCCCTGCCATCAGGTTGAGGTCTTCATTCTATGATGTCTTTTGCAACTCTGGGAGTACTGTATGGTCTGGGCTCTTCCTACAGAGAGGAAACAGCCATGACTCCTTCTCTGGAGGCAGGAGGTTGCAGGTCTGGGTTTCAGTGCCTGTGTTCTATCAAGGTGACTCTTGACATTTTCCTCTTGTTGACATATGGCTGATTGCTTTACTGTCAAATATTAAGAGCACACACTAGGAGGAAGGGAGTAGGAGAAGTAGCCCTGTGGCCCTTTTAACAAGAAAGCAAAGCTGTTTCACATGCTGCGCCTTACCCTGGGCACAAGCCCACTGATCCCTCGGAAGCCAACAATGCATCATTTGCTCACCACTGACTGCATGGACAAAGTCAACATTTAGCAGTGTGCACAGAACTCCAAGTCATGGTTCAGAGGATGGAAGGCAGTGTGTAGATACTGAGTAAGCAAACTATCTACCGTAGAGTCTCATTTCCTCCCACAAAGACCAATACAACAAGAATTCCTGCTCTCAATAGCCTCAACTCTAGCTTGGAGACCAATATGACCTACTTTGAAAAACAATCACAGTGCAATAAGGAGGATAAGGGTTATTTCATTTTCTTGGGAACGACCAGAGAGAGTCCTAGGAACAGACTGACCTTACTCTAAAAGAAAAAAAAGGTTCAGAGACATGAAGGAAAAACATGTGTCAGACTGCTCCAGTCTGATATCTGCATGTGTCATGGAGGACAGGTTGGAGGTAGGGATGATGAGAATGATACAAGGACAGACCCACCTGCTCTACCGGCTCTGTAGACACAGCCTTGGAAGGACAGTGAATAGCCACTACTTGCTTTGGTCACTTGAGGCTTTTCATCATTTCCTTTGGGAAATGCTTTTCCATATTCTACAAGACTGCCAGTCACACGGCAGCGAGAGTTGCCTGAGAGTTGCCCCCTGACCCAAGAAGGACAGATCCAAATCTTTTATGGAACTGATATTGGTGTTGAACATGAGGCTCTGTTCCAATAAACGAATGGAACTACCAAGAGTTATCTTTCTACTTCTTCAGAGAAAAGAGCTTGAAAGTGGAAAGAGGAAGAGTTGGAGGCATGTTACTTGCTGGAGCAACCACCTCGTGTGCAGGGGTCTTGGATCCGGTCCCCAGTCCTGCTCTGAGTGACGCACACACAGAGTCCCAGCACTCACAAGGTGGAGCAGAAGGATGGAAGCTCATGGCTAGCCTTGCTGGTTTTCCACAGCAAATGTAAGGTCAGTCTGAGCTGCATGAAACATTGCCTCATAATAAATAATAAGAGGGTGAGGGGAGGAAAGGAGAGAGGGACTGGAGAAATAACTCTAAAACCTGAATTCAATTAACCTCAGGCCATCTCTACTCCATGAGGTGTTTAAGCTATTTACATTTCTGTTTTAGGGCAGCTGATTGGAGTTACATGGCTGTCACTTGCAGGGTCCTTGGGAACAGGAAAGCCCACCTGAAATTTCACAATGCTCTGCTGGTCTGAACCTGTTCAATTACACCTCCCTTAGCTGCCGGAGGAGGAGAGACATGTTTTCCACTGTCCCCTCATCCATGTGCTGTCTGGGAGAAGCTCTGGTTCTCACCCAGCTGGCTGGATGGCACCCACTTCCTGTCCTGTGAATGTGGGCTGTCTTCCCAGGCTGTTATCTGACTCCACTATCAGTCAGCAGGCTTCTAGGAAAGCAGTGTTCTACAAGAGTGAACAGACATGGTCAAAGCTAAGGGTAACTCCAGCAGCCATGAACACAGTGGGGCTCTGGACATTGCTCATGCCTTGTGGTGGTCAGGAGTCAGCCATGAGCTGCCACAAACAAGACAAATCCTCGGAGACTCCAGGGGTGACATTGCTTCAGATAGCTTTTCGTTTAAGTGCTTCGTACACCTCCATCCTAGCCACACGCTAGCTGTGTGAGCCTGGGTAAATGATCTCACCTCCAAGCTTATATTTCTTCACCGCTAAGCAGGTCAATTACAATCATGTACAGATGGCGTGCTGTGGAGCAGACGTGTTGGGCTCTGTGTCAGGGGTGCCTTCCTCTCAGGGGAAGTAACTGCTGTGAGCATGTTCAGCACAGGGCTGACAGGCTGTGACATTTCAGTCGGAGTTATTCATTGTCATTGTTACCTATGTTACTATAGAGACTCCAGCTTCATTCTAGTCTTTTAATGGATGAGGAAACTGATACTCAGAAACAGTGAAAGACTTAGTTAAAGCTACCTAGCACAATCCTTGGCCAGAAAAAAGCTAGCAGCCAGACCTTCCCCAAACCTAGGTACATGTACAGGAGCAACAGAGATTACAGAGTGCCTAGAAATTATTTGACCAAGGACACTAAAATTCTAACTTAAAGAAGCATGAATGTGGGCTGGAAAGATGGCTGAGAGGTTAAGAGCACTGGCTGCTCGTCCAGAGGTCCTGAGTTCAGTTCCCAGCAACCACATGGGAGCTTACAACCATCTGTAATGAGATCTAGTGCCCTCTTCTGGTGTGCAAGCATACATACAGACAGAACACTGTATACATAATAAATAAATATTAAAAAAAATTAAAAAAAGAAGCATGAACGTGACCTAAGAGGAAATATTCTGTGCATTTGAGTGAGTGACATCATGTTACGAATGCTCGCTGTTATTTCCATGTTTATCCATAAGTTACAAGAGGCTAAATAGGGCTCTAGCAAGGCTCTTTGAGACTTGTGGTAAGTGTATCTAAGACATCTGTGGAGGAGAGAGCAACGAACAGCTAAGTCAATTGCAGAAAGTGAGAGGAGAGAATTCTCACTTGGTGAGAATTATTACAAGACAAGAATTATTAATAAAAAGCAGCTTGATATTAGATACCAGTATCATAGTGGGTAATTGGATCTCAAAATAACTAGAGAGACAAGGGTTGGGCTCCTGAACTCTGATCCAGAGAGGGTATTTTTGGAGTCTAATACATGGCAGAAGAAGGCACAACTTCATGGTGAAAATCCAGCTGTTCAGCAGACTGATTACAGGAGATCATGTCATATTTGGAGATAAATAAACAAATAAACAGAAACCATAGCAAAAAGATTGCTGACTTAAGTATTTAAATATGGAAGATAAAACAACAAGGGGAAAATACGGATTTCTTTACAACAAATGCACTATTCTGGGCACTTTGTAGTAGCACATAAATTCTACAAACAATGCCGAGAAACATACTCTGTAGACAACTGCAAAGGAGTTATTATTATTATTATTATTATTATTATTATTAACTATTTCCATTTACAGAAGAAGGAACCAAGGCATTGAGAAATGGAGTGGGTATCCTCATGAATAGTAAGGATAGACTTGGGGTCAAGTGGAATCATTCTGAGTTAGGGGAAATATGTAGGTTAAAGCCCAAGCCAGGGCTCCTTAGGGAATGAAGCATTACAGTAATGATAATTAGTTTGAAGTTTCTTCTGTGCACAGGATGACCTGGTCAACATGGGTCATGTGTCATTCTCTAGAGTCCAGTTTTCTAGTCACGTTGCTGTGATGCCTTTTAGAGAGAGATCCTAGCATCCGGGCCTCCGATCGCACAGGCCAGTGTCCTTTCCATCCCAGGAGGTAGGAAAAAAAATAAATCTTACAAACTCCTAAGGGGAAAATAATAGCAGAAAGTGGCCCACAGAGAATTGAGGAAACACGAATGAGGTTTCAGAGCTGAAGCGGTTGAACTGGGCCCTCAGGGACTTGGGCTGGAGCTGTCATTAGCTAAAGGATAGGCTCCAGTGAGGTTTTGGCTTCACGTCAAAGAAAGGGATGAAGAACCAGGAGATGTGAGCTCCCCCGATCTGGGACTAAACTGGCCTGTTCCTCTCACTCTACACTCTACCCTTGGGAAATGGAAATGTGCCCCTCCCTCTGCAATCCAGCCATGCAAGGAGTTAGTAATTATGTAGGAACAACTATATTAAGCTGGTGGCTACACAGTAACAGCATTCCCTCAGTGCCCATGATCTCATTTGTTCCTCACAGAACCATATGAAGCAGGCATCTTCTTCATTATTGTGATTATTACTCCATTAATTTTTCAGGTGAGGCAGCCAAGGCTAACAGGTATTCAGTTGCTTTCTGAGAGCTTCATGATTCGGAATAAATGCAGGTCTCTCTGCCTTAAGACCATGTCTTACCATATATCCCAGTTTCTCCATCCATTCTCTCTTATCAGACAGAGCAAGGCCTTGTAGGGAGAGGGGAGGTCAATATTTTTCACTCTGGCCCCTCCACGAACGAGGAGTAGTGGTGGTTCCTAAAGACATCAAGACCAGCTTCATTTCTCAGCCATCCTCGGGGAAATCAACTTAATTTGAAACTTCAAAGGAAATGTGTTGATTGGAGTGAAATTATATCAAGAGAACTTTCAAATAAATTTAAATAAAGAGGTGAAGCTGAATAAGACGGCGGTTATGAGACTCTTTTCCCAGGAGAGGAGAAATGAAGATGCTTGTATGGAGGGAAACTGAGTCACTATAACTGGCATAGCATCAATGGCCTGTGCAGGTGGGAAAAGCTTTCTCTCCTCCCCCTGTGGCTACTTATTGTCTCTGGCATCCCAAAGTCTCATGGGCATGTTCATCAAATTATTGAAATTAAGAACAATCCTTGTTGGCAAGCAAATGATCTCAACTCCAATCTGACCCCTGCCCCATGCTTAATCCTTATTAATTCGCTTTTGCTTTTGAAGACATTAAACATTAACATTAAAAGTCTGGGCGTTGGTGGTTAAAGCTCCTAAGGCAGTGGTAGTCCCCAGACTCACCCACGCCAGTTCAGAAGGTGCCCACATCCACTCGCCAAAATGTAACAGAGTTCAGATTCACAAAACAACCGTTACTCCTATATGAGATGTAACTGAAAGACCCTCAGTGGGCAACTCCTCACTTACCCCTTCTTTTTTGAACTCAAACCCAAATCTTTGGAACTGACTAACGTGAGGCCTTTGGTGGATCCCAAGTCAACTCCCACCTTTCGCCTGAGTGATGCAATCTCTTTGGAATTTTACATCCTTAGCTCCTTTCAATGAGAAAGGCAGAAGTGAGAATTCTTTTTAAGAATAATAATTAAAAAAAAATCAGAGACAGCCTCCTTGGAGAATTCTCTAGTTCTTTGGGAAGATTATCTTCCTAATAGCAGTTCCTGGCACCACTCCTCAGGCAACTTAGCTAAACTGAATACATAGCTCAATAGTGTGGTAATGTTGGGTAGAGGCTTGGTGGGGAGAAAAGTTGTCAGGCAGCTGCCAAAACACACCACAGTGTATAAAGGTGGTTCTGACCCGCAGCCTCCCAGGCAGGACAGAATTATCATTCCTTTTCATGCAGCTTAGCTTTCACAGCGCTTTTCAATACTCAGCTTGGCAAATATCCAAACAGACACAAGAACAGAGCTTGCTTTCAATGTATTGGAATCCCCAGAAGGAGGAGTTGAGAAGGGGTTAGGACTACTCCATAAAAAAATACAGGGCCACTAAAGTGTTTGTGCCCTGCCGAAACCAAATTTCTTCTTTCTCGATGACCTACGTCATGCCTTCTTTTTGAAGAAGAGACCATTGTGATCTGCACTTGATTCTGTTTTGAGGGTCAGTTGGTTAGGCCCTTTACTGATTGTCAGAGTTTTCCTTGAGGCGCAAGCTTTCAAGCTTTGTGAGCATGTTGGGTGTGTGTACATGCTAATGTGTGTACACATATGGATGCGCAAACGTGTGTGTGTGTGTGTGTGTGTGTGTGTGTGTGTGTGTGTGTGTGTCTGAATGTAGACGCCAAGGTCCGTGTTGAGTATTTTCTCCTATTGCTCTTCACCTCATTTTCTGAGATTCACCCTTTTACTGAACCTGGAGCTTACAGATTCATCTAGACTGGCTGGCTAATGATCCCCATGGATCTTCCTGTCTCTGCCTCCCCAGCCCATCCAGTTGCATCAGTTTTTTATATGGCACTGGGGTCCAAATTCAGGTCCTCACACATGCGTACACTGCAAGCACTTTCCTAATGGAGCCATCACCCCAGACTCATGTTTCCTATTAGCTTCTTCTCTGTTCGATTACTCATGAGAAGCTTATGAGGCAAGATGGCTTGTACAAACCGTGTCTTGGATCCTCAGACTGTAATAAGACAATATTTTAGATTCTATTGTGATTTTTTCATTTCTATTTCTTCAAGTAATGATCATCCATTGTCTGAAAAGACTTGACTTGGTTAGAAGTGGAAGCAACAGCAACAACTTCTATTTATTGCATCTTTCCTAAGTGTCGGACTTTGTTCCCACCACCTTGTGTGTATTGTTTCATGAACTCATTCCAGCAGCCTTGGGAGGGGAGTGCTGACACTCTCTCCAATTTACTAATGAGGAAATTCAAACACAGAAAGGGCACGTGCACACACGTGTGTATATGTGTGTGTGGGTGGGTGGAGAGACAGAGAGAGACAGAGGGAGAGAAAAAGAAATTGTGTGTGAGAGGAAGGAGGGAGAGAGAGAGTCTCTCTGGGTTTAATTATGGCTGCTTTCACGAGCCTGGTTGGAGGATATTCATGGCCATTCTCTGCTTGATGAGGCCACCAATGAGTTGTTCATGCTAGATCAGCAGCCTCTTGTGTTTAAGAAATGTTTGCAGACCCAAAAGTCATGAAGACACTATTCTGCTTTCTTAAAAGTAAAACTTAGCTTTACCTTTCACATACATTTAAAATCTTCAACAAAATCTGCTTAAATTATTTAGTGGACAACTCAAGTTATATGTAGGGGGCAGCCTGATACATACATGACATATTCAAATACATATGGATATATTACAATGGAGATAAGTCAAGCTTCTAAACATGTATATCTCTTCAGTCTTTGCTTTGTTTGTGACCAGGACCCTGAGACACCTACTCTCTTAGCAAGTTTTCTTTACATAATGTACATAGAATGAACTACTATTAGCTGTAGTCACCATGGTGTACAGCAAATCTCTGGTCTAACTGAATTCCATATTTGCTCGTGTTTAGGCTGAGCAAGATTTCTCTTCAGAGGAAATGGGTTCCAAAAAGCCAGATCATTCATTAGGGATTGCTCCTGGTCCCACTGCCAGTGGCCCCACAAACACCCATTGTCACCTGCTTTCAGGAGGCTGTATTGGTCCTATGCAGGTTTCCTAGTTGTCTGTCCAGAGTCGGTGAGCTCCCACTAGTTTGAGTCAGCTTTCTCTGCTCTGGTCTTGACCCCTTTGCTCACATTACTGCTCTTCCCTCTCTTCGACAGGACTCTGGGAGCACTGGTTCTGCATCTCTGCATCTGCTTCCATCAGCTATTGGATGAAGGTTTTAGGAGACCTTGTCTATTTCCCCTTCCTGGGCAGATCCATGTATGTCTCTCTTGTGGGCTGGAGTGATGGCTCAGCTGTAACAGCTAGGCTCACAACCAAAAATATAAGAGAGACATATTAATTTCTTAAATCCATTAACATAGATTTCCCCATTTATGTATTTTTAATTTCTGTTATAGTATCGATCTGTAGATGTTTTGTTTCCTTGGTTAAAGACTTCCTAAGTTTTTCTTATAGCATTGTAAAGCAAAGGATAACAAGTTACAGTCCACAGTCCCAGAGAAGCTAAGTAACATGGAGGACCCTGAGAGGGACACACATTGAGGGCCCCAGGAAGAAAAATAGTTAAGATTTCCTGGGTAAACTGGGAGGGGTAGAATGGAGGGGAACATGAAGGATCAAGAGGACCCAGTTCAGGAAAGGACAGAGGGGAGACCATGAAAGAAATATCTTGATAGAGAGAACCATGATGGCATTAGGGAGAAACCTAGTCTTAGAGAAATTCTCAGGAATCCACAAGGATGACCTCAGCTAAGGCTCCCAGCAATAGTGGAGAGGGTGTGTGAAAGGGCCTTCCCCTTTAATCAGATTAGTGACTACCCTAATTGCCAACATAGGACCTATACCCAGTAATTGATGGAATCAGATGCAGTGACCCACAGCCACGCCCTCGGCTGAGATACTGGAGTTCAGTTGAAGAGAGGGAGGAGAAATCATATGAACAAGTGGGAGGGGGTGTCGGCATTTCAACCAAGTATAACCTATATCTAACACATACAGTTTAATAGGAAAAGAATCCACACAGAATAACAGTACCAGACAGTGCTCCTCTGAAGATGCCGGCAGACCCACGATCCGCAGAGAGAGCGCTTTCCACGTGGGTCTATCTTTTTATACCTCTTGGGACCTGGTGGTCCAGCCCCGTTAATTAATTAACAGCTAATTGGGGGCAGAATAATTAACTAATGGCGGGGTGTGGCTATAAGCCGAATAGACCAGGACCATTCCCCTTCATCTCCCCCTTTTGTCTAAATAAGA
>JAQHUG010000068.1:2739676-2772780 GCA_028555095.1 Dicrostonyx torquatus | reverse complement strand
AGAGACTGCTGACCCGAGCTAGTGGGAGCTCACAGACTATGGACTGATAGCTGGGAAACCTGCATGGAACCAAACTAGATCCTCTGAATGTGGGTGACAGCTATGTGCTTGTTAGGGGGCCCCTGGCAGTCACACCAGGAAGTATCCCAGGTGCATGCATAAACTAGCTTCTTGGAGCTAATTCCCTTTGGTGGGAAGATACCTTGCTCAGCCTTGATGCGGGGTGAATGGGGTGGAGAGGGGCTTGGTCCTGCCTTAAGTTGGTATGCCAGACCTTGTTGACTCCACAAAGAAGATCTTACTCCCTCTGAGGAGTGGATGGGGGAAGGGAAGAGGGAAGGTAGGGGAGGATGGGAGAAGAAGGAGGGGGAACTGGAGTTGGTATGTAAAATGAAAAGTAAAACTTTTCAAATAAAAACAATGAAAAAGGAAAAGAATTTTTAAAAAAGCTCATGGTTGATGGTACACTAACAGTACTAATCTTGTATCTTGCAATTTTATTTGATCAAACTGTTACTGTTACTCATTTATTAGTTTCAGTGTTTTTTCTCTGTAGTGTTTGGGTTGAATGTGTGTGTGTGTGTGTGTGTGTGTGCGCGCGCGTGTGTGTGTGTAATTTGAAAAAGAGACTAATTTTCCACCAAGTTTGGATGGTGCTATTGGTTAGATTGGGCTTGTCTCCCAACAGTTTTTGTATTAATCTTCAATGTGAACATGCTCAAGTGACATGAGTGCTAAGAGCCGAGACGTAGTGGGAAGCTATTGAAAGTCACTTTCAGAAGGAGCTAAAGTGGCTCTCATGGGATCCTGGGTTCATGCGCAAGAGAAGGATTTTATGTAAAGAACAACCCTGGATCCTCTCCCCACTCCAAGTTCTTGTCTTTCTGACGGAATGGATCCCTTCTCTAGCACACACTCCCATCACTGTGGTGGCATCCACACAAGGCCTTCACACTGAGCCAATGTCAGTGCCATGCTCTCGAATCTCCAGAACTATGATCTAAACAGACTCTTTCCTTTATAAAGTACTAGGACACATTATAGTAGCAAAATGGACTAACACATATGCCTTTTCTTTACTCTCTTGACTAATTGCTTTGGCTAGAACTCCAATTACTATGTTAAATAATAGTGGTAAGAGTGTGCTATCTTTGTTCTGTTTATAAGGAAGCTGCTTTCAGAAAAACGTTCAGTTTTTAAAACAATATTTATTTTACATGTCTGAGGGTTTTGCCTGCGTGTATGTCTATGTATCATGTTCGTGCAGTGCGTGTGGTGACCAAAGAAGGCTTCAGATCCTCTTGCTCTGCAGTTACAGCTGTAAACTGCCTTGTGGGTGTTGGAAATCAAATCCAGATCCTCTGCAAGAGTAGCCACTGCTCTTAGCCAGTTCTCAACTTTTCACCATTAAGTATGAGTTAGTTCTGGACTAGTTCCTTGTGACCTTTATTTCTGTTGAGGTGCACATTTAATTTATTGAGAGGGTTTTTTTTTAATCAGAAAAAGATGTTTGAATATGTCAAATGCCTTTCCTGCCCCTGCTGAGATGTTTATGGGTTCTGGCCCTCATTTCACTGGTGTAGCGTACATATTTACTGTTGTATGTACATTGACTCAGCCTTGCATCCCAAGGATAAACCAATTCATCATTGTAGGTGATCTTTCAATTGTGCTGGGAAGTTTGTCTTACTCATCTGTTATTGAAGACTTTTGCATTCATGCTCATAGGGCAGCTTGAGTTGTGATTTTGCTTATAGCTTGCTGGCTCAATTGGGTATAGGGGTGACATGAATCTAAGACAATGAGTATGTACATATTCCATCTTCAATTTTTAGAGGCGCTTAAGGAGTGGTGTTTATTCCTTTAAATGCCTGGTGGGGTTCAGCAGTGAGGCCATCAGGTGCAGAGACAGATACTCTCTGACGAGAACTCTCGTAACCAGCTCTATATCCTTGTTTATTTCTGCTCCACTCCCGTTTTCTATTCAGCCATTGTTTGGCCTCGCTGGGTTGATGTAGGAACTCGCCCATTTCTCTCAGATAATCTAACTTGTTGGCATGTAATTGCTCTTACATCGTTATGATTCTTCACACTTTTTGTGATATCAGGTGTAATGTCTCCTCATTCAATTCTGATTTTTTAAAATTTTTCTCCGTTTTTTTAAAAAACAACTTTTAATTTTGTTGCTCTTTTCTATTGTTTTTCTAGTCTCTGTTTTGCTTGTTTATTTTCTAAATCTTTATTATTTTATTACTTATAATAACAACTTTGGGTCTAGTTTGTTTTCTTTTTCCTCTTCCTAGTTCCCCGGGGTGTTATATTAGATTGTTTACTTGGGATCCTCTTTTACTGGTTTATTGCCATAAGCTTCCTTCTTTAATTACTTTTGCTGTGTCTCAAAAGTCTTGAAATACTATGTTTCTACCTTTGTCTCAAGACGTTTCTGAATTTCTTTCCAAATCTCTTTCTTGACCTCTTTTGGTTGTTTTGTGCTGTGTTACTCAGATTCTAGACGGTGTTTGTTACTTTCCTATGACTGCAACAGAATGCCTGGCCCAGCGACTAGGGAGGAAGGGCTAAGTCTGACTCATGGTTTGAAGGTCCAGTCCATCCAGATGGCAGTCCTGATGGCAGCAGGAGAAGCACAAAGGGACGAATGCTGCTTCTCAGCATTCTCACTGGCTTGCGACCCCACCTTGTGGAAAGGTGCCTCCTATATCTAGGGTGGGGCTTTCTACCTAACTGAGCTAATCTAGAAAACCCCTCACAGACATTCCCAGGGGTCTCTTTTCACCATCAAACTGACAACCAAGATTAGCCATTACACAGTTTCCGAGAGATTTTAGTTGATTTTGGCAGAAGCTGTGCTTGGGATGATGGGAGCGTGCAGCAGCTGCTTGTTCACACTCAAGAGAAGGCAGCAATCTCAGGCTAGAACCAGCAAAAGGCAGAACCTTCAAAGACTCGCTTCTAATAACTGGCTTATGGCAGGCAGGCCCCATGGTCTAAAAGATCCCCAGCTTTCAACACAGTTCCACAAGCCAGGGAAAGTGCTCAAAACATGAGGGGGGGGGACATTCCAAATTCAAACCATATTTTTTAATTTTCCAAAATCCTATTGTCTTCTAACTACCTTTGTAGTTGAAACGAAGCTTAAGATAATTTCAGTTTCTGGAATTGTTGAAGACTCTTGTCCTAACAAGTGACCTCTCCTGGGGAATGTTTTGTGCACACTGGGGAAGCGTGTGCATTTGGCAACTGTTGGGTAGCATGTTCTCTACCTCCCAGGTTCATTTCTGTCAACTGCAGCTCAAGTCCTGGGCTTGTGGCTAATTTCTGTCTGTCTGGCTATCATCTAATGGACTGAGCATCATTCCTTTTCTCTGTATTATGAGAATTTTGTCTCATTTCTGGTTTTACAGGGAAAACAGTTGTAGGTTGGCCATTAGACAGTGTGGTAACACTGTTTGTGGATATTCTTTGCAAGTTAGAAACATCTAATTCTACTTTGCTGAAGACTTAATTTATGATTTACAAGGGTCTTTTGTTCTTAGGTGCGCATCGGTTTCTGTGTCTTTTCTCCATTGATGTGCTGCCTTTAATCAGACGTTAGACTCTACCTGGGGATGATGTGAAACTTCATTCTGGAACAATCCTATTTGAGAATAATGAATTATCCTTACTGCATGATAACTGGTTTACCATCATGGTTAAAAGATAAGGTGGTCTGCATGATTTGAAGGTTATTCTAAAACGAGGAGGAAATGGATTCCTCTTTTTCTTCTCCCTAAACGAACACCCATCAGGGTTAGTACACTTGCTCATTGCATGTTTGGAAGAATACACTAATGAAACTAATTCGGGCCAAAGCATAATTTTCTTTTGGGGAATAATTTTCATGATGGATTCAATTTCATATTATAGTGTTAAAAAGAGTATTGCTTGCTTTTTAAATTAGTTTTTGTAATTTAGTTTTCTGCTTAATCTGTCCATATGACTGCAAACAGCACATTTATATATACAAAATAAACAAAATAGAAATATATTCTAATATATATTCAAATGGTGCTGCTACTTTCTTTCTAATACCTAGTGATCCCCCATTTTGAGTCCTGATTGAGAGTATGTGTGGTTTCTCACTTAATATTCTTGATGAATTTGCGAAGAGTTTATCAAGTAGCTGGCTGACCTTTTCAACACTGACTTTTGGCTGCCTGTGTCTTCTCCATTTTGTACACTGTTTTCTCTTTTTCTTTTCTGGACTTTTTCTTTCCTCCTCCTTAGTGTTCACCTTTTTCCAATTCCTAGCCTTTCTCCCTCTTATCATGCTTATTCAGACTACATTTCAATGAATAATGATACTGGTATAGTTCTTTTAAATCCAAATATGCAATTTTGTGGTATTTAGTGGGGAAACAAGAGGTAAGCAAGGTGAGTAATGCGTTGTCTAATTTAGAATGGGTTAATCTCTTGCTTTATAAAATTTTAAGCTAAAAACAGTTTACACCATTTTTATAAAGGGCAGCTGAATGCTCCCCCTCCCCACCCAGCTCTTATTCTCTACATATTCTCTGCCCAGTTGTGGGTTTCTCTGCTAAATGTCATGTCTTCATTAAATCCCTCCCCTTGAGAAGCAGTGATCTATGCACATGAGGAGGCAGAAAGACTACAAGGGCCAGAGGGAGTGGATGACTCCAAGGAAACACTGTATTTCAGACACAACAGGACTGGTGACATTCACACAGAGACTGTGACAACATACACAGAACTGCATAAGGTCAAAATAGGCAAAATTATAGCACCGAGAGGGGAAGAGGGCATGAATCTCCGCCCTTAACTAAAAAGCTATTTGCAGCTGGTACTTGCTGCAAAAGGGAAAAATCCATCTTCTCTCTTCAGGGCTAGACTGCTCTACACAGCTCTAGACAGATAGAGCTGGCCAACACAAAGCAAACTCCATGTTTGTTTGTTTGTTTGTTTTGTGGAGGGGTTGTATCATTTTGTTTTAGCTTGTTCTTTTAAGACTTCTTAGTTTTGTTTTTTTATATGTTTGCTTTGATTTTATTAGAAAGTGAGAGAAAAGAACAGAATGTGAAGTTGGGCAGGTAGGGAGGTGCGTAGGATCTGGGAGGAGTTAAAGAAGGGGAAAACATTATTTTGCACAGAAAATATATGAAAAAAATGTGTGTACATGGGTACACGTTTGTATGTTTGGGGGTGCATGTACATACAGGCATGGAGGCCAAAGGATGACCTCAGGTGTCATTCTCAGGAGTGTTATAAACCTCCTTTAAGACAGGGTCTCTCACCAGTTAGTATGGAGTTTGCCAATTACTAGAAGAGCTGGCCAGCCCTAGGGAGCGCCTGTCTCTATCTCCGCAGGCAAGGAATTACAAGCATGCATCACCATGCCTGGCAGTTTTACCCAGGTTCTGGGAACTGAAATCAAGTCATAATGCTTCTGAGGTAAACTTTACCCATTGAGCATCTCTTCAGGTATTGCACAAATTTTACAGATCTCAAATGTCTAATGAAATTTCCCCCCTTTCCTCCATCCTTCTAAAGCTATTTTCTAAGCAGTTCTCTCTGTTTTCTCCAGTATTTGACTCATGACAACCCTTACTATGCTAACACTGGTATCTGGTCATCTTCAGTTTTGTTCTGTTGCTTTGTCCACGTTGTTTGTTTTTGCCTAGACTTTTGGTCTGTGTCCTTAGCATTATCACACTATACATAGAGATCAAGACTGTCACTCGGCTGACTGTTCCCAATTAATGAATGAACTGAGACTGGATCTTAGTATGGCTGCTCCTGGGTTTGACTCAAACTGGTGGGATTGGGCAAACAGTTCCACTCTATGGGTGGAGAGAAACACACACACACACACACACACACACACACACACACACACACACACACACCCTCTCCTTTTGAAGCATTTTATTGAAGTCTACTGTTATAGGAAACTCTTCATTTTAAGGAAGGAGTATGCCCTATCTACCTCAAGCTACTGCAGAAATCTTCACTGTGTTCACCAAGTCTTTGCTCTGTGGTTTTAACTTTTAGCCATTCTGCTAAGAGTTCAACAAAGGTCTTAAGGAGAACTGGGCATGTGTTTAAGAATTTTCAATTTCAAATTTGTTTTTCCAACTGCCACACAGTCTGCTGGGTTCTCTATTCCTTTGTAAAAAACCCACATCCAGGGCAAAGCTAGCATTTATAGTCTCTGCCCTGGAGAAAAATCAATTACAGAGGATTAGCATAACTTTCAACTATTCCCTGCTCGCTTCTGTCTTCACCTTTGAATTTCATTGCCTCACCAGCTCTGTGATGGATTTAAGCAGATTTGATTGATTGATTTTGCCATTTTTCAAGCTCTTTTACTTTATGTGGAAGATTCGATTTGTTTTGAAATAGCCTTATGCCCAGCATATTTTGAAAAGAAAAATAAGTAGAGAAAATTCTGGAAATGAATGCTCTAGAAATGGATTGAAAAGACTAGAAGTGACAAAATGACCTTTCAGAGGGTGTCAGAGTGGCTCTAGGAGTAGACAGAAAGCAATGGGAGGAAGAGGGCCAGTGACACCTCATGGAAGGAGGTTTGTGAAGGAGGTTTGGTTTCAGCTCCATTTCTACCCTGGTAACCAGGTGCCAGGCCCTAGGTCTCAAGTCTTTTGAGCAAATGACCTCTGCCAATAAATATTTGTTGAATAAATAACAGTTAAAATTGGTAAAAAGAATAACCCTCAATAACGGTTCAGCTAACAGTCGAAGTAGTCAAGATCTTCTCTTTGCACTAAAATGGAATCTGTCTTAGCTTTATAAAGCACTCACTGAAAGAGATGGCACCTATTCTACCCCAGATAGTGCTGGCCGCTGGCCACATACCGGAGACAGAAAATGAAGGTTATGATATGATGTGGGGGATTTGTACGTGCCATCTAGAAACTTCAGGGGAATCTCAGAAGAGAGACAAGTACTAGTCTGCTTAGAGTACTCCTCCCCTGAGTTGCTCTCTGAACCTCCTAGATACCATACTCAAGACTGAGTCTCAACCAACTGACTTGGAATCTCAGAGGGACTCATAAGGCTTGGGACTCATGAAACTCCATGTCGCACACATTTTGGTGACTGTGTTAGAGTGCCATGGTTGGACATCTCACTTGTGAAGTGCTGAACCCCTGATGATTTAAGACTAATGTGTGCCATGTGGTTTAAAGAAAGTGTCCTTTAATGAGGCAGAGGCAGGCGGATCTTTGTGAGTTCGAGACCAGCCTGGTCTACAAGAGCTAGTTCCAGGGCAGGCTCCAAAGCCACAGAGAAACCCTGTCTCGAAAAACCAAAAAAAAAAAAAAAAAGAAAAAAGAAAGAAAGTGTCCTTAGACACAGATGCACATACTAACAGTGGGAGAAGCCTGCAGGATATGAGAAAACCATGAGAATCCACAATGCTGGGTATGAAGCTTAGGATTGTGTTAGAAAAAAAATGATAGTAGTCTATAGACATGCCTTCTCAGTAAAGCTTCGGTTGGACACTTTTTCCCAGTTCATTGAAACTTATCCCTTTAAATGTTTTTGATATAATTTTTCTGTCTTCATTAATGCCCTGCCCCTGGAAGCTACTACTACCACACTGAATAACTCAGGTTCCCTGAGTTTTCAGATTCCAGTGATCCCTCCTCAGGACCCTGTGCCTTCTCTCCACTACCTGTGCTTGGTCTTTGCATTATGCACTTTCCATCACACCTGAAGCTTCCCATTTGAGAAAGATGGCATCTCTCTTGCTTCCCACTGAATCCTCTGCCCTTAGCAGGATTCAGAGCACAGGAAGCATCTGATAGGATTTATATAAACCAAGAACCCTGGTTTAAGTCACCAATTCTACCTTCGAAAGTTTGCTCTATAGAGTGTTTCAGACTTTGTTTTCTGACAAGCGCTCC
The DNA here is from genome assembly GCA_028555095.1 of Dicrostonyx torquatus. Lineage (NCBI taxonomy): Eukaryota > Metazoa > Chordata > Mammalia > Rodentia > Cricetidae > Dicrostonyx > Dicrostonyx torquatus. The sequence continues at coordinate 2,764,840 of JAQHUG010000068.1, read as the reverse complement.
ATCCCAGTTACAATTCCAGGTGCTTCAGTAAGTCATTGAGGGCTTCTTAACAATACTCTTGCAAAGCAGATATATGTAGGTTCATTCAACACCGAGGAAACTGATGGTCAGAGAAGCAAACTGATGTGATGAAGGTGATGGGGCAACCAGTGGAGGATGTGAAGGTTGGAGTCATATTTCTTTACCTCCAGCACCCAGGCTCTTTGGATGACACTGCATGACTTCCGCATTTAAAGTTCCATGACCGCAACCATCTTCTCTTCATTTTGGATTCCCCACGGCCCTTAGCTCTCTGTTCATACCCTCCTAGGGTCTAAAATTGAGCAGTCACACATTAGCTTCTGAGACCTTGAGAGTGCCACTTGATCTGTTCCCCCCCCCCCCGCAAATAAATGAGCTCCCTGTGGCGCTCTCCTTTCTGACGTGCCATTTTGTTTGTTTTTGTTAATTCCTCTCAGATGTTCTTTCCTCTGTAATCTCCTTCCATGTAGGTGATAGTTGGCATAGCTCACATCTGTTGAAATATCTGCCCTACCCAGGGGAATAGCCAAATAAGCTTCAGTGCTCAGCAGTAACAATAAAGTCGGGAGAGCAATAAAAAGATGGTAATGCCTTGGGGTGGAGACAGCATTCCTCCCTCCAATCCCTCCCTGATCCATCTGCTTTGAACTGGGTGCATCGGGATTCAGGGAATTTTTTTTTTTGCCTGTGTGCTTCTGCTCAGTGCCTTCACATAGGCGCATCCAGGAATGGGTTCCGTGGTGAATTCAGGAAGGTCAATTCTGAAAAAACAAATGCTGGACTATGGTCACCAGTCCATTACCATGTCTACATTTCTTCTTCCAAATTGATTCTTTGGGTGTCTATTCCAAGACATGCTCGTGGAACCCTTACAACGTTACTACTATTTTTTAATTTGCAGTGTGTACCAGTGTGCATCTTAAACTACAAGAATACTTGCTAAGAATGAAATTCAGGGTCAGCATCTGTATGAGGGGGCTGAAATTATTTTAGTAGATTCCAGCATGAGTTCTCTGAATGCCTATGGTACCAAATGTGTGATATATATATATATATATAAAATTTGGTTAATATATATATATTAAAAGTGTTTGGGTTTTTGTGGATACTCTAAAAATCTGGATTATTGGAATTAATATTATAACAAGTAATTATAATAACTGAAATACAACAAGTGAACTTCTGTTTGATGGTTGAGAAGCTGCACTGATAGGGTCTGCTTGGGTTTGCTAAAACAAAACAAAACAAAAAAAACCCCACTGTTTCTGTTACCTAAGAAGTAAGAAATAGATGATCTCTGATCCATCAAAGGACTAGTGCTTCAATGACATCATTGGGACTCCAGGCTAGGGTATCCAACTGTCCTGGTGTATCTAGGATTTTACAGGGCTTAGTCCTACATGCCTCCTCTATTGGGAAATCCCCTCCTCCCTGTACATTGATCTGTATTATTCTTTCCCCAGTTCTCTCTAGACCACAGAAAAGATGACTGTTGTCAACTATAGATTTCCATGAGCCTCACCACCAGTGATCTCAGAAAAAAAAAAAGATTTGGATCTTAAGAGTCCCACCAACATTTGGGAGATGGCTTTGTTTACCTACCTTATGAAGAGCTGATCCAGAGAAACAGGGTATTCATTTGAATACCAAGTGGAGAAGGGATCTACTACGTATGTGTTATGCAAGGTGAAGTAGATTCCCAGAAAGAAAGATACTGGCAAAATAGAAAAGGGAGCATCAATTATTCAAAGCTATTTATTATTTATTCTATGTCAATAATTTATAATATAATTGTTACCAAATAAATGTTTTAGAGGTTAAAAATATTCTAAATGATGAAGAGTAGAGAAAAACTATTTTTAATGATTATTGACAAACAGACTAGAAAGCATTGAGCTTGATCCTAACACAGTGAAATAAGCACCCCTTAATTCCTTTATAAATAAGGTCCTTTCCTTTATAAATAAGGTCTATTCTGCTCTGTCCAACACACAAAAGAACGAAGGGACTTGGGGATCATTGTGTGGGTCTCTACAGGAGAAGAATTTCACTATACAGTTGAAGAAGAGAAGCTATTGGGCTAAAGAAATGGCTTAGTGGTCAAGAGCACTTGCTGCTCTTCCGGAGGACCTAGGTTTGGTTCCCAGCACCCACATAGCTTGACTCACAACCACCAGGGACTATAGGTGCCATTGTCTAGCTTTAGGCTTTAGAGGGCACCACACACATGTGGCATTTAATTACATAGACTAAAATAAAATGAAAATAAATCTAAACAGAAGAGGAAGAGAAGGAGGAAAAAGAAGGAGGAAAGTAGCTATCTATGCGATCTACTTCATGAAAGATTTTTTCCAAGAGCCATTTACTGCAAATGCCTTTCCACTTGTTCCATAACTACTACTACTACTACTACTACCTGCTTCCTCTTCCTCTTCCTCTTCCTCTTCCTCTTCTTCTTCTTCTTCTTCTTCTTCTTCTTCTGCTTCTGCTTCTTCTTCTTCTGCTTCTTCTTCCTCCTCCTCCTCCTCCCCTCCTCCTCCTCCTCCTTCTTCTCTGGTTTTTTGAGACAGGGTTTCTCTGTAGCTTTTGAAGCCTGTCTTGGAACCAGTTCTTGTAGACCAGGCTAGCCTCGAACTCACAGAGATCCACCTGCCTCTGCCTCCTGAGTACTGGGATGAAAGGCGTGCGCCACCACTGCTCTGTCCATAACTTCTTGATCCTTGAAATTTCTTTCAGTTAGAAATAAGCTCTACCATTCAATTAGCTCTAAGGGAGAAGGAATCTTAGATTGATTTTTAAGATATCCATAACTGATGATATTACATAGTCATTTGACTTGGGTCAGACTAGGGAAGTAGAGAAGATGGAGCTCCAAGACTTGAGGAAAAAGCTTTGGAAGACTTGAAAAGTGATGAAGTATAGTCATACACATCTATAATCTCAGCACCTAAGAGGCTAAGACAAGAAGATTGCCATAAGTTTGAGGCCAGCCTGGGTACCTATACTACATAGTGAGAACTTAATTCAAAAAGGAGGAAGAGGAACAAAAGAAAGAGGAGGAGGAAGAAGAGGAGAGAAAGCATGGGAGGAGGGAGGGGAAGAGGAGGAGATAAACCTTAGAAGAGAGCAATGCAGGCTAAAGTGGTTAGAAGCAAACCTACAAATGTTTTTCAGGTTACAAGCATTGGGGAATGCGCCCCTCAAGTGCACATGGAACATCGGGTCTCTTCACCCCTACTTTTTTTCTACACAAGCAGAGACTTAATAAGAATGTCTAGATCAGTGCTACTGGAGAGAAAGCTTAGTTCTCAGGAACAGGGTAATTACAGAACAGGAACAGTATCCTGGGATCTATCTGGGGTGAAGGGTCTAGACAACATCCTTCTCCAAGCTGTCAACACAAACGCCCCTCTCTGAGGAACACCTCCATTTCCTCAGTTAGCATGAAGAATCAACTTCTCTAACATGCACCACTAAGTGCCAGCAACTGGGTGCTGACTTCACGTGTGGCTTGCTTAGAGCTGGCTCTGGCTCAATCATCTTTCAAAACTCGTGGTTAGAGAATTGGCTCAAGATTCAGTATTAAGGCTAACAGAAGTGTTAGCCGGGTTTTGTCTTTCTCTTTTCCAAGCTTTGGTAGGGAAGTGCTCACCGAATACCTGACTGAAGGTTGCAGCGACTTTCCAGGTCCCACACCTCTACGCACACACCCAGCTTTGTTTGTTGTGGTTGTGTTGACTCTGCCTTCTAACATTTGGTCAGCTCTTCTTGTGTATCTTTGAACTGACAAACGCAGAGGAGCACACGTCCACACAGGGTCTCTGAAGACTCTGCTCTTTGCTGTATCCTTGTGATTTAGAACAATGCCCAGTTTCAGTGAACACTTATAATTAAAATGGAGTCACTTATCAAGAGCATATTAAGGGCAGATGTTTATGAAGGAAGGAATCATGTCCTCTGTGTTTGTCAGCGAGAACTATCCCAAAATACTCTACTGATTTGCAACCTGATATAGGTGATACTTCTGCAAGAACACCTGCTCAATAGGGCTGTCTAACCTCAGACTAGTGTCTCCATTGTTCCTGAGCCATAGACACCATTGGTTGTTGGCACAAATGATTTTATATGTATTCCTCACCGTGCATTCAAGTTTCCCTTTGCTCTGTCTTTTTGAAGTCAAACCTGGTTTCCATGACAGGCAAGTTCCGCATGGCAGCTTTGCTCATTCATCCCAAATATTTACCATTTCTCTTTATAGAGGCTTTTTTTTTTGTTATTTAATCCACAGTCAAGAGATAGTTCTGAAATAATGAATGAAATTAATTTATATATGTAGAGGGTTTAGGAAAGTGTTGAACACATATTTCACCCTCAAAAATGTTAGTTATTGAACTTTGACAAAGATGTATTCTGGGGTTTTAAAATTAAAATACGGAGAATGGGACTTTCTTTTCGTGATAGCTTGAAATAAGGCAGATGCTTGGTTTCCTAACACTCTCTGCTGCTCACACCTTTATTTCCTCCCAGTCCAGATCTCTTAATTCTCCCTTGACCTTGGACTCTGGGGCATGCTATCACCAGAGAACATCTAAGTAAGCACGTGGAGAATGTCCAGAAAGGCAATGATGATGTATTATGCTTATGAAGGCTGAAGATATAAATCGGCAGCCTATAAAGACACTTTAATAAGGAGGATGGCTCCAGATCTTGTTTGTGCCTTCAGAAGTTTGCAGACCTCAGGGCACAGAAGAAAACAATAAAATGAAGTCCTGTTCTCTGTGTTAAATAGACTTACCCTCTCCTTCTTCTGAGCTGCTCTTGCAATCCATGTCTCACTGGTTGGTTTGTGGTTCCCTGGTGCTCTGTGGATTCTGCTATATAAACCAGGATGCTCTGGGGTTCCTTTTCCTCCACTATGCCCTCCTCTTCCCAAAGAAGACATAGTTAGACACCAGGCTAGAAGGAAGTTCTGCTCTTACCTACTGCTTTAAACATGAGTTAATTGCTTCACAGTGCCATCTTCACCAGGCTGCCCGAAGTCAGCCAGAGGAAAGGGGATGCTTAGAGAAAAATCCAAAAGTTTTCAATATTGACCACAAAATTTACATAACAAATAGACTGAGTATCAGATGTTCCTGAGGTGGAAGAAGCAGAGAATATGGTGGAAAGCTTCTGCCATTAGGAAGAGTTGGTTCTTGAAAAACAAGCTGAAGAAGTTGGCCCAGAGTGATGCTGGGGAACAGCATCCTGGGGTTCCCCAGGGACCTTAACACCTCAGTGTGACCATTAGGAGGTCCAAAGGAGAAGCTCAGGTCTGCCTGTTGTCCTAGTTGGGCTCCCATATATCTCCTGTACATATAGATGATTTCCTCTGTGGAAAGTAGGAAGCAAGAGGAATTCACAGGTTCCAACCTAGTTAGGATCACTCTGAACAATTTGAGTCCATCACAGAGACAATGATGGCTCAGTTATTCACTCATTCTCACAGATTTGTGGAGCCCAGGGCTAGGTGGTAGATACAGTAATAACAATAGTGAAGTAGTGATCATAGGTGCTCTCTCAAATGCTTCACTAATGAGCTGATTTAATTTTCATAATTTTCCCACAAGGCAAATAGACTTTTCATATTGTACAGCTGAGAAAACTGAGTCTAAGTAACTAAACCATAGTCTTCCACACCTGGAATGTACAAAGAAAACTGTAATCTAGTCTGCCTTTGTGTTCTTAAATACTTTTTAAGATTAAAAAAGTGTGTGTGTGAAGTCTATTTTGTTAGATATTAGGATAGCTACACCAGCTTGTTCCTTAGGTCTATTTGATTAGATTTTTTTTCCATCCTTTTACTCAAGGTGATGTCTGTCTTTGAGGTTGAGATATGGTCCTTGTATTCAACAGAAGGATGGATTCTGTTTTATGTCCAATCTATTAGCCTGTGTCTTTTTATAGGTGAGTTGAGTCTATTTATATTAAGGTATATTAATGACTAGTGATTGCTAGTTCCTGTTATTTTAGCTTTTGATGGTGGTGATGTTATTCACTATAGTCTCTACAGAACTGTTAGAAATTTTGCCTGCTCTTGGGACCTTTTTCCTCCTACTGGGCTGCCTTGCCCAGCCTTGATATGAGGATATGTACCTCCTCTTATTGTAACTTGTTATACAGTGTTAGGTTAATATCCCTGGGAGGCCTACTCTTTTTCTTTAAAGGAAATGGAGAAGGGATGGATTTGGGGGAGAGGAGAGATGGGAGGAGTGGTTGGAGGGAAAACTGAGGTTGGGATATGACGTATGAGAGAAGAATGAAAAGAAGTGGAGCCCTTAGGGGCTGGATAAGTAATAATGATGACGGTCATAATGAGCTTAGAGGTTCAGAGCATGGGCTGCTCTTCCAGAGGACTTGGGTTTGATTCCTGGAATTCGCATGGTGGCTCAAAACCATCTGTAACCCTAGTCTAGAAACATTCCGTTTTAATAAATGAATTTTATTTTAAATTATGTTTTATTCACTTTAAAAAATTTCAGTGTGTACAAGGCTGTCATGGTATGAGCGTAGAGGGCAGAGGACAATAGTCAAGCATAGGTCGTCTCCCTCCACCATGTGACTCCCAGGGACAAGCTCGGGTCTTCAAGCTTGGCAGCAGAAACCTTTGCCCACTGAGCCATCTCCCTTGCCCTAGATGAAGTGTTTTGAGACAGTGTCTTATTATGTAGCCCAGGCCTTAAACTCACGATCTGTCTCAGCTTCCCAAGTGCTTAAATCACAGGCATGTGCTACCATTTCTGGAAACAATAAATGGCTTTTATGATATTTAAATTCTACCTCAGAGAAGTTCCTACACACACACACACACACACACACACACACACAGCCAAGTATGTGGTGCACGCCTTTAATGCCATACACAGGAGGCAGAAACACGCAGATCTCTGTGAGTTCAGGATAACCTGGTCTACATACATAGTGGGACCTGAACTCAAAAAAACAAAGTCTTTCAATAACTTCGTAATGAAACAGACTATGTCACTCAGATTTAGTACTATTACTTTGTCTTTGTCCTGTTTCTGTGAGAGCCTAGAAAGGTCTGAAGATAAGCCTTTGGCACAAGTGTTCATGATTCTGACTTCTGATTTTGCTGCTAAAACAGGAACATCATGGTTTTCCTGAAGGTCAACAGCTTGTGCTCTCAGCTTACCTGAAAACATTAAACCCAGGGCAGGGGAATCAAATGGGGAAATGTACTGTGAACCCCTAACACATGCTCATCCTCAGCTACCGAGTGGCCTGGGCTTCAATACAATGCTGAAACGAACCGCTGGCTTTCTTCCATCGTTGATGGATTTCAAAGGGTGACCCATGAGCCACCTGCACTGGAATTACCTGAAGACAAGACTCCTGTCTTAAAACTCTGTTGATAAAAAGGTCCTTGAACTCGTTTTAGAATTCATGAAGCAGCTACCGATGAATTCATAATCTCTAGTGAGGTTCTAGCAACAATGTCAAGACTAGCATTTCTGATACATTACTGGGTATTTTTAAATAAAGATTAAATTTAAGAACTATTGATCTGGACTGACATTCCTCATTTGTAAAATGAGAAAATCACACAAAATTTATTTCAAAAACAGTTTCTAAGAATTATGTTCATTTGTGCCTTTTCCTTGAACCCTGTATTTTTCTATAATTTTAAAAACCTCTAATTTTTCTCTAATCAGATATTTAACTTTTTTTTGAGACATGGTCTCACATTGCCAAGGCTGACCTCAAACTTGCTATATAGTTGAGGATGAACTTGACCTTCTGATCGTCCTGCTCCCACTTACATCTTCCTAGTATTATAGGTGTGTGCCAAGAACATCCAGTTTACCTTGGGTTTTGGTTTGAACCCAGGGCTTCCTGTACACTAGGTAGACACTCTGCCAACTGAGTTACATCCTAACTCTAGATCTTTAGCTTTATTTACGCTTGCTTCCAAAAGGCTGAGCCCTACCCATGCAGATCTTATTTATTAAACGGTCTGTCCTTCCAGATGCCCCCTATCCATCCCCAGAGCAGAGAGTGAGACTGGAGAGAAAGTCAGTGCTGAATAGCATGGCAGGCCTGGGACAGGCATGGAATGCACACCCACCCCACTTGCTACCATGCTCCCGGGGACTTCACCATTTCCCTATGTGCCACCTCTTAATGACTGTTCCAGAGAATCCTGTCTAGGGATACAGTAGACAGCCTGTGGAGTTCTGGGTTCAAATTCTACTCAGTGGTTTGAGGAAACCCTTTAATGTCTCTATTCCCAGTCCTTCTCTGTAAAAGTGCATGAAAGTATCCCTAACTCATAGATTCTTAGAGGGTTTTCAAGAAAAACCTAGTGTGTGGTAAGTAGCATGGAATTGCATGTTAAATAAATGTTCACATTCAAGTTGATGTCAGACATTACTTTTATAGTTCTGAGATGTCTGGGAAGTGCTTGAGAACACATATAAGACACATAGCTTTGTTTCATGATTTTTTTTTTAATTTGGGATATCTCAGTATTGATTTTCATTCCAGAAGCTTTACTTCAAGGAGATTCAGATAACAGTATGTGGTTTGGTTCATGCACAGGTGTGTGTGTGTGTGTGTGTGTGTGTGTGTGTGTGTGTGTGTTGGGGTGGGAGGGATGAGCAGTACCATTTACCCTGGAATGAACCAGGCCATCTCAGACAGTAAAATGAAGTAAACAAGCAGAATGTCATTATAGCAGGAGCCCGGATTCTTGTTGCTCTTCTTCCCAAGTGGCTGCTTGTAGTCCTCCATCATAGCCAGCTCTTCTTCATCAAGCCTGATGCAAGGCTCGGCAACCAGGGCACAACAACTGCACACGTGTCTTCCACATCATCACAGCTGATCTACTCCAAAGGGTCAAATAGGCCAATTTCCCACATCCTGTGCCTCCCTTTATTTAAAAGCAGCAAATGACCAACCCAGTGACACCCTTGTGAAAAATTTTCCATGAACTTAGGGGCTCAAAACCTTCCTTTATTTAATTTCACCTTAATTGCATCAATTAGGCTCCTTTCATGTTTGCTCAACAAACTCTTTCGTTTCTTCCACTGGGTTCTGAGCAACAGCTGCCAAATAGAGTCTTTGTTCTGGGAGCCTTTTTGAATGGTCTTCACACCAATCCTGTTTGTTTTCCTCGGGGATCTCCTGACAAACCTAAAGAAGTGTGGCTATTAAGCCTCAGAGGGCAAACTTAGTTGCCAGCTGCCATTTACCCCACCCCCATCAAGTGCCCAGAAAAGAAGTAAGGCCTTTCTTCTCACTCTGAAGGGGGAACGATTGAGCTGGGAGCGGCTTCTGGAACCCCCAGGTATATTGAATTTCCCTCATCATTCCTTGAGACTCCTCCTTCCATTATCTAGCCTTCATCATCTTCTAGGAAGTTTGCTCTTTCAGGCCACAGAGCCATCCCCATTGCTTGCCTCCTTGCCTCCAGGACCCTTCTATTGTCCCATGCTCCCCACAGCTGTCAGAGATGAGCAATTCTAAGGTGAAGCCAGTTAAATAATCCCATTGCTCTCACCTGGGTTTAAATCCTCCCCTACCTTCTCTCAGAATCCAGGGAATTTTGCCTACCCCTAAGCTTGCTGCCCCAAGTTCTTCAGTCTTGATTCTACTTTCTCAACTCTTGGAACCCACTTGACCAAGGCAGTTGTCAGTAAGTCCCCTCCCTCCTTGTATTTGGAAACCATTCTTCTAGTAAGGGAAGAGGTTATTTCTTCTGTCTTCCCAGATCTGGATTAACTGTGGTTCCTGTTTTATTATCAAGATCCAGAAGAAGTATGTTCAAAATTTTCTCACCCTAGAGTGTAAGAAGCTTGCTAACTTCTGCCTGGGCCTTTTGGAATATTCTCTTTGAAATATTTGCTCTGGGACTACTGGTTGCCAAATAAGAACTCCAATTATACATAGTATAGAAAATTTGAGTCATGAGGAAAAGCCCTAGAGAGCAAGTCCTGGTGAGGGAGAGAAGCCGATGAATACCAAGGCATCAGAGTTATGCATGAATAAGCCATCTTGAAACTGGATGTTCAGTTTCAGCTATACCAGTTGACACCAAATGAATGAGAGATGAACCAACCCAGCCAAGCCCTTCCACGTTCCTTAAGCACAAAATCATAATAAAACCCCACTGTCTGGGAGGTATATTTTTAATACAGAAACAGACAAGCGGGCAAACATTTCTTCTAGCAAATCTTCCACCTTGCTTGTGTTTCCATCTCACTGTCCTTGCACCTACTTTCTGTCGGCAGTAGCTTTTCCACTCTCCCCTCCTGCTTTGTCCTTTAAGATCAGAGCAGCACTGACACTGGCTAAAATTTATTTTTTTCTTAGTGCATGATTTCCTGGTAGGAGTCACTCAACAAATACTAAGTCCTTCTGACGCGGCAAGCACAGAGGTTTCGATGGTGAAGCATAGTCCAGAAGTGCTGGGGGCTCTCTCTTCTATCAGGGCCTTTTATCGCATTGGAAATGGCTTCCACCTTCGTCTGATGATAAGCTCTCCCAGGCAGAGGCTGCCTAGTTCCTTCATATTCTTCAGCTCCAGCACGGTGCTGATACAAAGAAGGTACTCACTAAAGTCCAACCCAATGATTAAATGAACCGCGTCTTTGCATTAGTGTTTATATGTCCAGTTGCCCATAGACTTGGTTGAGTTCATCCAAGTTGATCTTTGCACAATTAAGCTTCCTGAAGAGGGTGCAATGGTCAAAATACAGCAAGGGTCTGATAGCTGATGGCCTGGCTTGGGTACCCTAAAAATTCAAGAGTAACAAGAATGAGCTGTAGGAATATTCCACAGAGGAAATACTCAGGGAAACTTTCCATGCTTGGGGTTAGAGGTCGAGTTAGCATGGGCAATGTTCACATCTCGACATGTTACAAGCACCCACCATAAACCAAGTGCCCCTGCCTCCTCCCTGGAGATAGCAAGCAAATAAAATGATGGAAGGAGGACAAGTTCTATGGTTTTTGTTTTGAGTTGGATATATAAAGTAATCTAACAAACAAACTAGCTCTTAAATCCAAAGCAATGTGTACTGCCTGAGCCTGAGTTCAAAAGAAAGATTTATCATGATTAAAAACTCCATGCATTTGTAGGAAGCTGCCTTATGGATCCATTTCCCTGTACTCTTCATTATCACTGGCTAAGGATTCACTTGGAGGATCTGGTAGTTATTTGTCAATATGGCTCAGTCAAAAACCCAGAGCATAGAGGAATTACATGTACGTGACCCATTCATTCACCAAGAGGTGACTTTTTCTTATAATCCAAGACATTTCACGATGACTGGGGACATATTTGGTTATCACATTGGGATATGGGAGGAAAGCTACTGGTATCTAGGGATACAAGTCGAAGATGCTGCTGAATGTCACACAGTGTACAGAGCTGCCCCACCACAAAGACTCATCCATTCCTATGTACAAACTGAGCCAAGATTGAGAAACGGTGACACAGAACTGTTCATTAGAACCACCCAGAAGCCTTGCTGAAATGCATCGCTGCTTTAGTAGCCCTGGAGCATGGCCGAAGAAGGTGTATTTGTAACAAATTCTGATGCTGGTTTTCTTGGATCGCAGCTTGAACTGCTTCTCTAGCACTTCCCTTCTCGACACAGCAGAAGCTGAGGGTGGCTATCTGTCACTGAAGCATGATGGGAAGGGCCAGGCAATAAGCCTCTGTACAGTTTTTTTGGAAGGCTTTTCTGCCACTCAACAAGAATCTTCTGCTTGGGTCAATGAACTTCATTCTAACTCAGACTAAATGCTTACTGGGGGAGGAACTGGGAAGAAATAAAATATAAAAACAATAACACACTTGAAAAAAAAAGAGGAGAGCCAGAACCAGGAAGGGAAATTAGCTACTACTAGGGTCATTTTTTTGGCACATCTTACAGAAAGACTTGGAGAGCGGATGACAAAGGTTGATTCTCTGGAGGGGCAGCCAGACCAACAAAAGTTCAATTAGTAAGTCTTGGCAAATAAAGACAACAAACAATTTGGCAATAATAGATTAAAGCCATGCTTGGCTCCTACCCAGGCTCGATACTGTAAACTTGCCAGGCTTTGTGAAAGGATGGCTTTGAGGGCTTCTGAAAAGGGTCCATTTCTTGAACAATCCCCGCTTTTGTTTGTAGCCTTTCTTGGCTTCTTGGTGTTCTTCTTCACTTGTCATGAAGGGCGCTCGCAGCAGCATCAGGCTTCAGTGTCCCAAGACTTTGCTGGTTCAGTCCCTTCTTCCCAGCATGGTAAGAGATGCCCCCTGCCCATGTCTGCTGTCACCTGTAGAGAACTGCATGGGTGGAACTTTCAGACTGGGAGACTGAAATAGATGAGCTTTTTACCTTAAAAAAATCCATTTCTAGGAAAACAGAGGACAAAGGCTACACACATATAGATTCACAACTTCATTTTGATCATTTTTTTTTTTAGGATGAGGATATGAAACCATTTATACAGCACAGTGTGGAATTCACATCTCACCAGATTCCCCCAGAGTGCAAACTAAAGTATTCATAGGAATGACATATCTAATACTCATTGAGTTCTTCCAGCATGCCAGGTATTATATTAGTCTGAATGTTTTTAATTCATTGTTTTATTTGTTTTCTTAAAGCCTATGAAGTAGATATTTTATCACTCATAGTTTACAGGTGAGCAAGTAGAGCCAAATAACTAATGAAGTCTCTTTAAGCTGTGGCCAGAAATTATAATTCCTCTGTAGAAAAACACATCTCGATTCTAGGACACAGTTGAACTACTGTGTGCTAGATAGGTATTCTAGAACCTGTGGGGAATTCCAGCCTTAGCCAAATGGATGTATTTAGGCAAACCCATTGCTCTAGATCAACTCTTCCTAACACTAGGTGAGGGCTGGCTGACTGGTTCAAACCCTATTTTGGCTGCTGGCTTTGACGGTTTAGGGAAAAGAAGCAATCTTTCAATCACTCTGAGGCACACTGAGTGCACCTCTTCCCTGCCAAAAGGAGGATCCGGCCCTCCCAAAGGAAGGAGGGAAAGATGGAGAAGGAAAGATCAAGTTTAATATTTTGTGAAATTCAAGCTCATGGGCAATTTTGCTTTTGACTTTAGTGATTAAATCACAGGTCATCTGTCTCCCTAGTGTCTAAAAGAGGCAATAAAGATCCAGGGTTGAGCTGGCTCAAGGGTACGCAGCAAATGATAGAGGGAAACTAGAACTTGGAACACGCCATCTCTACCTTTGCTCTTGCCAGTGTCCCACTCATACTCACATCATAGGCTGTCCGCGGCATAAGCCGTGTGGGATTCTTGAACCCAATGAATTTGGTAAAATTCACAAAATGGAAGGGATTCAGCATTTGGAGAAATGGTTTAGTCTCCTTTTTTTCCTGGAAGGCTAGAATGGGAGCAAGAGACTTCCCAGGTGTTCTTCTGTGTCTTTATTTAGAGATGCGAGATGTACACCATCCCAGCACTGCCTGACCTTAAGCTCACAATGAGGACCACAGGGACCCATGTACTGCCATAGAGTCAAGTAAGATGATGCTATATAGACAGAGGTCTTAAGGTCAAAGAGGCTGAGTGACCAGCTCCCAGGACATACAGAGAGAGTTAGGCTATTAACACAGGCAATTAACATTGATGTTAAATGGTAACTGATCAGGAATGTCAAATCAGGCAGGCTTGGCTTCATTTCACAGACAACAGGAGATCACTGGAGCTTCTAAGGCAGATTTTTTTTATTTGAACAGTATTTTTTTTCATGAACAACTCGGTAGGTCCTCAGACTACGGAGGCTGAAAAGGAAGAAAAGGAAGATTAGAAGATTATACATCAACCCAGACACAAACTCATTTCATGATACAACTGTGCTTTTAGGCTTTATCAAATAGAAATTAGATAAAGTCCTAAAAGGGGGGAGCTGTATATATGTTCAAACCCAAATAAATCTCCATCAGTAGAAAAATGGATAAGCACTTCAATATTAAATAGCACTAAAAATTCAATAGAATTAAAATTGAATTGCTGGTGTATGAAAAAAACTTGCTGGACTTTCACAAGGGATGAAGTATGTTATGATATTGGTAATTCTAGAAGCTGAGTGACATAGGGGTTCATTTTACTATTCTGTTTATTTTATGTACATTTGAAGTTTTCCACAGTATAAAGTATTAATCACAGGTGATAGGCCTGGGCCAGAACAGTGGGAAGAGAAAAGCCACATCAGATAAAAGACATCAGAGATGGACTTCAAGCATCTTATTGACTACTGGTGTGCAGGCTGCTGTTTTTAAAAACAGATTTTGAAAACAGTGTATTTCAGTAGCAATGCCTTTAAGAAATATTTTAAATGGAGAAGAGATGGATTATGTATAAGGATACTATATGGGTTTTGAAATTAGACTGAGACAAATAACATATGACACTCAGCAAAGAGACAGAAAGGAAGAAGGATGAAGTCCCTCCTTGAGTGTTCTCTTGATTAGGTCATACATTTCCGTCTCTGAAATCAGTTATCCTATAGGCTTGTAGCTCAGCAAGCTAATGTCCAGCATCAGGTCAGGCAGGAGTCATCCAAACTCTCTGCGTTGGATGCTTGTAACATACCAAGCCAAGCTCTTCTCGCTGAAGCTACAACCTAGCAGGACAGACAGATACATCAATGTCCAGTATAATATGGTTTATGTGACAACAAAGACAATAGCTCATGTGGCAGAGTCCCAGGAGGGAACTCTCAGTCCAACCTGATTGAAAAAGGAGCTATACACCTTATATGTTCTTGAAGAAGACTCCATAGCTCAGGTGGAAACCATGCCAACAGGTGTGTTGGAGTTTACAAACTTCTGAAACCCTATAGGATTTCTACTTCTCAATTTGGATAGTACTTGTATAATTATAGACTTCTAGAACTCTGAATTAGACTCCAGGGGATAATTGTTAGTTACCTAGTATGTTAAAGACATGTTCTGCAGTATGAAGGAATTCAGACTTGAAAAATGAAAAGACTGGTAACTTGCTCTACAAATTAAATTTTAAAAAGCACGAAGAAGGAGATGGTGTGTAACCAGATGACAGAACAACCTGCTTGTTTTACAGATAAGGACAATAAGGTTCAGAGAATTTGTGCCACCTGTTCAAGATTGCATAGCTGTTTTTCTGAGAACCTGGAGCTATTTGACCCTAACTCTGGTGCCCTGACCTAGGTAGGCGTTATCTCTATCCCAGCGTTATCTCTATGGTAGCATTCCAATTCTTCCATTTTTACTGTACTTAACACTTGCTCACTCCTCGCAGCCCCTTTCTCAAGTTCCTTTGATGTCATGAACTCTGGTCATAAATGTTCAGAGTGGGAAGAAGTGTGCCTCTCCAAGTGTGAGTCTACTGATATAGGCCATAAACCTCAACTCTGGACAAATGGTACTGCTGACTTACTCCCATTTGAAGCAAATCCTGACATCAATTAAGGCCTTCATATAATCTCTAGCTTGTGATTAAACACATTTTAAAATACAATTAGTTATGAGCAGCAATGCAGGCCTTTGATTCATAATTGATCTATTGTTTCAAAAAAGGTTGACCAAGGGAACAATAATACCCCGCTGGCTCTACAAGACACATTGCAAACACACACCCTAATTCCTGCCTCTGCCCAGGGTTGAATGCCCCATTTGCCAAGTGGGCCCTTACCTATCTTTCCAACCTTACCTTTCCAGACTGTAAATAGACTCATGTCAAATTCTCTCATAGGTTCCTATTGTCCTCTGGAAAAATTCCCAACTCATTGACATGGCCTATGAAGCTCTTTATACTCTGAACTCTGCAGCGCATCCAACCCTGTGGGCCTTGCTTCTTAAATCCTAGAAAGCCACCTTTTCAGATCATGGAACTAGAACAGCAATGTCATTAACAAGTCTATATTCACCCATGCTCACTTCATACAGTCATTGATTCCTTTAGTAAATATTTAATGGGCTTTATTGGGCATCAGTTCCTATGTTGGGCACTAGTGACTAAATGATCACCAAGGAGGCAATAAGCTCAATTCTTAGAGGTGGACATTAAAGAATCATCCATCTGCATGGTCTCTAATGTCTACATGCAAAGAGGTAGAGAAAGGTCATTCAAGGCAAGGGGTGGGGGGGTCAGGGTAAAGTTACTGTGGAGGGAAGAGCCAGACACTGACAGCATACTGGAGGAATAGCAAGTGAGTAGAGAGATTGGAGCCACAGCATGTAGGATCTGGAAGCCATTCAGTTTGAATTTCCATCCTGGAGCAGGATTTTAAGGATAGGAAATAACACATTTAAAATTAAAAGAAAATGTTCTGTAGAGTAGGTTAAAAATAAGGATAGCAAAGAAGAGAGCTTTGAGAAGCATTAGGATGTTGCTAAGGAAACACTAGGCCATGGGCTGACCAACCCTCCTAGCATGCCTACAAACTGAAGGGTTCTAAAATTCTAAAAGCAAAACTATAAGACAAGTCAACCTCCAGGCAAGACACAATGGGGTCTTTTGAAATAGGGTAGTATTCAATAGAAAGATACGGGTAACCTATAGGTAGAATACTTATTGACGAACAGAAGAAATGGGTAATGAAAAAGTAGGGACTTTGTGTTCTGGCTTTTGTAATCAGTCAGAACTTTCTGTTGCTAATGGAAGAACTTCCCATTTCTCTGTCTGCCCATGGTAGTTTGGCTTTGTTTTTTTGTAGTGCTAGTGATCAATCCCAGGGCTTTGAACATAGTGGGTAACACTTTACAACTGAACTGCATTCCCAGCCCTGATTCCTGGTTCTTTTGAGAAGAAAGCAAGCCAACCTGGTAGGACAGCATAAAAGAAGCCAGCGTAGCAGCAACGTCTAGGGCTTTGAGCAAACTGATGACTTGAACTAGGGCCATGGCCATAATCAGCCAGTTCAACTTGTACATTTTATTTTAGGAAGACCAAAGCAGTTTATGAATTTTATGATGATTTTCATGAGCGCCCCCTCTGCCCCACTCCCACCTATGGCTACAACTAACTGACAGACCAGGAGACAGACAGATGGAGATTAGGTTAACATTGATCTGTTAACTTGATAAAGCCAAAGCCTCTTGTGTTCCCTGGATCACTAAGGCTGCTGGAAGTACATCTTCTTGCAGAGAGTTGGTTCTCCCATCCCCCACAGTCAGAGGGGTGTATAACACGATGAGGATGAACTCTAGGCTCTGGTTTTGCCTCCCTTCTGTATAAAGCATCTATGTGACCCTAGGCAAATTACCTAACCCTCTAAGTCTCCATTTCCTTCCCTATAAAATAATGCTAGTAATTACCCATCTTAGAGCGTTCTGATAAAAAATTAAAGATAAAGTACATGCCTTAATAAGAGACTTTCACGGATGGTTCCTCTCATTATCTTGACACACATTCTTCATATAGAGTATTGTTGCTTTTGCTAATACACTGAAGGGGGTTGACCTGGAAAGTCAGCCCATGTCTCCTTCTAGACTTTTAGAGAAACCACCCCTGTGTTATTTTAAAAAGTAGAGTAGGGGGCTGGAAGTGTGGATGGAAGCTCATTTCCTAGAACTCTGTACCACCTGAATCTCAACTATGCCACTTACTGGAGGTGTAATCTCCAATAATCTACACAATAACTTCATGCTTCTCTCTGCTAATCTGTAAAAAGAAAGGATTGTTTTTCAATGTAGCTATATTACAGGTGTTTTGTGAGTATTAAATGAGATTATCCATGCTCAGTGCTTACATGGTTCCTGGCACACAGTGAGAATTAAGTAAATACGCTCTACAAACAAGAGGAAGAGGTTATCATTGGCTCTTGCCACTCTCCTATTCATAACTGACATGCATATTATACATCAAGGAGATTCTCACTTTCTACAGAAGTTGGGCCATAATACAAAGGCTAAAATTAATTTCTTTTGAAAATACCCACCAACAGTCCCCCAAAGTCCTATGCATCCAGTTTTATAACTCTGTAAGTCAATACATATATGAATTTATAATGTATACATAGTATACAAATAGATATATGCGAAATTATCATGTACAATACTCTCATGGTATTTTCATATCGTTACCAAAAACAAGTAGTTGAATTCCTATGGCTAGCATATATGCTTGATATTTTCTCATTATGAACGTCATAGTGATCATTTCTCTGCAAAGTTAGTGCTTTTCTATAGCCAAAAGGACTGCAGATATAGCAATGCTAGGGGTTAATTGATGCAGTAGTCTATAGTGACAAACTATAAATAAATATTCAGCTAGTCAAATATTAAGTAGTTGTACCTATCATCATGTGTGGAGCGATATGTATTGATTATTACAAGTCAATGAGTAACAACACTGTGCTAATGTGTTGTCTCCAACATAGCTCTGTGGGTAATGATCTGGTAGTGACCGCTTAGGTTCCAGTCCTGGCTCCATTGTCTAGCAGGCTGGACTTCAGTTTTCTAGGTTGCAATATGACAGTCTTAACAGTACCTGACTCAAGGTGGTTTAAATGGATTAGGAATCATTCAAACTGGCTAGAATAATGCCTTGCCTCGAGGTAACATGCAGATGTTAGCTCATGTTATTATTACTTATTTTTATGTCCAGGAACTATTCTCCCTACTATGTCATGCAAATGAATGTGGGGACAGAAAACATATGTTTAGCTGGTATTCATGTGTAGAATAATATTTAGTTTGTATTCATTATAGACCTGGGACATTCTCTTTCTCCTTACCATATTCCCATCATAAAGGAGCAGTATCAATCTTACTTTTGAGACAAAGACACCAAAGCCCAGAGTTGTTACTCACTGCTGAAGAGCTAAAATTTGGGGAATTGCTTTGGAGAAAAGCCCACTAGAACCACTAAATGAAATTCTGAACTAATGACACTTCAATACAGAAACTTTTGTAGTTTATTACAAATTTAGATATTGCCTTTTATAAATTTGTTATTTTCTTTTAACACTATGATTCTTTGACTATTACATGTATGTTGCATGGTAAAATCTGTGACTTTGTCTGTGCCAGCTGATGAAACTCTGTTCTATGTGCTGGATTTGTACTCATGTACTGAGAATCTCAAAGACATTTCCTGTAGAGCGCTGGGTCCTCTGCCCATCTCTCCAGCTATCTGCTGGAAGTGCTACCCCTGGTATCAGATGATCCTATCATCTGTGCCACATAACTCTAAGACATTGACCTCATAAGCACTCTCTACCAATTAACCTATTCCACCACTTCAACTAGCTCTCCCACAAAGAAAAGGCTGTGTTTGGAGATATAATGACTTGCCAGAAGGAAAAACACAGATAAGCATAACATGATGGAACTTGTGGTAAGGGATTGAATCATTTGACTTTACTGTATTTCTTCAAAAAGATTTCTTTGGGATGTCTTCACATTAAATGGATTCATTTGAATTGTCTTGTTTTGTAGAAGAGCTCCAAGGTCAGACAGTAGCATAGGCATCTGGTCAACCTGGAAATATTGACTTTTTACATTAGATTATTGATGTTAGTATCTTCCTCATATCTGGAGGTGTTGGGGTTTTTAACGTAACCAAATACTTAAACTGGAGATCAACTCTTGATTTTCCCTGAAAGATCAGGTGACCACAGCTGGGTCATCTATGTCCACTAACCTCAGCCTAGACCGCTCCCATTGGTCAATCAACTCGTTCCTTTACAAGCTAATGTCCTGTCATTTTTGGATTTGATTTCTGAGAATGGCTTGCTCATAACTTGCTTCTAAACATTACAGAGCTAAACTGTTGTACTCAGATGAACAGGAGAAATATACTTCTAGGGAGGCTACATATGAACTTTTTGGTACCAAGGAGGTAATTTTTTCTTTTACTATATTATAATGATCACTATTTATTTTCATTCTAATAAGGCATTCTAGGATTACCATTGTGTCCAAACAAGTAGAAAGGCAGACCTAAAAAACAAAAAAACTGTAAGAAACATAACACACTTCTTGGTACCAAAGAAGCACTCAGTTTCATATTACCAAGATGTGTGAAACAACCAACAGCCAAACTTACTTCCATCGAGTTCTTCTTCACTGCCTTCCCCCTACCAAATCCAATCAGTAGCCACATGGCATGGCAAAGATGTTCAGTAAGTTCCTTGGTGCCCAGGATTCCCAGAACTACAGCAAGTTTCTACCAGGACTGTTCATGTTTTCAGAGCCAAACCAACAGGAAATGATTTTTTCCTGTTTTCATCCCACCAAAAGAATAAAGGAAAAATTGCCAAACCTGACTTGGCAATGTACAGTGCTAGTGCTATACAAGAGAAGAGGCATCATGGAAAAATAGAAATAAATCTAAAGCCACTAGAACCAACTCCTCCTATTACTTCTACTCAGACATGCATGCATGAACACACACACGCACACACACACCACCACCACCACCACACACCACTTCATTCCCTTCCTTTCTGCCACTTCTTGCCCTAGTTTGGCCAATAGAGAATTATAACAGTGTTAATGTCTGCAAAAGCGAAATTAAAAGCATTAGAACCATCTGGTTTTCCGCAGATGAGACAACATTTCAAGTTCTTGCCATTGAACTCCAGAGAGGGGCATCGCCTCTTAATTTCTGCCAAAGAAAACAAAACTCTCCCCTCCTCAGCTCTTAATCTCATGCTGAACAAAACACTAACTCTTTTCCCCAACCCTAAACATCAGGGTTAAATCTGTTTGTGATGATGTTGAGTCTGAAATTTAAATTTTAAAAGACTTCTTAATCAATAAGCAGCATCAGCACTCCATGAGTTGAGTGTGCCCATTCTAGGTGGCATTAAGTCCCTTCCTTCACAGTACCTTCTGAGTCACACTCTAGAGTGCTGCAGTGCAGCCGTGTGTGTATTATCACAATCAGCTTTCCATCAGGATCTCTTTCCCACAGAAATACAGAGGGCTTCTGTTACTAAATCAGCTACTGTTACATAGAAATAAGCATCAGTAGAAAGATTATTTAAGATTCTATCTGTGACATCAGAGATAGTCGGTTAGGGATGGTAGGCAGCATTGTGTAGTAAAAATAAGAGTGCTCCAAACGTTGGTGCCAGGACCAGCTTGATTAAAATGGGTTGTGTGACCCCAAATATAACTTCTTTGAGCTTTCTTTGTCCTTACCATTAACAAATAAAATATTTGGAATACATATTTTCCAATAAGTCTTTAAAAATTAAAATTGGTGTTTTTAAACCATCTTTAAAAACACCAATTATAATTATAACTTGTGCCTTTTACTATTAGTAGCTTTTACTTCACGGGATAGGTTAAAATTCTCCCCTACTAACGTATCCTTGATATCTAACAAGAGCAAGGGAAAACTTTTGGACTTCGGGACAGATAAATACCAGAAGTCCTTCCCAGTGCTATTTCCTCCAGCCCTCAACTGGTCCTTCCTACATCAGCTAGGTTAGGTTAGGACACGTTTACTTAGAAACCACCCCTGCTCCTTCTTTCCTTTTATCCTTTCCCCTTCTCCTCTTCTTTCTTTAAAGACCTTTCTGGCCCTTCTGCCCCACCTCTTCCTGGCAACAAGAGAGAAACTTGTAACCGCACATAGAAACTGACAGCTAGAAAATGATAGACACATGGAGATATTGATCTGTATTGCCAAACCCAGTGAGAACATTTTCCAAACATAAGTGGCAACTCTCCACAGTGTTTTAGAAGGAAATACTGTCAAGTTTCCAATAGCGTCTTCAACTGCGTGCTACTGGCCAGGTATCAAGTACAAAACACACTGGTTCCTGTCTTAGAAGACACTTTAAATCTACAAATTTTAAAATCTTTATGAAAAAACAGAATATTTCTCTTTTTCATAAAGATTTTATGTTTATGAAACAAATTTTCTTTTCTTTTTCTAAATTGTTTTTACTGAGCGATATATTTTCCCCTACTCTCTTCATTTCTCCCCCATCCCCTTCTACCATCTCTCATAATCCCTAAACTCCCAATTTACTCAGGAGATCCTGTCTTTTACTACTTCCCATGTAGATTAGATCCATGTATGTCCCTCTTAGGGTCCTCTTTGTTGTCTAGGTTCTCTGGGATTGGGACTTGTAGGCTGGTTTTCTTTGCTTTATGTCTAAACACCACTTATGAGTGAGTACATATTATATTTGTCTTTCTGGGTCTGGGTTACCTCACTCAATATGATGTTTCATTTGCCTGCAAATTTCAAGTTGTCAGCTTTTTTTTTTCCTGTGTAGTCCTCCATTGTGTAAATGTACCACATCTTTATCCAGTCTTCAGTCAAGAGGCATTTAGGTTGTTTCCAGGTTTTGGCTATGACAAATTTTGCTGCTATGAACAAAACTGAGCACATATCCTTGTGATATAATTGAGCATCCTTTGGGTATGTACCCAAAAGTGGTACTGCTGGGTCTTGAGACAGGTTGTTTCCTAATTTTCTGAGAAATATTCATACTGATTTCCAAAAGTACCAGTTTGCACTCCCACCAGCAATGGAGGAGTGTTCCCTTACCTCTCATCCTCTCCAGCATAAGCTGTCTTCAGTATTTTTGATCTTGGCCATTCTTACAGTTTTAAGATGGAATCTCAGCGTTGTTTTGCTTTGCATTTCTCTGATGGTGAAGGATGTTGAGCGTTTCCGTAAGTGTCTTTCAGCCATTTGAGATTCCTATGTTGAGAGTTCTCCGTTTCTTGAGTTCTTTGTGTATTTTGGAGATCAGACCTCTGTCTGATGTGAGGTTGGTGAAGATCTTTTTGCATTCTGCAGGCTATCGTTGTGACTTGTTGACCGTGTCTTTTACTTTACAGAAGTTTCTCAGTTTCAGGAGGTCCCATTTATTAATTGTTTCTCTCAGTGTCTGTGCTACTGGGTTTCTATTTAGGAAGTGGTTCCCTGTGCCAATGCGTTCAAGTGTATTTCCCACTTTCTCTTCTATGAGGTTCTGTGTGGTTGGTTTTATGTTGAGCTCTTTGATCCACTTGGACTTGGGTTTTGTGCATAGTGATATATATGGATCTATTTCCATTCTTCTACATGTGAAACACAAATTTTTTATTAAAAATAAAGCAAAAGTTATTCTTAGAGGGAATTTGTGTTTTAATATTTGTAAGCAAATTTTCCAGATTTTTTTGTAAAATACCATTGTATTTATTTTTAGCTTCTTTATTGATGCTTGGGGGAATTTCACATCATGCACCTCAATTCTGCTGACTCTCAGTCTCCCCACATCTTCTCCACACCCCTCTACAAAAGAAAAGTAAAAGAAAATCTCCCCAAAACAAAGCTAAACAAGTAGACAAACAAACAAAACCTCTTCTCTTCTTTCCTGCCTCTCCAATAGCTCTTCATTTGTCCTGGTGGCATTGGAAGTCTCAGTGTGCCACAGTATACCACATTATCCAATCAGCTTTACTAGCAAAGTTCATTGCAACAAATCAGTGGTCTGGCTCAAGGCCTCTGGTCTCTGGTACACCATCATCACTGGATCCTCACTGAAACTCCTCTGGGATATCCTGTGCCTGCTCCAAGTCCTGGAGATTCTTCGGGTATTGATCCTCAGGACCAATCCCTTCATGAGATCCAGCAGGTACTAGATGAGGGTAGATGTTAGGGTGGGCCAACCCAAGGCCCAGTTGTGGGCCTTGGTGGTAGCTGAGCTGGTTAGTCCAGGCCACAGGGACACCCACCTCAGGTGACAGGGTGGAGTCAGCTCTCCTCACTTGTGGTGAGGAGTGGCCATCTTTACCATGAGGGTCGAGGCCAGCTCTCTTGCTGCAGTGTCCAGTGAGAGACAAGGCCAGCTTTCTCTGGCCAGCAAAAAGCAGGCCAGCACAGCACGGCTTTCTCATTCACCGCACATGCTTCCTATGGCCCCTGCAGTGACATGAGCCACAGACATAAACACAGACCCTAGCTGCAGTTGGACCAGGGAACCAGACATGGTCCTCGACAGTAGTCAGGTCTGTCGACTTATTGCCTTGGGTGTCAGTGAAAGCCACTCAGACTGGCTTGAGCCTTTGCTGTTGAGGTTTATGTTGAGGTCCAGATCCCCTAAACCTCTCAGGGTTCAGAAGGACCACTATAGCTGGTGAAAACTGACTGGGGAAAAGTCTGAGGGTAACCAAATTAACTCCCATAAGTCTTTTCATCATGCTCCATTTATTACTTCTATGCTCTCTTCAATGCTCTCTTGATGTTCTCCTTTCAATGTTCCACAAGGTTTTCAGTTTATATACCCACACAGGCAATAACAACGGTACCAAGCAAGCATGTTTTACGGCTAACTAACAAGATGAATGGAGGATGACAACATAGGCATCTTATGTCCCAGAAGGGGTGTGACTGTGAAGCTCCCCTGTATATACCAGGAGGATAAGGATGGAGCTTTAAATCAGTACAGAATCCTAAGAAGAGAAAAAACGTGCATTAACTACATTTGTGTGCTTAGTTAAGCTAGAGCTCATAATTAGTAAATGTAGAAAAGAGGGAGAAAAAATAACACTATAGTGTTGTGTACTCTCTAAGTATCCAGTGGTGACTGGGAACACAGCATTTGTGGTAGCCATGGCAACCTGGCTTGCCTTGTGGGAGGAGAGTGGATGGCACTTGGCCCCCAGGCCAACATAGTGCTGTAGAGGTAGACTTCCAGGAGGATCTGTATCTGCTGGCACCCAGGCGAGAAGGAATTCATTTCTTTGGGGCCAGTTTAGGGACCCAAGTTTTTTTTGTTTTGTTTTGTTTGTTTTTTTACTTAGCTTCCCATATAGCTTATTTACTCTTTAATTTTTTTTTCTTTTTTTATTGTTAAAAGAGAAATTTACATTTACTCCCCTTGTCCCAGGCCCTCCCGCTCCCCCCCTACCCCACTGCCTTCCCCCTGCTTCCTTAAGATGGGGCAGGATACCCTGCCCTGTGGAAAGCCCAAGGCCCTCCCCTCTCCATCTTGGTCTAAGAAGGTGTGCATCCATATAAAATAGGTTCCCAAAAAGTCAATACATGCAGAAGAGATAGATAGGTCCCTGCGCCGTTATCATTGGCTTCTCAGTCAGTCCCCATTGGCAGCCACATTCAGAGAGTCTGGTTTGGTCATATGCTCCTTCAGTCCTGGTCCAGCTGGATTTG
>JAQHUG010000068.1:2709370-2733221 GCA_028555095.1 Dicrostonyx torquatus | reverse complement strand
CCACTGATGGGGACAGATGCTTGGATGTAAGCTGTGGTGTACTAAGCAGAAAAGCCAATAGGTGGGGGAAGCTCCCTTAATGGCCCGAAGGTTTGGGCAATGGGCGGGTGTCCTTAGTCCCCTCTGGGGCCAAACACCTACGTGGCTGGGCTGGGACCCACTTACCCTTCCGGTCGGATGGTTGGATCAGAAGCCCTCTCCAAGGGCCTGCCGCAGTCCTTGTTTTGTTTTGTTTTTTTCCTGTATATTTTATGGGTAAAAAAATAAACAGTTAACTTCCTAGACTAAGACCTTGTGTCAAATGAAAGGTGACAGTAAGTACAGAATATTAATAGTTTGTTAGGGTAGAGCAAAGGCCAGTAGATTACACCTTCCTGAGTCTGCTGCTAAAGAATTCAGGGCCTCCCAGACCTGTTTATCAGTAAGCACAGCAGACATGCTGTCTGCCCTGCTCAATGCCTGTCTCTGTCGAGATTCTTATGTGACCACGTATTTGGAAGGCTCATTTCTTTGTCAAAAGTCGTGTTGGTAAGGATAATTGTGGGGGACTAGCTTTATGTAGATTTGATCATGAGAACCAAGGTTTCGCTGAGTGAATGCTTCACACCAGGACCCACAGTGTGGGGAAAAGTCATACAGTTGCCAGTACAGGAAAAGTCATGTTTAAGGAGTGATTTATACACTGTTGGGATGTTTGGGGATTAACCATTATGGAAGCAGGGAAAGCCATGGCCTCATGAAATTTCCAAAGAATTGACAGCGACTATTCAAAAGACAGGTGCTCCCGAAGCTCTGCAAATCAGGTTTCTCACTGGAATACACTCCCATGAGTTTGTCTAGTGATCTGTTAGCTGTACTTTTATTGTATAATATTGTGACTCATAGCACTAAGCGGCAGTGTGACTCTCAGACATCAACATGGTCAAAGGCCCTGGGCATCTGAATAGCCTTCAATGGTAACAGGAGCCTCAAAAATCAACACATGCCCTAACGGTAGTAGGGCCACAGACCCAGACATCCCCCTAGCTGCAGCCCTAGCCCAGATGTGACCATGACATCATGTAGTAGTTTGTGCCACTCAGGTCTGCATTGCCCCGGCTGCTGCATGACCCTTGGGCACCAACATAGTCCTAGGTAGCTGATTAGACCCAGTATTAGTTTGCAACAGAAGCTGCTGACGTTGACTCAGACCCTGGCTGCTTTAGGACCACAGACCCATGCATGGCTCTTGGCAGCAGCCTGGCCCGAATATCACCATGGCCCCAGGTAGCAAGCATACCTCCTACATCACCCTTCACCATGACCCCAGGTGGTAAGCCTACTCCTCACCGGCCACATTTCATGTCTGCCTCTTTTCATAGCACATGAGCCATTCTGCTTCTCTTTCTCTTCCATTTCTCCACCACCATTTGTTCACCATAATGGGATCCACCTGTCTAGCACCACAAGGTGCCAGGCGTGCTGTGCATCTCTTCCTGTGAGCCCAGGTATTTGGGGGCCCTGGATGACTAGCCCCAGCCTAAGCAGAATGAAATAAAATTTTCCTGATTTTACAAACAATTTGTGTGTACTCAAAAAGACTATAAAGACAAAAAATGATATGCTGAAGGAAAATTAAAGTTTAATGTCTCCAGAGTTCTGGGTCTCTTCACAGCAAATTGAAGTGTAAACATACTCATGCTGTCTATGTTGTTATATATTCACATGTGTTGAGTAGCTATGGTCATTCTGGGTTATAGTTTTCAGGAACTAAATAATGATACAACCCTTTATCTCTTTTGGAACATCTCATGAAGTAAGTCTTATTGACACAAAGCGCTGAAGGGGAGGAATATTGCCAAAGTGTGAGCCTTGGGGGGGACTTCTTACACCAGCTGATCTGGTAGTTTAAACTCCATTGCAATAGGTAATGGGATTATAATTACCACGCATGGTAATTTTCCATGCTTCGAGGACAAATATGATGCTACCTGCACCTCTTCCAAGAAGAGTTCCTCCATCAAAATTACACTCATATTCTTCATGCAACTCTCCTCAGAGATTTCAAATCTTTTTTGAGATAGTTTATTAATAATTTTGCAGCTACCATAACCACATTTAAGTCCTGGTGAATAAGATTTGAAATCAATCATGTGCCAGAAATAAAAAGAGTAGAGAATGATCTTTTTACCTGTAACACATAAGAATAAAGGAACTGTTTCCAAAGCAACATATCTATGAAAAAACTAAGCCAAGGGGATTTTATTGGGTGTATGTACTATACTTATTCATATAGGCAAACACTTTGGGGGCAGGCACATTCTGGACACACTTGGTGAAGGAGTATATTCATGAGAATACTCAATTTAAAGTCACTGCCCAGGAAGTATTGATGGTGGACACGTCTGGGGCATTCCTAGCTCAAGGTCATAAGGTCTTGTTCCAAAGGTTAACATGGTGAGAAGAATACATTTGAGCATGCTCGAATTGTATCTTTAGATGGCTGATAGTAAAGTCTCTGGTAATCCTTAGTTTTCTCTAAATAGTCTCATGGGGGGAGGTGGTAAAAGAACATTTTAAGAGATTGCCATTAAAGATGCCTGTCTTGCTTAGTAGCTGGTAATACAACCTTGTAGGTTTCAAAGCATCTCATATTTAGGCAGTTAAAAGATTTTCCAGCTCTAGTCTACCCAGGATACATTTTAAGACCATATAGAAGTCTATGTTACATGAAACCGCTTAACCCTAACCTAAGCTGAACTGAACCTAACCTAACCTGAGATGAAGCAGGGGTATGAAGGCCCATGTCTTCATTGGGTTGGTATGCCATGGTTCTTTATTTACAAATTGCTAGGGAAATGCCATGCATGTAATTGGTGTTGACATCACCTTAGCACACAGCACCATACCTGAAAGGGCAAATAAAGGCTAGTGATGTAACTCAGTGGTAGAGCACTTGACTATCATGCACAAGGCTCAGGGATCAGTTCCCAGTAGGACGCCATTAAATAGTCTTGGACAGATATGCATTGGTGAATATGTATTGATAAGGAAAGAACCACTCACTTTTATCATCATATACTCCCAAGCTATGGTTTGGTTTTATCTTAGGAACCAGCCTAAAAGCCTATCAAAGAAACAATGTAAAATGGGGTATAGGAAGTAACCCAGGAGAAAAAGTACTCACACTACTGTCAAAGTAGAGTTGGGTTAGGATTTGGGGTCAGTAATTCAACTCATTCAGTTACCACATCTCTCCCAAAGCACCCACTTCCCTTTCTCTTTGTTCATGAAACAAATGATATCATGGATGCAGCATTGGACAGTAGTTTAAGTATCATTAGGAGTATACAACTTTGATCACATTTTGTATATGTCAGACAGAACGGAATCTAGACCTCTGCTCTACCGCTTGTGAATTTATTACGTTGGGCGAGAATTCTTCTCTGTGCATCTGTTTTAGAGTTTCCTCATCTGTAAGATATATCCTTGGAGTTGTAGTGAGAGTCAACTATTATAGTAGTTACTGGATAACATAAATGATACAAAAAGTCAGTTCTTAACCCAAGAAAGGTAGAAACCAGTAAAGGGCAAGAAATTAATACACAATGAGGTGGAACGTGGTGCACACACTAGAGGGGGGAATGTGGGTGAGAGTTAGAAGAGCTGAAAATCAGTTTCGTGCAAAAGAAAGAATCTTAGTTGTGTGATGCAGGGAATGTATGATGAGCACAGGCAGGGGTTTCATTGAGAAAAGGGCGCTTGAGGGCTTAGGAGTTGATACAGTGAGGTGTGAATGGGAAGAAGGATTCACTATACATGGAGACGGATTCACTATACAGCTCATTATTTTGGACATTCATTCATTCTACAAGTGTTTACCAAGTGCTTACTGTGCTTGTAGGCATCGTTGTTTGGTGATACAATTATAACCAAAACACAGTTCATTCCCATCTGTAGTCTTATAGAAATAAACATCCAGCCATATGAGAAACAAAAGCCACGTGTTATGAACTTGCCCGGGAGACTGAGGCAGGACTATCAGTCATTATTACATTTTGTAAGTCTGGAAAAGTGGGAAATTCAAACTGGGAGAAGGGGACAGCATCAAGTATTCCTGGCTGGATGCTACTGGCATGGAGAGATTGAATTAGCTGAGATACAGAGTTAGGCACCTGTGTGATTGATTAGGAGAAACTATTTTATTTTCTCTGATTGTTCCTCAGAGACAAAAATTATGGAATCTTTCCATTATCAATCAAGTGTTGGCCATTTAGGGCAACTGCCTTGAAAGCTGTTGCTTGTCCTCCTACATTGTCACTACAGATCAAAATTTGCCATCCTGCAAGTTTAACTTTTAGTAGGCTGGCTTCCTGGATTGTTTATTTAGATAAAGATTAATTTCCTGAGAATGCTGCCATGCTGTCAGGGTTCCATAAATAGATATGGATATCTTTTGTATATATGACTATTCTCTGTCCCGTATCAGGGTTTCAAAAGGTTATGGGGAACATGTGCAGAATAAAAGCGATTAGATCATTATGGGAAGTCTGGCAATTGAACTAGAGAAATCATCAGATATTATAGCCAGGGAAGGAAGGTCTGAGGATCTGGAAACTATGCAGGTGCTCTAAAGATGAGATGAGGTAAGCCTTTGGGAAGCAGAAGAAAGAACAGTTCAGGGTATGGACTGTTCTTTCTAGCCCTGTGAGCTAGACAGCTCTGTGATGGGTTGACGGAGATGAAGGATCAGTGTGGCCAGCCAGGGGAAAGAGAGCATAATAAGAGGTATGAAGACCTGAAAAGATCTGGGCCACGCGGAACTTTGTAAGCCATGGTGGAGATACAGACAAGGATAAAAGCGCTTCAGCAGAAAGTCACTGTGTGATCCTATTTGCTGGTATTCTAGTTGCTCTGGAAGTGCCTCTTGGTGATACAACCGAGTGCAAGTCTTGGTCTTGTGGAAACTCCAGGAAGCAGTCAGGCATAGGTTGAGCAGCTGTTTAGGAATAAAGCTTCTCCCACCTGATGACTTAGCTTTCTATTCATGGAGAAAATGCAAAGGATCAGGAAAGAGTTCCCAGACTCCACAACTATCAGCATCTTCATCTGCATGCCATGCCTTTCCTCTCCTACAACTCAAGGATGGTCTATGCTCTGCCTGAGCTGCGAACCCCCTCTGGGTTTCAAACTTTCCCACCAAGTTGAGGATATTGTGCTAATGACCTTTTTCTTTCAACACTGCATGGCTCCTGTCAACAACAAATTTACTACTTGTGTTTCCATCATCAGAGAATTTTGCAAAACAAATCATAATATTTTTGCTTCCTTCCCTTCACCCAGATTTCCCCACCAGTCTGTGCACTTCCTTGCCCTCACTTTCAAGGAAGTAGTCTCTTGTTGATGACTGTAATAACTTTCTTGCTGTTTCCTTAGTGTAAATAAAGTATGATGTGTAAACAAGATTCATCTTCTAAAGCATACATTTCTATACATTTTGGAAAATGCCTTGTTGTGTAGCTATCATGATGGTTAAACTGGTAGCACCCCACCACCTCAAAGAGTCCTTTGGGACTCCCCCAATCAGTCTTCCTCTCACGCCCAAGTAATCACATATTTAATATCTACCAGTGTATGTTTTTATTTCTTCCCAAATGTCATACATCTGGATTCATGCATTGCCAGCTTGTTCCTTTGTATCACTGAGCTGCATCTAGGAATGGGTATCTATAATAAGTATTTGGGCTGCATCCTGTTAGGTGAGCATAAAACACACACAAAGAGTTGCAATTTGTATCACAGTAAGAGGTTTTTGCATGATTCAACATCACAAAAAATTATTTTACTTTGGAACTTGTGTGGTTTTAAATCTAATACTAATTTCTATAATCCCCTCTAAGTTTGTTTGAATATGGTATAAGGTGAATTAAGGGTCAATGCTTTTCTTTGTGGATATTCAGCAGTTGCTTCCCACTGTGATAAAATTCTACTCTTTTGTCTCAAATTACTTTGATATATTTTTCAAAATCAATTTTCAG
Organism: Dicrostonyx torquatus; assembly: GCA_028555095.1. Taxonomy (NCBI): domain Eukaryota; kingdom Metazoa; phylum Chordata; class Mammalia; order Rodentia; family Cricetidae; genus Dicrostonyx; species Dicrostonyx torquatus. The sequence goes on along the minus strand of JAQHUG010000068.1, from coordinate 2,727,204 downwards.
ATAATTTAAAATATATAATTTTAAAAATCATTTTTTCTCTATGACAGAAAGGAAATGAAAATTTGTGTGTGTGTGTGTGTCCTTATGTTCTATTTTCCATCTGTCTATCTCTGTATCGTGAACACACAGCGAGGCACAGTGACATGAATCTGTAACCCCAATACTTGAGAAGGGTAGGCAGGAGAATCAAAAGTTCAAAATAATCCTTGGCTATGACTAACCTGACCCTGTTTCAAAACAACAATTCCAATGTCTTTACTATAATTCTTGTAACTTATATTTATTTGGAGTGTGTGTGTGTGTGTGTGTGTGCAAATGCATGACACTGCACATGTGCAAAAGTCAGAGAACAACTTGCGTGAATTAGTTCTTTCCTTCTAGGATGTAACAAACTTCATGGTCTCAAACTCAGATCATCGGGCTCGGTGGTTAGCATCCTTACCCACTGAGCTGCCTCATCTGCCCTAATTCCTACAGTTTATAGTAGAATATAGTACTCACTCAGGTAATGCAAGTCTTCTGGATTTTTATTTTTAAATTTTCATTGTGGCCATTATAGATCTTTCATTATTCACTAGAAACTCTGGAATTTGTCATTCTGTATAAAAACAGCCTATCTCACTAGGATTGTACCAAACCTATAGATCAAATAAGACAGAATTAGTATCACAGTAGTAGCAAGCCTTCAAACTGCTGAGGTTGGTATAGTTCTATTTATATTTAGGATTATATCCTACAGTATTTTAAGATTTGCAGCATGAAAGTCTAGAACATAGCTTGTTCAAAGAAGCTCCAAGTATTTCATGGTTTTGATTCTATTATAAATACTACTGTCCATCCAGTTTAATTTTAATTTCTTTTCTGGCATAGAAAAATTGATTTGTAAAATTACTTTAAAATTGTGTGTATGTTTGTGTCTCTGTAGCCATGTGCATGTGAGTGCTGGTGCTCAGAGAGTGCAGAAGTGGGCATCAGACCCCCTGGAGCCAGCCCTACAGGAACTCTGGGAACCGAACTTAGGTTAGAGCAGCAAGTGCACTTACCTCTGAGCCAGTCCCGTTGACTTTCATGCATTGACTTACCTTACAATCTTATTAAACTCACTTATTAATCATATTTTTTATAAAATAAATTCTTTAGGATTTTCTCTATGCATGATCACATTGTCTATTGGTGTTTATCTCTTGTGTCAAATAAAGAGTTATTAGCATTTACTCTAATTTCCTAATTTCATTTGAATATTTTAAATTATAATATCTATTGTAGGTTTTGAGAAATAACACCAAAAGCACAAAAAGTAGAAAAAATCATAAACAATACTAAATTTCGTTGAACCTAACCTAAAACATGCATTAAACGACACTACTAAGAAGGTACAGAGATAATCAACCAAAAGAAAGTGTTTTCAAATTAGAGGACTAAGGGATGTGCATATATCCCATATATACATATATTCCTGAAACTCAACCGTAACTGCGTTTCATTTGTATTTTAATAAATAAAACTTGCCTGAAGATCAGAGAATAAAACAGCCCCACTGTTCAGCCTTACAGACCAGGCAGTGGTGACACACACCTTTAATCCCAGTAGGCACACTAGTTGCCATAGAAACCAGGTGGTGCATGCCTTTAATCCCAGCCCTAGAGAAGATTATAAAATGGGAGGAGACAGCTCTCAGGCATAGTCTCATTGTGAGATTCTTGGAGGCAGGATCACCCTTTTGGACTGAGGTAGAGGTAAAAGCCAATGGCCTGCTGTTTTGCTTTTCTGACCTTCAGGTTGAACTCCAATTTCTCTTTGTGTTCTTATTAATCCTGCTTCACTTAACAAGGTGAATAACCAGAGTAAGAAATGGCAACAGAGCAGATCCATGCAGAGGGAAATTTCATCCAATGGATGGAGATAGAGACAGAGACAACATCCATATCAGAGCAATGGACTGAGCTCCCAAGGTCCAGTTGAAGAGCAGAAGGAGGGAGAAGATAAGCAAGGAAGTCAGGACCGTGAGGGGTTGGTCCATGCACTGAGACAGTGTGCCTGATCTAATGGGAGCTCACCAAATCCAGCTGGACCAGGACTGAACGAGCATGTAATCAAACCAGACTCTCTGAATGTGGCTGCTAATGGGGGCGGCCTGAGAAGCCATCGATAATGGCACTGGGACCTGTCTCTTCTGCATGTATTGGCCTTTTGGGACCCAAGTTTACCTGGATGCACACCTTCCTAGGCCAGGATGGAGGGGTGAGAGCCTTGGACTTCCCACAGGGCAGGGTACCCTGCCCTCTCTTAAGGATGGAGGGAGAGGGAGGAGGGTTAGTGGGGGAGCGGGAGGGAAATGGGAGAAGGGGAGGAAGTGTCAATTTTTTAATGGAAAAAGAAAAAAAAAAGAAATGACAACAGAGAAAAAGACAACACTGATATGTCTGTCCAGACAACTGGAAAGGGAAAAGTCACCCTTTGTACTATGAGAGAAAGATACATTTCATGGGACATTTGAGCTCCAGCATCCTGTATGTTGATCCCATTAATTCTCGTTTCCCAATAGAGGACTTCATTCTTCAAGATTGTCTTCCTATTGGAAACTTGCCTGGTTCTCTCTCACCATGAGACTTTCATGTAATGTGCTCTGTGCCCAAAGGACTCATGTACGTCACACCTATCCTTTATAGCTAATTAAATTCCCAGTTTCTGTTTCAATGCAAATCTTTGATTACAGTCTCCAATCTATAAAACATTATGATCTATTGTAATGCTAAAATACAGTCTTTCTATTTTCTTAAATTAGGGGTTCTCTCTTCTCCCTAAATAGATCACATACATTTAGAGTCAAGAATTGTGTTTTATTCCCTCCTGCTATCACTATGCATTCTAGCATACACATTTTGACTATATACAAGCTAGCTGCCCATTACTAGCTTAAGTACATAAAGAGTGACCAAGGAAAACATGCAACATTGACCTCTGTCTTCACACACACACACACACACACACACACACACACACACACACACACACACACACACAGCCCTTCATAAGCTCTGCCTTTCTGTTCACATACTTGCTTCTTCTACTCTGGCCTTTCCTCATTCCACTCAGCAGCTCTTCCTTAATATTCTGGGCATATTGCTCCAGCTCTTCCCTCTGGCTAAACAGTCCTCTGGCTGTTGAATGCACTCAGTCATCTGCCATGGATTCCCCTGAATGTGACTGCCCGCTCTCAGCCTAAAACACCGATCTTCTCCTTCCCTCTACTTCTTTCTGGCTCCATCTAACTTCCTACCGCACAGACATTACTTTCTTTTTGAGTCCAGTTTTGCAGCCTGTCACCAATATATGTGTTTCATGAGAGCATAATAAAATGATGTGTTTTATTCACTGATGTTACTGACAAAAGGGGAAAAGGCAGGGCTCAAGAAGTGGCCCTTAGTTAAGAACTCGTATTTTTTCCCTTCAGACTTTGTAGGTTGAGTTCCCAGCATCCATGCTGGGAGATTGAGAGATTTCACAATTATCTCTAATTCCAGCTCTGGGGGGATCTGATGCCCTCTTCTGGCCTACACAAATAACTACACACATGTCACACACACACACACACACATACTACACATACTTGTGTGCATGCACACATGTGCATACACACACAAACTCAAAAGAATACATTTTTTTTTTAAAAAAGGGAAAGGCCATCGTGTTCAGGATTTCACAACTAAAGAGACAACTCACCATGTTTAGAGTTTATTATCTACACAGTGAAAAGAAGTCAAAGATCACCCTGGGTGATCCTTGTCCAAAAGACACAACGCCAGGGCCTAGAGTGATGGCTCAACCATTAAGAGCACTGGGTCTTCCCAGTGCTTGATTCTCACCACCCACATGGCAGCTTACAGTTTTCTGTAACCAAAGCTCTAGGGGATCCAATACCCCTTTCTGGCCTCCAGGGGCACAAGGCATACATGTATTACATAGACACTTATAGGCGAAACACATATATATCAAATTAAATAAATTATTATTATTTTTTAAAGAAAATGACAACAGCAAACCAAAGGGGTCTGATAACTGCCATGTGAGTTGTGGTGGGCGATGGGAGATGGTCCTCGCAGGTCTCTACATCCTCACATGCTCTGGGGCTCCGAAAAGAGCACAGACATGAACTCAACTAAGTAGAAACCTCTACTTGTGTGGGCTGTATGGGTATGTGCAAAGTCTCCGGGGAGCCAGCAAGAGCTGTTTTCTTTCCAGCAGATACTCACTGTGCACTCAGTGGACATCCATGGTGCTGAAAGTCATCATGTTGGGCTGAATTATAATGTAATAGAGGAGGAAATATAAGAACATTTTGGAATTCTACCAAGGAACTTCTACAACTCATAAACACTTTCATTAATGTAGCAGGATACAAAATTAATTTAAAAAATCAGTAGCCCTCCTTTACACAGATGATAAATGAACTGAGAAAGAAATCAGAGAAACATCACCCTTCACAATAGCCACAAATAGCATAAAATATCTCAGAGTAACTCTAATCAAACAAGTGGAAGACCTGTATGACAAGAACCTTAAATCTTTGACGAAAGAGATTGAAGAAGACACCAGAAAATGGAAAGATCTCCCATGCTCTTGGATAGGTAGAATTAAAACAGTAAAAATGGCAATCTTACCAAAAGCAATCTATAGATTCAATTTAATGCCCATCAAAATCCCTGGCATAAGAACAGACAGGAGGACCAACGGAACCAAACAGAAGACCCAGATATTAATCCACACACCTTGGGACACATGAATTTTGACAAACGAAGCAAAAAATATAAAATGGAAAAAAGAAAGCATATTTTACAAGTGGTGCTGGCATAACTGGATATCAGCATGAAAAAGAATGAAAATAGATCTACATCTATTACCATGCACAAAATTCAAGTCTAAATGGATCAATGACCTCAACATAAAGCCAACTACATTGAGCCTCATAAAGAGAAAGTGGGAAGTATACTTGAACGCATTGGAATGGGAGACCACTTCCTAAATATTACCCCAGTAGCACAGACACTGAGAGACACAGTTAATAAATGGGACCTCCTGAAGCTAAGAAACTTCTGTAAAGCAAAAGACATGGTCGACAAGACACAATGACAGCCTATAGAATGGGAAAAAAATCTTTACCAACCCCACATCAGAAAGAGAGCTGATTTCCAAAATATACAAAGAACTCAAGAAATTGGCCATCAAAAGAACAAATAATCCAATAAAAAAATGGAGTATTCATTTAAACAGAAAACTCTCAACAGATGAATCTAAAATGGCTGAAAGACACTTAAGGAAATGCTCAACATCCTTAGCCATCAGAGAAATGCAAAGCAAAACAATGCTGAGATTCCATCTTAAACCTGTACGAATGACCAAGATCAAAATCACTGATGACAACTTATGCTGGAGAGGATGTGGGGTAAAGGGTACACTCATGCATTGCTGGTGGAAGTGCAAACTGGTACAGCTGCTTTGGAAGTCAGTATGGATATTTCTCAGAAAATTAGGAAACAACCTTCCTCAAGATTCAGCAATGCCACTTTTGGGTATATACTCAAAGGATGCTCAATCATTCCACAAAATCAGTTTTGTTCATAGCAGCAATATTTGTCATAGCCAGAACCTGGAAACAACCTAAATGCCCCTCAATCGAAGAATGGAAAAGGAAAATGTGGTACATTTACACAATGGAGTACTACACAGCAGAAAAAATAACGACATCTTGAAATTTGCAGGCAAATGGAAGGATCTAAAAAACATCATATTGAGCTGGGCGGTGGTGGCTCACGCCTTTAATCCCAGCACTCGGGAGGCAGAGGCAGGTGGATTTTTGTGAGTTCAAGACCAGCCTGGTCTACAAGAGCTAGTTCCAGGGCAGGGTCCAAAGCTACAGAGAAACCCTGTCTCAAAAACCATATATATATATATAATATATAATATATAATAATATAATATATAATATATATAATATATATTATTGAGATAACCCAGACCCAGAAAGACAAATATATTATGTACTCACTTATGGCTTTTAGACATAAAGCAAAGAAAACCAGCCTACAATTCACAATCCCAGAGAACCTAGACAACAATGAGGACCCTAAGAGAGACATACATGGATCTAATTTACGTGGGAAGTAGAAAAAGACAAGATCTCCTGAGTAAATTGGGAGCATGGGGACCATAGTGGAGGGTTTAAGGTGAGGGGATAAGAAGGGAGGAGAGCAAAGAAAAATGTTTAGCTCAATAAAATCAGAAAAAAAAAAAGAATGCTTTGGGAGAAGCAATGTGGTTTCCAGCAAGAAGCATGTGCTCTACAGTCAGACTTTTCTAGGTGATAATTGTGGTTTGTCCCCACAGTAACTGGATATAGGCATGACCAAATAGCTGCTGTGCCCATGCAGGTATATTTTAACATTCCTTGCAGTGTTTACCTTTGTTCTTCTTGCTTTCCACCCCAGTGCTGGAGACCTGAGCATCACTGTGTCTATTAAGTTATAGTGCTAGTGGAACCATTGTCAACGAAGAATGGAGAAAACACCAGCTCTAGCGAACTTAGAACTGTCATTCATAGTATTCTAATGTCAGTCCTCTCTTCCCCTTAAGTAGAAGCACATAATAAAGATATCTAACGTTGAGCTGTGTGAAATGACTTAATCCTTACAATAACTTCATAAGTCAGGTTTAAACAGCCTCACTTTAAAAATCAGAAAATTGAAGCTCAAAGAAAGGTAACGGCTACTTGGCCAAGGTTATAAATGAGGCCAGAGCGGACCACTCTCATACCAGTCAAATAATTTACACTCTAGGATGAAAACATGAATACTTTTCCACATAGTAAATAAACACAGTGATAGCCTTACTTCCAGTATCCATCAAGTGACCTCTTCATGGTTTCCTTAATCATTTCTTCTACTTTTTGATAGTTAGGATATTTTACATTTTTCACTTTCATAAACAGGAGGAGATATCATTATATGCAAAGTTTTTTTCTATGGTTGGGACTAATTTCCTGAAGTTCAGATGCAAGAGCAAAGGCAAAGACACTCAGTTGTCTAGGAATCTTGGCTCCTAGTGGTTTCCACACTGGTCTATATTCTTCCAATAGCCAGAAGCCTCCAGGACTATCCCTGGATGTTCTGATCCAGTACATAACAACCAGTTCCCAGGAAATTTCCAGTGACTCTAAGGTTGGCCAATTAAGGGAGTGTCTGGCCTATTCAAGTGTGCTCCTTTATAAGCACATACTCTGGGATTTTTAAAAAAAATACAGTGTGTGTGTGTGTGTGTGTGTGTGTGTGTGTGTGTGTGTACACTATGGTGGACATTTGCAAGACTTAGTTCTCTCCTTCCATCACGGAGATTCTGGAGATGAAACTCAGGTTGCCAGGCTTGACTGCAAGTATCTTCATTTGCTGAGCTATCACACCACCTATATCTAGGACACTTAATGTGTGTCTCTCTTTGGTACCACCTTCAGGAGCAAGTCAGGAATAATATCTCCACCCGAATAAAAGTGGGTACTAATTCTAATTCATTCAACAAACTAATAAATTGTATGAGGGAATGGCTTCAGAGCTAAGCACATAATGCTCTACATGAAAAATACCAACTTTTGTATCACACACATTTCAATGCAATTTGAGAGAAAGCTTACAAGAAAACAAGAAGATAACTTCCATGTAGTTACCCAAGTGGATTAACCTGGTGGAGAGCAGCTGGGCTGTGGGAAAGCTACTTCATCCATGATGGTCTCTGTTGGTTGAGGAGGTGGCAGTGTTGGGAAAGGGAATGTCAGATCTGCCAGAAAGTGTTCCAGGCAGAAGAAAATGCAAACTTGCAATGTTTGAACAACAACAACAGAAGTAAAGTCAGCATGGGTGGAGTGCAGCTGGGGAAGCAAGAGCACAGAGGAACTTAGAGGTGGGGGAAGAAAATCACGACTCGAGCTTGTTGGTCTTGGACAGGAATGACTGTTGTTATAGCCCAGATGCCATAGAAGGGCTGTAAGCAGGGAAACAGCATGCTGTGGCACACATTTCTAAATAATCACTGGAGTTCTTGGATGGAAAGGGGCTTTAGAAGAAAGGGAATGGTGGAGAGACTTAGGAATTCCACGCAGGAGATGATAATGTTCACCTAGAGTCATGGTGATAGAGATGAAGTAGAGTAAATGAACTCCAGCTACATCTGGAGAAGAATCCATAGAACGGGTACCACATAGTGTGAGCCAAGAGAAGCTGCTATGGTGAGACACCCAAAGCAACTACCTTAGAAAGAAAATGCTTTAGTTAAGTCATGGTTTTGGAGACTATCATCTGGTGGAATTACTGATTTAGTGTTCCAGTGAGGTGCAAGATGTACCATTCATATCATGAGCCAGAAGGTAATGGGCTGGAGTCCTACAATCCCCTTTGGAGATATGTGCCCAGTACAGTTCAACAGGGCTTCCTTCTTGTTCTGACCCCATCCTTAAAAGAATCACAATGTCTCTCAATAGTGAACCCCAGCAACCAAGCCAACATATGCACATTAAGGGAGTTGCCACTATCATTTAAACCATAGAAACTAAATGTATTGCCCCTCAGTATTGTTTGGATATGAAATGCCCTCAAAGGGTCACAAGTGAAAGGCCTGACACCCAGAGGGAGATCCAATCATTGAGAGGTAACTGGATCACAAAGGCTCTGACTTAGATCCACTTTGAATGGACTATTGGGAGATTGTGGAGGCTGTGGAAGTTGATGCTTGATAGGAGGTGGGTCACTGGGATGTATTTCTGGTTACCTCTACTGCTGTCTCTCCTTTTCATCTCCCTCTTCCTTCTCTTCTTTCTTCCTCTTCTTCCCCCCTTCTTCCTCTTCCTTTTTCTCTTCTTCCCTCTTTCTCTTGTTGTCCCTCTTTCTCTTGTTGTCTCCTCTTCTCCTCCTCCCCTTTCTTTGCCCTTAATTTTGCTTACTGGGATCCTGAGATCACTTAAGACAAAATAAAACAAAACAAAAATCATACCTTGAGTCTAAATCAGAGTCTGTTTGTTAATCTTCATTGTATAGAACCACTGTGGAAATCCCTCTGGGTGCACCTTTAAGATTATCTCTGGAGAGGCTGAACTAAGGAGAAAGACCCACCATGAATGTGCATGGTACCATCCCATGTGCTGGGGAACAAGACTGAGTAAGTAGAAAGCAAGCCAATCGATCAGCCCTTTGCTTCTTGTTTATACATGCCACATGACCAACTGCTTCCTGATCCAACAGCCATGACTTCCCTACCGTGACAAACTGCACCCTTAAACTCTAAGCCAAAAGAAATGTCCTGCCTTAAGTTGTTTTTTGTCAGGGATTTTGACACAAGAAGAAAAGCAACCAACACAGCCATAGCCTTGGGTCCATATCCCTCCTGCCCCCAACAAGGAGTGCACTGTATCGAATAGGTGGCAGATTCTGTAGGCTCACTGCTTAAGTTTAGATTTGAAGCCTTGAACGTTGATGAACATAACTCTCGGAGCTTTGGTGCAGAGCTTGGAGGAACATACCTGTTGTGGGTCTGACATTTAAAAATCTGTGAGATGATATAGGTAATGTACACGGCGTCTGTTCTCAGCCATTGATATCCCACCCCATCCACGGAAAATGGCGGCATTTCCTCTTTCTGTTGCCGATACTACTGCTGCTGATGGAGGGCTACTCAAATTGACAGTCCATGAGCAAAGTGAGTCTGCGCAGACGGGCTGCCCAATCTCCTTGTGATCCTGGGCAGGTCACCAGCTCTGAAAATACAGGATATGACTCTAAAGAGTTCAATGAAATGCATTCAGACCACTTTTTTCTTTTTAGGAGGGCTCAAATCTGTGCCCGGGAAAGAAACACGAGGTCCACCCTAGGGTGCTGTTCAGTGCTTCCTGGTTCATTGATGTCTTCCCTCTTGCCCCGTTCATCACCGGGTGCTGGGACGGGGAACGTGGGAGGAACTGAGCAGGGGCTGTCTGGTGAATGTGAGTACTGTGGCAATGACTTCCCTTAGCCCTTCTCTCTGCAGGGAAGGACAGTAAGGCCCAAAGACAGGAAAGGGTCTGTCTGTCTGTCCACTGAGGCCGCTGAGCTGGGCTGAGACCCTCTCTCTATAATTCTGTTTATCACAGCCGGCTTCTTCTCTAACCAAGTAAGATGTGAGAGGCATAAATAAGGCTCAGAGTCTGGACCTGGCATGTAAGTGGATTAACACTGGGCCACCAAGCACAGGTCCTTCTCACTTCAGCTTGTAAAGAGGCCAGTACCCAAGAAACAGGGAGCCGTACTTTCTCCCTGTCCCAGTCAAGGCTGGTTGTGTGATTTTGTAGAAACTACCTAACTCTTCTGATGCTTTCTCCTCTTAAAGACTTTCTGGTCACTGTTTCCCAAGGCGACAACACTTTGCTCCTGTTAAACAGCCACTGTTGTCTCTTCATGGATTCCTTTAGAAGCTTTTAGCTCAGCTTGGGTTATTTCTTTCCCTGGGAACTAGTTCCTGCTTAGGAACTAGTTGGGTGTGGCATGTACCTGTGACCCTAGCACTTGGAAAACTGAGGCAGAAGGACTGCAACTTGGAGGCTACCAGGGACTACATAAGGAATTCCAGACCAGCTCAGGCTATATAGTGAGAGCCTGTCTAAAACCAAAGAAAAGGATAGAATCCCACGCCTATGAATTCTAAGCCCAACTCTTGTATTGGAGCAGACCAGAAAGCGAGCACCTGCCGCCCTAGTCAATGGGCCCATTATGCATGGCTCGCTCTACAGGAGAACACTGTGTCTCTGAGGGCCTGGCTGTAACTGGTCCTACCTGTTTCCAGTCAGTACATTCTGTTTGCTGGATGGATGAAGGCAGAGCAGCACGCACTACCACCTCATCATCGTAAATGCCATTTCGGGTTAATGATTACCGTGCACAGTCCTCCTGCAGTTCAACTGCACACACAGCGTGCCCTTCCCATGCAGCCTGGCAGGCAGCGCATAAAGGGTGCCATTGTGTGTGCTGGGGGAGAAAGGGAGAGGATCCTGCAGGTGCCAAGTGTGGTCTCATGGCTCATGGGCTCAGGAGGAGGGGAGGTGGGGACACTGTGCACATATTTTCTGGTTTTATAAGATAATCTATTTACATTTACTATTGACACTGGGGCACTGTTACTGGAGCTGGAATTCATGTCATTCAATAAAATACCCTATCAGCCTAACCTGACATTACAGAACATCAACCAGGTCCCACAACTGCCATTCCTGCCTCTGGCTAGAACTGGCTCTTTCATACCTAGGGCCATCCTCCTCTCGCTGGGGCGTCGCGCAGGCCTGTCTGCAGATTTACCGGTTGGGGTGTCTCTACCGCCCGCCCCAGATGGCTGAAGTTAATGGCCCTCAGGCCCCAACCAGCCCCTTTCTGCCTGCCAGAGACAAAGCAGGAATGTTCCCCTCCTGAGGTCTCAGTTTACAGGCCTTTCACATCGATAATTAAGCAAGGTCTGCCACCTGCACACCTCTTCAGAGGCACTTCCCAAGACAGTCCTGACGATGCCTTTAATCAGCCCAGCTGTGGCGCCACCTGTTTCTATTGCCGCCTCCATACAGAGGGGATTGCTCAGGGCTAGATGGCTATGACCTTGGCTGTGGCTGTGGGTCAGTGGAACCAGCAGAATGACTTCACAAGAGCAAGGAGACCCTCTTCTCTTGGGAGGAATAAAAACCCTCAGTGTCTGAAATGCCACGTGTATAGCATTCATTATCTCTGCCTTCATGGCAGTTGCCACTTGGGAATCCAGATAATTCTGGGATGTGCTAACAGAAGTCACCAGCATTGGCCTGTGAGTGGGTTTATCTGACTGGGAAAGGCAGCCATGGCAACTCTGCGTGTTGGTGGTGAAAGAGCCACACTGGAAGTGCTGAAGGGGCAGCCCCAAGAGACCGAGGAAGACTGACCCTAACTGAACAAGGGATTGTGGCCTCAAAGCCACCACAGCAGTGTTTTCTGGGTGGTCCAAGCTAAAGATTCTTTCTTCCTGTTTTTTTTTAGAAGGAAAAAAAAGCACAATAAAAACAGTCTTTCATGCATATGGATTCCTAATGATTCTAGTGTATCATTTCAAACTTCCCCTTGTGGTGCAGGTGAAACTGACTTCCCTCTTGAGCTCAAGGCATCATCTGGGCCGGATCCAGCAAATCACAGCGTCCGCTACTCACACTGGCTAGAGTCTCTGTCACATGAGCAGGCATCGGCCTGAGCTAAGCTAATGAACACAAATGTAGGGCTTTCACCAAAGTGATTGAGAAAAGGGAGCTGTTGGAAGGGTTTAACCAATGAAATGTAGTCCTAGACAAACCGGTGACCTCCTTGCCTTGGCATGTACAGAGCCTGGGAGGGAAATGGACTTGGAGGAATATTGAATGAGACTTTTCGGAGAACCATATTCATACAGACCTTATCCAAACACCCACATCTGTGACTGCACCTCAGACATTTAGTTACATGAAACAACCCCCCTCCTTCCCACACTCTTTTCGGCAGTTTGGGGTTTTGATGTTACAGAACAGGGTCTTGTATAGCAATGACACTAGTCTCCAGCTAGCTGCGGCAGTCATTTGAACACGATTCTTCCAGGTTCTGGTGAACTTGGCTCAATCCTGGACCTTGATGGAACTATCAGCTAGGTGGGGACTATGACAGAATATAGGAGGGAGGAAAACCAGCTGCTGGTCTAGAAGCACTTTGGTATCCTTGGAAGAAACACAATGGAGAAATGCAAAGCCTTATATTGATGATGGCAGACTCACCACTTTGTCATACAGAAGATTCTGGAGCCTTATCCCTCATCAAAGTGAGGTATTCATGCCAGAATTGAACATCATCTAGAACATTTTAGACACGTGGAACCTCAGCTTATTCTTGGAACTAATAGCTTATTTTTCATGTGGTCCTCAGGAGATTTGTATGGATGTGAAATGGATTTCCTTGTTCTAGAACCTTAGGAGCTTTGGGCCCGATAAACATCACCATCTGCTTTGTATCTGGCAGATACAAATTGATAACTTGGTATACATCAAGACTGAAAGTATTCTAAGATTTAACAAAGTTTTAAACAAACTTTTAAAAGAATGTAGGGCTGATGATTGGCTGTGGTGAAAGGGGTCAAACTACAACAAAGTATAGTGACAAAAAATGCATGAATGTGTCATAATAAATGCATTACTTTTTTATGCTAACTTAAAAAAATTAAGGTAAAGCTTGTTCTTCAATGTTAAGAAAAGGCAAAGTGAAGACTGGTTGAAAAATAAAACATAATTGATAAAGGACTTTTCTCAAATTTTCTCAAAATTTTCTCAAAATTCAATAATGATAAAGTCAATGGCCCAATTAAAAGTGAGGAAAAGACTTGACTATATATTTCACAAAAGGAGCTACAGGGATGGAAAATAAACACGTGAGAAGATGTTCTTGGTTATTAGCAAAGTGAAATCTAAAACCACTGAGCTGGGCATGGCATGCCTAGTGGGTTGGCAAATCCTGAGCAAACAGACCCACCATTGAGTGCCATGAAGATATAGAAAATATAGAAGGTATATTCATCCACTGCTGATGGGAACATGAGAGTGGAATGGTAGCTTTGCAAGTGGCTTGATAGTTTCTTACAAATTTCCACATACACTTATCATATGATCTGGGGATCCCACCCTAGGTATTTGCCCAACAGAAATCAAAACACGCACTCACACCCAAAAATTGCATACATGAGCATTTACAGAAGCATTAGTTACAATAACCAAAACCTGGACATGATCCAAATGTCCTTCAACTGGTGAATGGATAAACAAACTCTGTATCCATACAATGGGATACTTCTTAGCCACGAAAATCATTGAAAAAAATGTGTGGGCGAATCTCAAAAGGGTTATGCTGCATGAAGGAAGCTAGATTCAGGCTACATACAATATGTCTGTGATTTCATTCTGAATGATGCAAAACTATAGAGGAAAGAACACAGAATAATTCCCAGACTGGAGTCAAGGGAGGTGTCTGGTGATGAAGATGTTAGATGCCAGTTTCCTGGGCGGATGTAACAGAGTACCACAAACGACGCGGTGAGGCAACAGGGATTCATTAAAACATGGATCTGGAAGCTGTAAAGTCTTAGTAGGGCTCTCTCCTTAACTGCAAATCTTAGTTGGGCTCTCTCCTTAGCTTTTGTAGATCACCAAGTTCACGTTTGCACTAAATTCTACCTTCACATATCTGTCTACAGACTAATTATTCTCTCCATGACAGGGTAGTGCTGTATAGCCCAGGGTAGCCTCGAACTTGCAATCTTCCTGCATTTGCTTCCCAAGGGCTTGGATTACAGACATCTAAACTCTGTTTCCCTCTGTTTATAAGGTCACATGTAGGGCTGGAGTATGGCAAACCCTAATGACCTTGTTTAATTTTATTATCCCTGTATAGAACCCATCACCAAATGAAGTCATCTTTTGTGGTTCTGAGCTCTAGAACTTTAACATATGAATTGGGGCAGGGGGTTAGGGAGATACATTCAACCCGTAAAAGGTACATGGAAACTTTGGAAGGCTGGAAAGGTACTATTACAGTTTAATCACAGTGAGGAGGTATAAAACTTCACTAGAAACAGTGTCTTCACAAAGATAAAAAATAAAGCAGGAGAACTTGGGGACAATAGCTCAGCGAAGTATTTGTGCAAACTGCAGATGCAAGTTTGATCAGTAGAATCAACTAAAATAAAAATAAAAACAAACAAACAAAAAACACGGTGGGGGAAGGTACTGGGAGATGCTAAGAGCACCTGTTTCTCTTGCAGAGAACCAAGGTTCAGTTTTCAGCATCCACATGGTGACTAAAATCTGTAATTTCAGTTCTAGGGGATCCAATGCCCTCTTCTGGCCTCCACAGGTACCAGGGGTGCCAACAGTGCCCAGACACACATGCAGGCAAAACACTGATGCACATAAGCAAAATAATAAAATAAGATAAAATAAAATCGGTAAGAATAAAAACCATGGGGCATGGTAATTCATACCGTAATCTCAGCTCTAAGAAGGCCACAGTATGTAGATCCCAGTGATCAACCCTCCTAAGCTATTTGATGAATTCCGGGCCAGTGGGAGATTCAATCTCCAAGAAAAGGTGTATGGTGCCTCCGGAATTATATCAGAGGTTGTCCTCTGACCTCTACATACAGGTGAACACATGTGAATATGCACTGGCATGCAAGCGTGTACGCACATGTACACATACACACAGAGTGAAGCAGGTCTCTGAACTCGCACCAGAGAGGCCTGCTCTGTCTTTTCCTGGTCTGCTGCACTTCCCTGCCTGTATCATGAGTCCTAAGTGTCTATGAGGGGAAGGGACTGTGTTTGAGAACCTGGACTTGGTGTCAGTTTTAACGGAAATGATGCTTTCCACCACATGAATCCATCGATCAGCAGCGCTCAGCGCTTTCACGAACCACCTTTCTTGAGTGGGATGAAGCAAGAATGCGGCGACCAGCTGGGAAAATCCAGGCTGGGACTTGCTGAGGTTAGCTGAAGTGTGCCCAGCTCCCAGATGCTGTGCTTTTTTGCCCATGAATCCCTGTCCTGTCAGCTTCCATCTTCCATCCGAGGCCACTCAGAGGTCACCTACAGAAGTAGACAGGAGATCAAACAGTTTGCCAGCTATAGTCAGAAACACAGGAAAGAACTCAGGAGGTGACCTCACCCTCAGGGGAGGGGAGTGAGGAGGTGAACTTGTTCCACACACTTCGTGTGGGGGGTATGGGTAGGTCAGCCACTTAGCGAGGTTGCTTCACCAAGGTGGAGAAGTGTTCAAGGGGCCAAAGATAACAAACCTTGGAGCTTCTTTCTTCCCTGCTCCCATGGCAGCGGCTCCTATCCCCAAGCTTTCTTACCTGTCTTATCCTGCCCCCCTCTGACTTGTTGCCATTTTGCAGGTCACTGACTGCCGGCTCAAGCCAGATACAACAGCTTGCCCGGCAACTGGAGCAGAAGCAACAGTCTCAAGCATGAATGGGCACATGCTGCTTTCATGGCCATAGCTTTCCTTCAGGAAAGCCATTTGTAGCTCTGTCCCTCTGACTATCTAACTTCATTGGTCTGCCTGGGAATGGGTGGCAAAGGTTGGAGACTAGTCAAAGAGCCAGGTAGAAGGAAGGAAACCACAGAACCAATCCTGTTGAGGGGCTACCATCTGGTACTCCCCGCGGGGTGACTGAGCTGACATTAAACGTGACACAGCTGATGTGAAAAGCAGGTTGCTGAGGCAAGGACTGCGGCGGGGGCCCTCTGAGGTGTTTGGCCACATAGCTTGGTACTTTCCAGTTGTCTGTCAGCCATGAGGTCACTATTTTGCTAACCTTCTCACCCTTCAGATTCCTGAGGATGCTCTGTCAGGCTTCCAGTCCATTTGACTCAGCTGTTGTGTGTCTTCGCCAAGTGCTTGAAAAACAACACAACGACAACAGAAAACCCTTCCCTCAATTTAATATCATAAACTAAAACACACAAAGCCAGCCCCCACCTTTCTACTCCGTGAGCACGCTTGTTAGCCTTCTCATCTGTAAACAGAGACAATGGGAGGCTTAAGGTTTCACAGAGAACAAGGGACACAGACTGGCGCAGAAGGTCTTTGTTTCCAGGGAGGTATTTTCCTGTCGTTTTCTTAGACTTCTAAAAATACTGCTACAGGACCCCCCCCAATAGCCCAGTGGGGCATAACCAGTATCCCCACTTGTGCTTGTTTTCTGGAGCTACCATAAGAAAGGGGGCTACAAGCCAAGATGTAAGTGGGGCAGGCACCGGGCCTGCTGCTCCCCATACATAGCTACCCATGGTGGCACGCAGATGGATTCTCCTCGGACATTCTGACGCTGGAGTTCATATTCCTAACTGTACCTTATTTCTGTTTCAAGGTCAACTATATGACCTCTCTTTCTACATGATTAGCACCACATCAGGTGGACCCTCTGAACGCATTAACCCTTCTCGTCTGGCAAATGGAGGCCGAAGTAGTGAGTAAGTCAGTATGGAAGCTGCTCAGGCTAATGAGAAGCCAGCCCATGTTCAAAAGGGTTCCTTTTACCTTCTTCTCAGACCTCTTACCTTGTCTCCAAACTTGTGCTGCCTTGTCCAGAACCTTCTAAATAACAACAGCTAAAAGTTGGGAGGGCGTAATACTTGCAAGGCGCTGCACTAAGCATGCGCAGGTGTTGCCTCACCTGCCTTCCATTTAACCTCACAATGACCTTGGGAGGCAGGTGCTCCAATTATCCCCATTTGACAGGTGAAGGTGAGACACAAAGGGGTTGAGCAACTCGAGTTCACACAGCCAGTCAGTGACTGCAAAGTTGCTGCTCACAACGCGGCCTTTCTGATCCATTCTATTGCCCAACTGCATGGTAGGTAGCACTGAGAAAGGTGCCGGGTGATTGTATGGCTGAAACTGGAGGTGTCCTGTAAGGTCTGCACACAAGTTAGAAAGTTAGAAGAAGAATTTAGGGAGAATTTCCTCCTCTTCTTCTTCTTCTTCTTCTTCTTCTTCTTCTTCTTCTTCTTCTTCTTCTTCTTCTTCTTCTTCTTCTTCTTCAAACCTCTCGTCATTATTTTTTGGCCATCTGTGCTATTGGCCAATAGTGAATATCCACATATGAAAGATATCTAACCTGAAACTCTGAGTGTTCACATCTAGATGTAGAAAGCTAGTGTTGGCTGCTAATAGACGGTGGTCTATTTCAAAGTCAAATGAAGAAGAAGAAGAAGAGGAGGAGGAGGAGGAGGA
>JAQHUG010000068.1:2687073-2700597 GCA_028555095.1 Dicrostonyx torquatus | reverse complement strand
GAGAGCGGCTGCGGCTTTTTTTAAAAATGAAAACCACGCCCCACATTGGGCGGGTATCTTAGAAGCCATTGGCTGAAAGCAAGAGGGCTTAATCTCCCGCAGCATTCTCTCTCACATCTTGGCCTGAGGCGAGGGGACTCCCCCTATTTGCTCTCTGCCATGATGTACTGTTCTGCCGCAAGCCAAGTAGACATGGACTGTCAAAACTGTGAGTAAAAAGTGACCTCTTGTCTTATAAGGTGATTATCTCAAATATTTGTTACAGTAACAAAAAACTGACTAACACTTTGTACCCTGTTTTTTCCCCAGTTAGGTAATATATTAGATTGCAAATCTACAAAAATATTTGCTTCTTTCTACGTCATACAAAGTATTTTATAAGCCATATGGGAAAGTAGGAAATTATTTGTACAGAATTTTATTATCAATTTAAAGATACTATTTTTAGTTTTGATAATAAAAGTCAAAATTTCTCATCAACTTTATTTGCCAAGTTTCACCTAAACGTTGTTTTGACTATCGACTGATACTGCCTACTCAGAGTATTTCTTAGGGAAGTCATCCACAGTGCATTCCATCAGTGCCCTTCCTGGGTTCCAGCTCACCTGGATGATACCCATGCCTAAGTGTTGTAATAAGGTCACCTGTGATAAGCAAAAGTGGCCTCACTCATAGGCCAGCACCCTCACCCAGCCCAAAGACAGTCAGTAGCCAATGACATGGAGATTCCAGAGATTGATATCTTTCCCCAAAGTATGCCTGGTAAATTGGTGCAATTTGTGATGTAGAGTTTGCAGTGGCTCCAGACTTCTGCTGATCTTCAACCAAGACAGCCTTACTGAGGTCCTCCCACCCCATGTTCGCTTCTGCTTCTCTTTTCTTCTCCTGACAGTCAAGTTGCTCTCAAAAGATGCACAGCTCAGCCTCTGCTTCTAAGATGGCATTATAGTGGCCATAGAAGGTGAACTGTAAACACAGGATCCTGGAGGTAGTTCACTCACTGACGGATGGAATCAAGGACTCCTTTAGCATTGGTCCAATTGTTCACTGTATTTAGCATGCTTCAGCAGTGTGAATCTCACCTGGGGTGGACCATTTTCCAAGTAGGTGATGCATTGGCTAATGCTGCATCTCTGACATTTGAGAGGTGGAACAATCACCTTAAGAGGATAATATGGGGAGACTGCTGTCATGTGTCATCAATTCATATAAGAAAGAAAATGCAAGGTTCAACTTAACAAGCAGTTAAAAGCAGCAGAAAATATTTTGATGTCACTTAGAGCTTGCATCTCCTACAGCCAGGCAGCAGATAGAGCCAAAAAACATAGAGCCTGGTTGTTAATTATGCAGAACTCCACAGCAAACAACCCTCAGTTTAAGCAAATATCCCCTAATTAAAAAAAAAAAAAAGTAAAGCCCTCAGACTTGGGATACACTGGAAAACCTTGAATCCCAGATTTTAGATTTCCGGAATCTCCTTAGTCTACATAAATGACCCTATATCTGCTGGAGGATAACCCTCCCTCCATTTCTGAAAATTAATACACAGAGAGAAATCATTTGATCTAATGCTCGCTGTTCTTAGATCAGCCAACCACGTTCCCTCCAGGCCGCCAGCCCTATAATTAGGGTCAAATATCAGCTTACTGGGAAGTACCAGGCCTGTTAAGGGAGGGGAGGTACTATAGGCCAAAAGCAGTCCAAGAGCTGGTCAGCATGTCAGTATCCCAGTAGGAACACAGGGAGTGGGACATGAGGGTGCACAGCAAAGGAGGGAGGTTAGAGAGCAGTTGTTAAAATTGCTTTAGTTAAGCTAGTCCGGCTAGGAGCGTAATCAGTTGCATTATATGTGATGGAGACACCAATCTGCTTGGGAGCTTGTAGGGCTGTTGCAGAGGAAGGGATTAATAGTTAGAAAAATGAATGTGTCAGTTGCATAAGACTGGAAAACCCATCAGATGACTGTGCCTTCATTTACCAAGGTGAAAAGAAATACTCTGGGAAGGGTGGGTACTAGATCTGTGAAGAAACTTCTCAGAGGCTGTTGTCTTTAGGCTGGGGCTGAGAATAGAAGGCACGGTTCTGGAAACTGGTTTCCAGTATCAGGGAAACTAATAGAGGACTGGACAGTAGAGCCTGGAGATAATGCTCCAGCATGGGGAACCATTTGCATGTGAATACAGTCAGAGACTGACCTAAGAGTCGATGAAAATGCCTAACGAGACGTGCAGTTTCGAAGGATAGGGAAGACTGTGGCTAACAAAGCTATTTATTTAGGAACTGGTCAAATGCTTGGCATACAAGCATGAGGACCTGAGTTTTGATTCCTAGCATCCATGTAAAAACCTGGGTATGGTAAAACATGCCCGTAACCCCAATGTTGGGAAGCAGAAGACATGAAGATCTTAAGGGGTTTGTTAACTACCTATTATAGCCAAATTGGTGAATACCTGATCCACTGAGATACTGTCTCAAAAAATAAATATAAAAGTAAATAATAAAGTGGAGAGGGAGGGAGATAATTGAGGGAGACACTTGTACTGTCTGGTTTTATATCAACTTGATATGAGCTAGAGTAATCAGAGAGAACAGCCTCAAATTAGAAAATGTCTCCATGAGATCCAGCTGTAAAGCATTTTCTTAGTGATGGGTGGAGGACGGCCCAACTCATGTGGTAGTGCCAACCTTGGGCTGGTGGTCCTGGGTTCTATAAGAAAGCAGGCTGAAGCCAGCAGTTGTGGCACATGTCTTTAATCCCAGCATTCAGGAGGTAGAGACAGGCAGATATCTATGAGTTGGAGGCCAGCCTGGTCTACAAAGTGAGTTCTAGAACAGCCAGGACTGTTACACTGAGAAACTCTGACTTGAAAAAAAGCCATCCTTCCCCATAAAAAGAAAGAAAGGCTGAATAAGCCATGTGAAGCAAGCCGGTAAGCAGCACTCCTCCATGGCCTCTGCATCAGCTCCTGCTTCGAGGTTCCTGCCCTGCTTGAGTTCCTGTCCTGACTTCCTTTTGTGATAAACAGCAAACCTTCCCCTCTCTAATCTGCCTTTTGGTCACGGTGTTTCATTGCAGCAGTAGAAACCCTAACTAAGATGACACTTAACATGAACTTCTGTCTCCACATTACACACACACAATGTATGCACCTATGCATCACACATACATGAGCACACATATACATATACACACAGAACATTTGCCCTCTGTATAAGATTAAATAAGATTGAGAATGGATGAGCAGAAAGCAGGGAATAACCATTACAACAGAAAATTGGGATCTCTTGCTGTTTCCAGATCTGAGTCAATCCTTAGGTTCAGGATCCACTGTATGCAGAAGTGTTGATTTATCCTGTTTAATAAAGTGCTGGAGCATATGGCAAGCGTCTTGCCATGATTCGCCCAGTTCTTCACAAATGGAAGCAATAGGTATTTGCAAAGATAACTATCTTCTGAGGGAAGAGGAATCTTCCAAACAGATCAAAGCTTATCCTGATCTGTGAGGGGCTCAACAGGTAGGAAGTGGAGTTCTGAGAACAGCTTAGAACTGTACTGAATCCCCAGATGCACACAATTATGGTTGCAAAGGTTGAGGGAAATTCTTCTGCCCCCATTGTTCAACACAGAATAGCAAAAGACTCTATCTCCAGGCAATGGCAGATCGCCTTGTAGACAAACAATGTAGGGGAGGTCATACTCAAAACATCCTCATAGACTGGCTCATGGACAGCTAAATGTTTAGGGGGATCAGTACACTGCTGTAAATTTAGCCAAGTAGCACCCCCAACTATAGCTGGTTTTCACTACAGAAAATAAATACATGCCCATATAGTATATATAAATATAATATAATCTATATATAATTATATATATATATATATAATTTATCTAAACAACCAATATACTCGCCTAGCATGGATTTGTGCTCAGTACCACAAAGCAAATAAACAAAAACTAAAGCAAAACAAATCAAAAAGCTCTGAAGGAGCCGGAGTTGTTGGCATGCAGATGTGATGAGCAACAGCTTACCACATTCGCAGTGTTTTCTCAGGGGTGCATTTGTTTCCCCCTTTCTGTGTAATCCTTAGAGATCTAAGCTACACAGTGATGGTAGACACCACTACACTGATCTACTTCATGTTACTGAGGCCGTATGGGAAAGTGGCATTTTTATGGATGCTTTGGCAAGGTACACATACTTCGAGGAGTAGGAGGTAACACCTGCCGCATTGCAGAGTTCTTAGGAGTCCAGTCAACTGGGAAGTTTGGAATTGTTTTAATAAGTTATTGTATCTAATGCAACTAAGAAAGAAACATAATGGACTGTGGAGTGCTGGCCCCTACATGAGACATCTGTATCAACTCCCTTGCCAAGGACCAGGGTTCATTTTAGAAGATGGGGAAGAGTGACATCAAATGATGTTGTCTGGATCTAACATGGCAATCACACTCATGAACCCACTACAACTACTATCACATATCAAACCAACAAATCTGCTAGCATTCCAATGGGCAGCACTGGTTGCACTCAGTGGGATATGTAAGGATAAGGAAAAGACAGGGAGGTGGGAGGGGAAGTGTTAAGGGGGAAGAGGAGAAAGGAAAGAGGGGTGAGTATGATCAAAATGATTTGTATACATATATGAGATTGTCAAATAATAAAAGCTGTTCCTAAAAAGTTCAGCTAAAATAAAATTAAGAAGAAAAAGAAAAGACACAGTGCTTGGTAGACATCTCTCGGCTTAAGAAGCAGAGAGACCCATGCTGGAGCATTAGTCGTTTTATGGACTGAGAAAAAGAATCCTAGATGGAGAGGAGTCTAACGTTCACCCCATTAGGTCTAAGTTATCATTTTCTTCTTAAGCTCTGCTCTTAGGAGCGCTGATCCAAACGGGTGCTTGAGAAGAGGCCCAACTGTCCTAAACCAGGGAATAGGACACCTGGATCTTAGCTCTGAATTTCTTGCACTTGGGAGACCCAGGCATGTTCTGTTACCTCTCTAGGCCTCCGTGTTCTCAAGTGTAAAACATGGGGTTTGCGTTGGTTCAGCACTTCTTAACCTTCTCCCATCAGATAACAGACATGACAGATAAGATTTACACACATGACACACTTCCAAGGGTGTGCACCTTGGCACCACACGAGAAGCTGCATGTTACATCCAGTTCCCAGCAAGCAGTCAATAACCACACCTCTCCCTCTCGGTGCATGCAGAGAACAAGAATGGGATGATGCAGTAGGGAGGGGGCTCCCGAACGCTGTTCGCATCTGCTGAAGCTGACTGTTTTTTGAGACTGGCTTGAGCAGACTTCACAATGGGCATATCTTGACATAGTTCAGCAGCTGTACTTTAATTATTCTCTGGAAGAACGATTCCTAAGTAAGTTCCTAGAAAAGAAATTCTGGAATCTTTGTAAAATGTCAGTGTCTCCAAGATTCTTTACACAGGAACGCTTTCATAAATGTTCGAGTGTAGCCGGGTGGTGGTGGCACACGCCTTTAATCCCAGCACTCGGAAGGCAGAAGCAGGCGGATCTTTGTGAGTTCGAGACCAGCCTGGTCTACAAGAGCTAGTCCCAGCCCAGGCTCCAAAGCCACAGAGAAACCCTGTCTTGAAAAACCAAAAATAAATAAATAAATAAATAAATAAATAAATAAATAAATAAATGTTTGAGTGTAAACTTCCTACAGAACCAACACGTGCTACATCTAGTCATCACGCCCTATTTGCTGAGAGCCCAGTCCTCATACTGTGTTGAAGATTCTAGCATTCTTAGATGCTGTGACTTCATTCAGTTTTTCAGCCTTCCTTTCTTGTAGCATTTTGAAAAGTTCAGGGTAATAAGCTTCAAAGAAGAGAGGGGTTCTATAGTCAAGAAAGGTTGGGGTGATTAAGCCTCATTAGATTCCCTGGTTGCAGAGTTTCTCAGGCCCTTTAATCTAACTGATTACTAAGGCTAGCAGAGAAATTAAGGTCACAATATTTTCCCAAGATTTTGAACATGGAACCAATGTACAAAAGAAGTGCTTTAGAAGAATTATCCTAACAGTAAACTGCTTCCGTGCGGGACCAATGTTCGTGAGGAGCTTGAGCTAGTACTCCGCTATGATCTAGGCTTGCCTCCCCACCAGTGGGAGAATTGTGCTGCCCAGTGATGCAAGGGGGCATCTACGAAACACTCTCCCTGTCCCTCCTCATTGCTTCCTTCCCAAATCTTTCTGGAAAAGACAGTGACTGCACCCCTCTGAGGTGCTGAGGCTATCTGTGGGCTTAAGAGACCAACAATCAAAAGATCCATTTTTGGGCCTTCCTTTGAGTAGTAAGGTAGCATAAAGAATTGTGTTAATGAGATAATAATTAAAAGAAAGCCAGTTATGTTTTGTGACTTAAGAATGTACTTTAAAATACTGCTTAGTCGTGGCTGGCAAGGTGCCTCAGCAGGCAAAGGCAGCTGCAACCTATCTAACCAGTGAACTTTGGTCCCCAGGATGCACAATAGAAGGAAAGAACCAAAGAACTGATGCCCATAAGACATCCTGTGGCCTCCATATGTGTGCCATGGCAATTACCTATGCCAACACATCCATGCCCACAATAAATAAATAAATAAATCTATGTAGATTAAAAATTTAAAAATAAAATAGAATGTTTCTCAGAGATACATCTGAAGAATAAAATAAAGCCCTTTCCGTAGTTCTTACCTCCCATAGTTCTAAGCACCCATTAACATCTTGACGCCCAGAACCTGGAAAGTAATATAGATGTCCTAGTTACTAGGCAGTCAGATCTTTGCTGATTCGCCTCCTGCTCAAAGATGGCTTTTATAATTATCCTATGGCAAATAAGCTCCCTGTTGCCCTCTGTGCCCTAACCAGGCTTCATGCATTTTAGAATTTGTCACCACCCAGCATTACTCTATTCTTTTGCTGGTTTTTGTCTGTGTTACCCACTGGAAAGTAAGTTCTGTGTAGTCAGAGCTTTGTGTCCTTTTTTCCTAAGTTGTCTCCCTACCATCTAGCACAGTGTACACAAAAACACCTCGGTAAAGTGTTTTAGACATGAGAGAAATAAGTGGATGATTTCAGGGAATTCTAAATGACCTGTGAGCCAAGTCCTATTATTATCTCCATTTGGCAACTGAGGAGACCAGGCCTCAGAGAGGTTAAGTCCCTTGCTCAAGGACATGATGCCCAATTAGGAAGACAGTGTTAATTAGGTTCCTTTGGAGTTAGCAAATCTGCCAGTAAAAGGAGACACAGCCTTGGCCCAGATTCTGGAATTGTCAGAGAAGGCAGAGAGCATCTCAGGCATGGGATAGCAACAGGGAGAGTGAACTGCAAAACAACAGGGCTGTTTGCAGAGCCCCATGGGGCATCATCTGAGCACTTGCCGAAAGCCTTGCAGGGCAGGCAGAATTTGCCAGGGTGGGACTCCCATTTTAAAGAAAATCAGATGCTAGCCGCTGACGTTTGTATTGCTATAACCATTCTTTTTCTATCCTTGCCAGGTTCCTGTTTGTCTCGTTGGATCTGTGGGTCTGCTCCCCACAGCCAGGCCGATTTACTGAACCTTCACACCAGAACGGTCAGCCAGAAGGCAAGACCTAAGACCTAAGTGCAACATTTGTCTTCTCTCAGTTTCTGGGACAGTGTGCGTGCGTGCCTGCGTGTGTGCGTGCGTGTGTTTGGGTTTGGTTTTGTTTGGGGGCAGGGGAAGGAGGGCTGGAATAATAACTCCACACGGAATTAGCTGTGAAGTCCACATTCTGATATCTCTCTGGACACGAGTGGCCCCCAGAAAAAGAGTCCCTTGTTCTTCTGTTGATCCAAACCCAGCACCTTTGGTTCCGCACAGTGTCCCAGGACACGGGGTAGGCTTTCTTGAGGGCCCTTTTGTCTCACCCGGCCACTCCTTTATTTACATATTCGTGAGATTGAATACACCCACCCTGATTGTGAAACGCCATTCATTGTTTTTAGTGAGTCGCTGTTTAGGTGTGGGTCTTGGGAAGTGATTCGCAGCAGTATCAATCTGCTGGATGTGCTCCTGAGTAAAACCATTGACCTGAGAATGAGCACAACAGGTGAGGTAAGTAATTAAAGAAGGGCCGTGTTTCATTATACAAATCACACCACATTTACTGCGAACTAAACTCCCGTTAGCCTTCAGTCCTCACACATAATGACTTAATCACTAAGAGTAGGTTCCAGGACTTCAGAACAGAACAGAACACGTCTGTCCTTTACATGCCATTGGGAAACAGGAACTAGATTGCATTGGGAAAAGGCAGCTTTCCCAGTCTCTAGTCACTGGAAGCTTGGCTTGGCTTCAGGGCTGGAATTCTGGTTTTCCCCCCAAAACTCCCCAGGGTTATGCAAATCTTAGGTGTAGCAAGAATTGGGCACGAAATCAATTGAGGTTTTAGACTGTGACTTACCTGTGTCTTTGTAGAGCATATTAATGTTTTCTTTTCACCTGGGCTGTTTTCCTCATTTCTCTGGAAATGACAGAAGTATAAACATGACTTCAGTTTCCCAGGTTTACAGAATTCCAGTAAACACCATAAAATGATTCTCAATGTCTTCCCTGAGAGGTGGGTAAACATCTACTTGATCCCCCCATCATAAGGCCACATACATATACATAGACATATGTATATGGTCCTTCCAAGACTGATGACTATGTTCAGGTCAGATATCCCATGCAGGCATTCTTTTC
Organism: Dicrostonyx torquatus; assembly: GCA_028555095.1. Taxonomy (NCBI): domain Eukaryota; kingdom Metazoa; phylum Chordata; class Mammalia; order Rodentia; family Cricetidae; genus Dicrostonyx; species Dicrostonyx torquatus. The sequence goes on along the minus strand of JAQHUG010000068.1, from coordinate 2,691,877 downwards.
CCAGAACCTGGAAAGATCCTTTTTTCAGCCTCAGTACCAAGGATAATGATGACAAGCAATGTCTCACCCAATGGTAATGAGGGAAAAAAAAGAGCAAAGCCTCTCTCTAAGTGACTTCAAAATGCTAGAACGATTAACTTGTAGAAGATGTGCGAACTAACTTTGCCATCACATATATTTATTATGTTTGATATGTATTATTTGTTGTTTTGTTGTTATTTGAAGCTGAGCCTTGCTGGGTAGGCCAGGCAGGCCTTGGATCCAGAATCTTCTTTCTCAGCCCTCCATTGCCGGGATGACAGGTGTTCACCACGGTACCCAGCTAGAAAACAGTGGTTAGGATCCCAGCCTTGGTGTCTGGAGCTGAGATGAAATGAGGGCATGGCGTTCTTGGCAAGTGGTGAGAACAGGTAATATGCCCCCCACACTTCCCAGCCTAAATAGGTTTGTTTGTTCTTTACTTATAAAGACGGCTCGTTCCTTAAGAAGTAGGTATCCAACTAATCCTCCACATAGATTCTTGGCTTCAGCAAAGACAATGAGTTTGCCATATTCAGCATAAAACTTGATTGCACTTGCCTCCAGGCCTTTGAGCAAGCAGGCCTGCCCTACCTGTGATCATGGCTCTACAGGAATAGTGTCTCGGTAAAGGCCCAAGAGTGTTTTAAGACCCAGGGGGAAAGGAAACAAAGATGCTTAGTTTTCATTGAACATTGTGATATATGAACTTAAAAATATGTGGAGACATCAACCTCATTAGTTATTAAATTTAACGTTCACAAGCATCTCATTATAGTAAAACTAATTTGTGGATGAGTGTTTTTAACTTAAATTTTCTCATGGGTGCCTAGTGACTGCTGAAAGAAATCATTAGCCAATTATAAAATAATTAAAATAATTTCATTATTTAGAAATATAATTATATAAAAATTGTAACCAATTATGAATCAAAGGAGTTACTAACATAAGAATTATTTCAAAAGCCAAGTTAGAAAATATTTTGCCCCAGAGTTATATTGGCTGTGGGTACATTCCAGTATGTTTGGTTAAGATTGTGGCTGAAGCTACCTAAGACTCAGGGACCTCCAAGGGGCCCCTGGTGGGAGGTATTAGCCCTTTTGGAATACTCTCGTGAAGGATTTCTGCCCTCTACATTCTTTCTCTGACATCTGCAGTAGAAATCCTCCCAAAACCTTTGCTTTAATTCTACTCCACTTATTTTCCTCAGTATTTATTTAGCAATCAAGCATAGACTTGTATTTACTTATGTTATAGACAACATACATTCTTACCTTCTTTTGTTTTAGAGACCTTTCTTAAGGTCTCCAAATTTTGCATTTTATGGTATATTTAAACTGAAATTAGGTATTTTACGATTAAACAAAACTATCATGTACTGTATGCTGAAATTTGACCTGGTCTTCTGAGACATCTGAGGGCAAAAAAAAAAAAACAAAAAAACAAAAAAAAAAACAAAAAAAACCACAAGAAATAGAGAAGTACAGTGACAGCTAAGCTGAGTCCAACTGCCTCCTGGAGGGGTACTCTGCTGTGGAACCTGGCACTGGGCTCAACACACTTATACTTCGTTTATAAGAGCATTCAGTGTGCCTTGTACTACTTTAGCACTGGCATTGTTTAATGATTTTACAAATATAGCTCATTTAATTCTAAGAACAGTCCTCCTGGGTATTCCTGCTAACCTATTTTACAGCCGAGGATCCTGAAGTCCAAGGTCAGTCATGATGCAAAGGAATAACAGAAGCAAGAGTTCATCACCTGACTTTAGAGTGGGACTTGAGCCACTGAGACTGGTAGGAAATGAGGCATAACTGATTAGGGCAGGAAGGATGACAAGCAGAGAAACCTCATAAAGAGTGGCTAAATCAATTGCTTTGCATGAAATACAAACTTGCTCAACAGACATGTCTCTGGTCAAGACTGAAAATCTGTTTTGGGCAGAAAGAATGGCCTGTCATAGTCTGTGTAGGTCAAGCAGATTCTGTAATCTGTCCTAGGAGGTACATCTCACTTATATGATTGTAGTTTGATTTACTTAGAGAGGATTGACAGAGACAGGACTTAAAGGGAACCAAGGAAAATATAATGTTGTTGATCACGATGAGTTTGACTTTTGATTAATTTTCACTTTGGCAGACTGACTGTTGATTCTCTCTCTCCCTCTTTCCCTCTCCCTCTCCTCTCTCTCCCTCTGTCTGACTTCTATGTGAGAATTATGATGAAATATCTTGATAAATGCAGCTATGTGAATAAGTAAATATTGAAACAAAGATTAAAAATGAGGCTCAATTTACAGGAAGTGTTAAATGTCCATATAGGAGAAATATAGATGAAAATATTAAACTGAGAGACTGGCATGTGGGATTTCCCTCCAAATGCTGTTAATATGTTTTATTGCCATTGGTTAATAAAGAAGCTACTTTTGGCCAATGGCTTAACAGAATATAGACAGGCTAGAAGATATATATATATCTAGACAGAGAGAGTAGGCGGAGTACAGGAGGAACCATGTAGCCATTAGAGGAGAAAGCCACCAGACGAAACATTACCAGTAAACTATGAGCCTCATAGTGATGCACAGATTAATAGAAATGGGTTAATTTAAGATACAAGAGCTAGCTAGAAATATGCTTAAGATATTGGCCAAACAGTATTGCAGTTAATATAGTTTCTGTGTTTCTGTGTGACCATTTCAGGTCTGGGGGGCTTGGAAATGAACAAGCAGCCTCCACCAACAGAATGGCACCCACTGTCTGGGGCCTGGATCCACATAAGACCTTGAAAAAAAAAGCTTAAAAAAAGAGGGCTTCTAGAGCAAAGCACAGTTTCTTGGTAGACACTTTTTTTTTTCAGATGGGCTCTGTTTGCTGGCAGTGAGCAAGGTTGCCATGGCTCCTTTAAGAGAGGTCTTCCTGATTAAGCATTAGCAGCAGAAAAAAAACCAAAAACCAACCAACCAACCAAAAAACCAAACCCAAAAAAAAAATTGTGTGGCTTCTTTCCAAAATAGCAGCCTCCGGATTTGTGCTAGTTGTACGACTAGCTCTGGCTCTTTTGGAAGGCAGAGCTCTTGAATGGGGTTTGTGGACAGCATGCTGCAAGTTAGTTTGTGGTAGCATGGACCAACTGTTTACCAAAGTTGAGGTGGTGGGTATGGTTCTCACCTGGCCGTCCCAGAGCTGGTAATAAGGCATCTCTGCCATATTGAAGGCAGAGAGAGAAAGGTACCTGAGAGAGATGGAGTCAGCATCCAGGGCTGCTGCGGTCACACCACTTACCACTTCAAAATGCATTTTGTCAAAAAAGGATTTCAGATACACAATAAAGACAAATTCAGATGAAAAACATCTCTAAATAGGTTACAGTGTTGGACAAATGTATGTAGACTTGGTAGAGAGAAGAAAAAGAATATAGACAGTTATTTAAAAATAACTAAATGGTTTTAAGAAATAAAATGTCTTTAAAGAGACAGAGTACAGACAGTTATAGATTAAAGGAGTAAAGAAAAATAAGCCATGTAAAGATGAAATATACAGAGAGAGTCTGGATTATATATACTATTGTGTTTTCTTTGAATTTTTTTGGCTATGAATTAGCTAAGTACAGAGAGACATTTCATTGTACAGGCTACTAAACTAAATATATATAATATATATGATTTTTAAAGGTATCTTGACTTCAAAGTTTGGGTCTAAAAATATGTTGCTTTGGAAAAGAGATTATGCTTTTGTTTTCATAGAGGATGAAAACCTATGTTTTTTTTTCCAGGCTAATGTGGTTTGATGGACCAAGATCACCCAAAAGGTCTTCATGAACACCCAAAATTACTTTTCCCAACAAAAAGCAAAAAACAGTTTGGAGAAAACTACGTCCTAATTCCCAAATATTGTTTATAACTATTTATTTACATTTAAAGGGGGATATGCTATAGAGATAAATACTTTGCATTGATATGGATCTTGGATTATTCATACAAATTTAAGGTCAATTTTGTTATATGTATTTCTGCTCTTGTTTAAGGTATTGTGTTTGTGAAGCTCATTTAAAAATGTAATATATAGTTAAAACACATATTAATAGATAGTCATTCATAATAGTCAAAGTTGTAGTCATGTTAGTTAGGTTTTCTAGATGTACAGAGATATACATCTAGAGATAATTATTCTTCACATCTTTCAAAGACTAACAGAATATGGCATTTAAAATGTTTGGATCCGCCTGAGCACAATTTCTCTGCACACCAATGGCCTCAATTGGGGGGTCAGAAGAATGAACCAGATCTCCAGGACTGGGAAATACAAGTAGTTCTGAAGAATCAGATATAGGTGCCGGAATTAAACTTTGGCATCCAAGAGGAGCAGCACTACTGAGCAAACTCTCCAGGTCATAATAATGTTGAAGATGAAGGTGAGGTACTATTCCTTCTGTCTCCTATCACTTGAAAGAGACTCCTAGGACAGCACAGCGAAAGCTGGAGGAAACAAGCTCCACCTGGAGCAGAAGCCAGAAATAAATCCAGCCCTAGGAGCCAACCTAGTCCTGGAACACTGCAGACCAGGATTGAGCCAACGACCTGACCCAGAGTCTGTGACCTCCACTGGAACCGGAGTGGGACGGAACCAGTTACCTAAGACACAGAGAGAAAAAGCTCCACCAGAAGCAGAAGCCAAGAAGCAGTCCCAGTCCCAGGTCACGAGCGGATCAGGACTGACCCAGCGACCAGACCCAGAGCCAACGATCTCCACCAGAACAGGTACGAGGGAATAACCGCTGAATGAGTGAG
>JAQHUG010000068.1:2641569-2682302 GCA_028555095.1 Dicrostonyx torquatus | reverse complement strand
ATTTTGGGTCTGGGCAGCTGGGAAACAAATGAGCAGCCTCCGCCAATAGGACTGTGGTCACCCTAGGTTCGGCAAAGTTCAAAAAGCTCAGAACACACTGGCCTGGACAGTGTTTGGGGAACTAGCCCCTCTCCAACCATGCTATACTGAGAGTAATTAGCACAAGGCATTTGATATTAAAATTATGCATGTTTCTAATATAGTAATCCTACCCCAGGTATTTCAAATATGGTGGTGTCTTTGTGTTTACAAAGATACCATATCACAGCATTATAACAAAAGACTGAGAGGAAATCTGAGAGTGTCCAATATAGTGAAAGATTGAGGGAAAATCCAAAAGTGCTTATTTTTTTACTGTAGTGTTTTTAATATTTATTCTATCTTTAATTATGCAGATGTGTCTGTGTGGGGCAGCTGTATATGAGTACGGGTACTCACAAAGTCCTGAGTTGTTGAATCCCCCTGAAATTAGACTTCCAGGCTCTTGTGAACTGCATGACATGGGTGCTAGGAAGTGACTTTGCATCCGCTGCAGGTGGAGAACACACTCTGAAGCACAAAGCCATCGTTCTAGTTCCCTCAAAATCCCCATTAGGGATTGGGGCAGGTCCTCTGCAGTTTATCTATAACTTGAAATGCTTTGCTATTTTATAAAGAACAAGTCTACCTTATGTACTTCAGACTAGCCAACTCTCCAACAAATAATTAAAAAAAAATGGCTGGGTTTGTCACTGTATCCATATATGTGTATGCATTTAAGGATGCATGTGCACATGGGTTGAGACGATTCTCAACCTATGGGTCACAATGCCTGTGGGGGCTGCATATCAGATATTTACATTATGACTTATAATAGTAGCTAAATCACAGTTATAAAGTAGCATTAGAATGTTTGGGAACCACAGAGCTAAAGAATATATAAAATGGGCTAGGAGCCCCATAGAAGAGGAGGCAGAAAGAAATGTAAGAGCCAGAGGGGAAGGAGGATACTAAGAAAACAAAATCCTCTAAAGCAACATGACCAAAGCTCATATGAATTCATAGAGACCAAGGCAGCATGTATAGGGCTTGCATGGGTCTGCACGAGGGACAGGAAGGGACAGAATGGAGTGGATTTGGATGGGAGGGGAGATGGGGAGGAACTTGGAGAAGTAGAGGGAGGGGAAACCCTAATCAGAATATATTATGTGAGAAGAGAATCTATTTTTAGTAAAAAGAAAAACAAAGGCTAGGATAGAATCTCAGAGGTAGTGTGCTTGCCTCGTCTGTAGAAAGCACTGCGAAATAGATGGATAGATAATTAAATACTTCTGGAAGACTCATTAAACAAAATCTTGGTGACCTCTAGGGACAGAAACCTTGTTACTGAACAAAGAGGGATCCAGCGCCTCTACTTACTGTGTAATTCATGCTTGTTTTTCCATTTTAGGGTTTTTGTTATTTTGCTGCATATTTATATCTAGTTTTTTTTCTTTTGTAACATATGGTCTGAATTTAGATCTCTAAGTTTAAGGTGTTGGCTCACCCTCAATTTATTGTTCTTCATCTGGTAGGCAGGCCAATCAATCTGTTTCTCATGGATTTAACCTTCCATAAAACTCTCAGCAAAGCTAGCTTCCCACAAGAGGGAGAAGGGCAAAGAGCTTGAACACAGTCTGCAAGAGTTACAGGCAGATGCTGGCTTAGAGGAATGGCTGCTTTTGTCTACTGCCTGATAGCTTCCTGTGTCTGTGGCTCAGGCAAGGTGCTCAGCAGAGTTCCTGGGGAGACTTCTGTTTATGCACCCTTCAAACACTGGCCGTCTTAGCACTTAAACTCAGAGATGGAGGCTGTGAAACTTGTGCCTGGCCGTGGTTTGGATGACAGCCCTGTGTGTTTCTTGACACATTCCAGCCCAGAAGTAATTTTTTTTATTGACCTTCATCAATATGAAGTTGGGACTTGCTGAAAGAGATGAATCTTTGGCAAGTTTCTGATATCAGTCTGCTTTGGTTCAAAACGCACATGCAGCTGCATTGAAGGACTGTAGAGATGAGTGCAGGACAGTCAAGAGGCCCCTACTTTTAGCTACTTGTCATAGCTAATAAAGGAAGCCAGGGGTCAATGACCATCCCAACAGACAAGACCAGGCCCTTCTTGTCGGTGAAAACTGCCCAGTTGCTGCCATGTGATGTTTCCTCTGCCAGAAGACAACTCCTATCTGAAATGTCGAAGAGACTTCTTGCTGAGCTGGTTCTGGGATTAATCTGTGTAATTTCATCTCTCTCAGGTGTGGGGCACTTGTGTGTACAGTAATATGATTCTCTACTGTCAGGGAAACAGTGTGCCTTTGTCAGCACTGTTGACTGTCCAACCCCTGAATCATGACCTCACTCCTAGGCAGTCCCTCTGCGGGCCTAAGCCCCTTGTGGTTGCTGCTCGCCCTTCCGCTGGGAGGTGCAACGCTTTGGCTCCCTGTACGTGGTCGTGTCACTCAGCACAGCGAAGCTGTGCATATCCCCAGCCAAGCTGGACCTCAGAAAGGGTTTCCTGCCCAATCCTTTGGAGTCAGCTCCTTGGCACTAAGTATCTGGTAAAACTACACTATTTTTAAGAAAGGCGGGGGGGGGGAGATAAAAGTAATTAATTTTCATTTGTTTTAGTTGGTAATTACATCAATTACTTTTCAGATGTTTTTGCTTTCTACTGAACTCTTACATCTTTTAAGTGCTGTATGTACCTAGAATATAAAATTCAAGCTAGATTTGGCAATCCTAACAGCTAACATTCACTGTATCTAAAACAAGAGACATGCAGTATTCTATATACTTTCATATGCAGTTTATTATTGACATTACTGTTGAATACTGGGGATCAACTCACTGTTGTTGAAACCTGGGGATCAACTTAGCCATACGAAGCAAGTGCTCTACAATTGAGTTATAATTTTCAACCCTTTACAAGTGTTATTGCACTTAATGCAAGATTCTAGCTCATGTTCACTTTACAGATTGGAAAATGAAATATGGGTGAAGTTAAATAACTTAACCAAACATCCATTTAAGCAAAGAAGCAAGCAAGCAAATGATTAATAATAATAATAGTAATAATAATAGCATCTTCCTATTCTTTATTTTACAACTTGAGGTCATCTGTTCTTAAGCACCGGGACTTTAGTTTCTTCATCATAAAACTATACAGACAACCTGGCCAGATACAATTGCTGCTTGTAGCCAAAATCTAAATATCATTAATTTCTTACGGTTCTAACTGGTGTGTGTGTGTGTGTGTGTGTGTGTGTAGCTGTGTGCCTGCGTGTGTGTGGTCAGAAAACAAGCATGCGTATCATGGTGCTGTTCTTTAAGTACCATGCACCTTTTCCCTCGTGCTGCTCCTTGAGGTCTTAGTAGTATCTACCATATAGTAGGCCCTCAACAAACATGTCAAACGAATGAACACCAGACTCAGAACAAATACAATACCTATGGATTCCTGTGTTTCTCATTCGGTGAAGCCAATGTTGGAATATTTTCTGTACGTTTAAATTCAAGTAGAGATACATAGAAGAAACCTATTTTACTGCCTTTAGGGGAACCAGTCAATAGCCTATACCAGGTAGTAATATCTGCAAGACTGCCAAGAGTTCTTGAAATTTCTTTGTATGGTTGCAAAGCTAGTACACAGACTAACTTAAATATGTATATCAAGCTTTAGTGGGGACGGGGTGGGGACTTTAAAATCCATCAGCAACATAGCATTGTAAGCATGCCAACGCTGAGCTTTCTGAAGCCAGGACAAACTGACAGCCTCTAACCTCTCTGGCCAGCACAGACAGTGCGGGAGAGCCCTGCGGTAGATTCAGTCATGTGGACACTTTCTGATGGGGCCTTTTTGCTAGGCAAGAGGCTCTGGAATTAGATCTATGAGATCCTCAGTTCACGGGGCTTTAGGTGTTTGTATAGGTTGGGTGATACCTGGGACCAGCTGGGCACAGTAGAGGGCATGCTGAGACAAGAGTTTTGAGTCAAACTAGAGACTGTATCAACTGTCACTGACCAGTTTCTAATTCCGAGGGAGTAAGTTGACCTAAAGTTAACCCAAAGGTAACTTTACAAAGATTAACCCAGAGACCTCCCAGAGCAGGTCCTGACATCATACTCCATGTCTTTGCAGAGACTGTGACTTCTAGTGACTTCTGTGTTTACATAAGCTAGTGCACACCCGGGACCAGGACTGGGTGTCCTGACACTTCAGCTGCTCTCTGCTGCCTAGCAAAGATCGCTATCTGCAGGTGGGGTGTGCTCAAAGAGGAGCCTGTCCTGCATGGAGATTGAGATGATCTGCTGAGGCCACACGAGAAAACCAGGCCTTGGGAAATAGCCCAGGTGGATTGCTGCTTGGTAAACGAGTTCATCAAACAGGAAGTTTAAATATATTGTCTAGGCTCCACTTAAGGTAGTGGTGGCATAGCCAGAAAGCTTTGGCTACTTCTTCACAACACACTTCAAGGAGTGGCCCAGGCACCTCATTCGTCCTCTGCTCAGCCCCTGGCCCTTGCTGAGTCTGAGTTTGCTGGTACTTTTGACAGTTGTACCCACTGTTTCCCAAATAGTTCCCTACCGCTGCCCTCATTGCTTCAGTCCAAGTGAAGGCCCAAGAAAGCAGGTTTGTAGCCTTTTAACAGAGGCCAAAAAAAAGCACTGTTCTTCCACTACAGGGACCAAAAGACAGGGTCCTCCTCACTGTCCAGTTCAGAGTCACAAGAACAGAAATGTATGCTCTGCTCAAATGTCTGTCTGTGTGACTGACCACACTGATCAGCTAAGAGACGTAGCATCCAAACAACAACAACAAACTGAGGCCCTAAATTCTTATCAGGAAAGCCCCTCCCCCACTTCTTATCAAAGGATACAGAGTGGAAGACTTGTGAGGTCGTACAGGTACTGGAGATTCTGTAAGACAGAGCATGTTGGATTTTAAAGTTTCCAGAATTTAAGCAAGTGTCCTTTAGCAATTATTGGACTTTTTTTCCTACTTCATATTCTTGACTATTTAGCAGGATATGACATTCAACGTTCTACCCCTTTCACAATTCTCATATATTAAAGGATTGTTTCTATTTTTTTATTTATGTATTTCCATGTGTGGCAGGTAAGTGCCAGGGGGACCCAGAAGAGGGAGTCAGATCTTTTGGAGCTCGAGAAGATGGTGAGCTGCTAGATGTGGGTGCTGGAGGTGGAGCTCTGGTCCTTTGCAGGGGCAGAAAGTGCCCACTCTCCAGCCCTAGAGAGTCTTACATCTTAAACTAAACACTATACTCTTCTGGTTTCCCATAAGTACTCTTTCTCCATTTTTATAATTGATTCCTTTTTTCTCTTTTATGCTTCCAACTACACACATCAACCTAGGGTTTCTCTACATCAGTGGTTATCAAACTGTGGGTTGTGATCTCTTTGAGGGGATGGAATGACCCTTTCACTGGGGTCTCCTGAGACCATAGGAAAACACAAATATTTACATTACAAGTTACAATAGTAGCAAAGTTATAGATATGAATAACAATGAAAACAATTTTATGGTTAGAGTCTCCACAATATGAGGAACTGTTTAAAGGGCCACAGCTTTAGGAAGGCTGAGAACCACTGTTCTTTATCTTTGGAAAAATCATTCCCATTCATGGCTTCAGTTGTCTCTTTCATCATCCCACCAGATGCCAAATTCTAGAACAACAGACACCCAATCTCTCTTCTTTCTGCCAAAACCTAGTATCTTGAAGAGTGCCTGGCACATGTTCAGTAAATGTTATTGAGTGAACAAATACATAAAGTAGGCAAGTGAATCCCCGATGTGCCGAGAATTCCTACTCCTGTCCCAGCATCCAGACTCATCCTTCTAGAAGCTATTAGATAGTTCTGACTTAGCATCCCACCATTGCTGTGAAGTGGTACCAAGAGTTTAGTAGATTATTGAAGTTTTCTGCAGTTTTTTGGGATGCAACATTAGTTGGGCCCCTTGTGTACTGGATTAGTAAATTGGGGAATGGACCTCCTTCCTGAGGAACAGAAGCTTGTTTCTTCCAATGATATAGATCTGAGATCTTTCGATGGGGAGGGAGGTCCCAAAGAAGCAAGTTGTTGCTCTTGCTAAGACATCAAAGGAGGATAACAGGCACATGTGGTCATGGTTCTCATTTGATCTGTCTCCTGGTAGCCTCCTCTTGCTGCCCCTGCAAATTCTTTATATACCCATAAAACCTGGCTGTGAATGTCCTTAGTTCCTAGGGGTGCAGTCCATTGGGGATTTGCGTGGCTTGAAATAATTAATCAAAGGAAGGATCTGCTCTCTGTGCTTCTATAGCATGCCGGTTTTGTGTTGGTTTTCTCAAGGGAGAACACACTATAGCCCTCTTTTGATTTGCACGTTTATACGAAATTGCCCCTCCCATACACAAGGCCCAGGTTTGCTCTTCCTCCATCAGCCAGTTCTAAGAATTCCCCCAAGTGGCCGTAAGAAGCTAAGAGAAGGGTGTTGGTACAACAGTGACAAACAATGTGGAACCGTAGGTTATCCACTTTTTCAGTTTGCTTGTGACCTCTGGACAAGCTTATGACTGACACCATGCACCCACTTCCAGGTAGGTACGTAAAGGAACCACCACATGGTGGATCTGATAAAGCTCAGCTCTTAGCAATGAGTATGTCAGATGCATGGGCACTTGGTCTATTAGGATACAGCAGAGAAAGAGATAACAATAGATAGAAAAGTATCTTCAAGTATGCAGGTGGTTCTTGTGATGGTTCTACTTAATGACTGTTTAACTTTATGTTGGTGTGAAAGTGGATACATGGTGTAGGAGTTCCTTCTGTTTGTGTGTTACTCTCATTGGTTAATAAATAAAGAAACTGCATTGGCCTAGTTGATAGGGCAGAACTTAGGTAGGCGGAGAAAACAGAACTGAATGCTGGGAGGAAGAAAGCAGAGTCAGGAGAAGCCATGGATCCTCTGCCTCAGACGGATGCTGGTTAGAATCTTGCTGGTAAGCCACAGCCACGTGGCGATACATAGATTAATAGAAATGGGCTAAATCAAGATGTAAGAGTTAGCCAATAAGAATTTAGAGCTAATGTGCCAGGCAGTGTTTAAATTAATACAGTTTCTATGTGGTTATTTCAGGTGTAAGCTAGCTGGGCAGCCAGGACAAACAAGGAACCGGCTCCTTGTAAAAGATACGCATTTAGTAGCAACCATACTTCAGATTTTGATCTTTTCCTAGACTATCGGTAAGTTGTCTGATGCCTTCATGTGATACAAGGCAGTGGCACTGAACCACAGTTCCCAGAAACCTGCACATTTATGAGGATAAATAACCAGTACTAAATTCTATGGTATACTGCATTTGCTAAGCTGTATGAGATACTCAGTACTTTATTGAAAAACATTCTGTTAGTTGATTTTGCCCAGCTATAGGGCAATGAAAGTATTTTCAACACATTTAAGTTGGGCTAGGCTAAAAGATGGTATCTAGCAAGTTAGGGGTATTGGATGCATTTTCAAATTGAAATATTTTTTGCTTGTTTGTGAGAGTTTTATCAGGAACAATCTTATCACAAGTTAAGGAGCACCTCTTTATACACACACAGAGAGAAAAAGAGAGAGAGGGAGGGAAGGAGGAAGGGAGATGAAGGTGGAAGAAGGGAGGGTGAGGGAGAGAAAGGAAGTTTTAGTGCATTGGTCCACACCACTGCAAGGTTTGGCACATCCGCAGGCATCAGGAAAGGCTGGAAACTGGGAAAGCTGATGCTTCAATCTGTGGTCCCAAGGGAATGTGGAAGCAGAAATCCTTCCTCCTCAAGGGATTTTGGTCTTTTTCTTTAAGTCTCATTCATTGTCCTGTGTCATGGAGGGGAATTTGTTTTACTTGAAGTCTACTGATTTAAATATTGATCAGATTTCTACTTTTAGAGTAACATCTAGACTGATGCTTGACTAAACATCTGCCCACCAAAGCTCCTTGGTGTCTCCTAGGCAGCTCCTTCCTGCCAGGGTCCAGCAGCACACTAGAGTTTTCAAAAGACAAGTGATTCTCCCCTGCAGACAGTATGGTCTTGACCAGAAGCCTAGGGACCTGCAGAGTGACTGCCACTGGGATTAGTCTTAAGCTATACATCATATCTTTCCCCATTACAAGCTCTCAGGTATTACAGTCATTCATCTCTAATGTCAGGGATCTATTACATAACTCTTTCTTACTCTGGGTCCTACTTGAAGACAATTGACTCTTAAGACATCCAATATGTGGACCAGATCAAGGTCCCTATTGTGAAATATACTCAACTTAGAAAAATGAAATCGTAACATTTGCAGAAAAATGGGCTAACCTAGAAATCATTAAGTGAATTATTCCAGACTCAGACAAATGGCACGTATTTCCCCCTATGAGGGGTGGAGGGGGATAGAATTCATGTGACATAGAAGCAGATGGGAGGGTCACTTGAGGTGGGAGGAGGATCAGCAGGAGGAGGGTTGATGGAGAGAAGAGGAGGGGGGACAAGGAAGATAAAGTCAAACAACACACACATGAAGCTGCCACAAGGGAACCCATCTACTGTATATTAACTTAAAAGACTAAAAGTCAACCACCCACAAAAATCACAATCCCTCAAACTGACAAAGCACCTCAAATTAGATTAACATGAGGAAAATTTCTAAAAATAAAGCCCTTTCCAAAAATAAAATAAAATCATCGCCAGAAGGATGAACAGGGACAAAAATAAAAAGAAGGGACACTCAAAAGGCAAAGGGTGAGGGGATTGGCCAATGAGGAAGAAATGAATAAGCGGTATTAAATAAATGAAGTACAGTAAAGAAAATGCTACTGAATGTATAGGGGAAATGGAAGAGGTGTGTGTGTCTGTGTGTGTGTGTGTGTGTGTGTGTACGCGCGCGCGTGAGTGTGTGTTTCTCTAGTCCTTGAAACTTGAAAACTGCCTGGATGTGCTGGTGACCAGAGTGTGAGCTAAAGTCAAGGCCTCTAGCTTTTGTATGTGTTATGCGGATGCTGCTGAGCCAGAGTGGGGAAGGTTTCCAAAGTCTGTGTCTTCACTTCAATGGCTTCCCCTTTGCAAACCAGCAGGATCTGGTAGGCGCATCTTGCTTCTCAGTGTGAGCTGGGCAGGTTCTCCTGCTCTCTGAAGTCTTCCCAGTTCAGACCATGCAAGTATTAATCACCCTGCTGGAGACGTGTGGGCTTCAAGCAGTCCACTGTCTCAGTGTCTCCAGACTCTGCAACAATAAACTCCTTGCAGACAAATGGCTCCAAAGGATGAATGGGCCACCTGCTGATGACTTCATGCTCAGGGAGATTCCATGGCGGGTCTACTTTCCCCCACATAATTTATCCCGGCCCAAGCCTCCTGTCGCTTGCATTCTTTGTCTTATTAGAGTCCAGCCCTCCCATTCTCCATAACTGACTCCCAGGGCCAGGTTTTGTGAGGTTGAATCTAGACTCTCTGCCTTGTGTCAGTTCCCTGTCCTCGGTTCTGCAGTTAGCTGAGCTTTGAACATTAGATTGCCTCTCAAGACGGAAGAGTCACAGCCTCTGACATACTGTCCACCCAGCCATCGAGACTTCACTGCTTCATCAGGACCAGTAGATGGATTTGACGCTGTGGAGCGGTGGGCTTGTCCTGTGAGTTGGACGCCTGTCTCCACCAGGGCTTTCTACCTTATTTCTGGATGACCTTCTTCACGCCTGGAACAGGGAAGCCTGGTGGCTAGTGCTGTGCTATGACTGACTTTCTTCTTTTTATCTTGTTGTCCTTCTAGTGCTGCTGATCTACCACACCTTGTGTCTGAACACTTCTTCACTAGATCACATAGAGTTCTACCCAGAACTCCCTGCAGTCCTGTTAATTAGATAGGTAACATTATTTAATTCTGCCGAATTTGTCACCTTACTTTTTAATCTAAGCTGCACGAATTTAACAGGAAATTTAGTTGGATTTAGTTGAAAAGGAAATAGTAAGCCAATTTTTAATGAGCTTTGCCACCTTATTTCAAGGTCCAGATAGGTTTATTTCCCAACACAGCTTTCAATCACTGATTTTATGTCTTTCTTAGTTTTGTCCCTCAACTTTAATATCTGTGTTGCTGTTTCCTCATGTTGCTATGTAAAATATTTTAGACAGCTCCCAATTCTTATGGGGATTGATGCATGTACATATTGAAGTGATACAAACACTCTAATGTCATATATATTCCAGAAATACTCATGTAAAATAAAAACTCATCTAAAAATTATGATGCAAATGGGATAGACAGGGTTAGGGAAGACACTAAACTTCTTAGACACCCTCCGTAACCTGAGCACTAGTAAAGATACAAGCAAGGCTAGCTCGAATCTACACTTTTCACTGCTGCCAATCAGTGCCGTCCTTATCATTGCTTAAGGAGGTGTTTCCTCCTTTAAGATGTAGGTGTAGGAGAGATTTTGCTTCTAAAAGGCTCTGCTTGCATCAGATTCTAAAACGTGGCCACATCTGTAGCCTTCTTGGAGTCTTCATCTGGGGCAGGTGTCTCCTGTGTACCCCAGGCAGTTAATGGAGGATTCTGAAGCCATGTAATCAGCTTTTCATCTTTGTGATAAAGAAAGAATTCATACAGAATTTTCCCTGAAAGTCTTCCTAATTTCTTCTTGTTAACTGCAAGAAATCGAATCCCTATTTCTTCAAAGCAGTGTGCCAAATGAAAGTGTCTATGAGTAGCTTAAGGTCCATGTTGCTCCAGCTTGGCAGCATCATCCTTCTGTTTACAGTTCTGTACTGGTGAATACAAAAAGCCATTGTCTATGACAGGAAGGTGAGGAAGGCTTTATGTCATGCAGTTACATGACATACGGTTTGTCATATGACCAAGAACCGCATTAGTTAATGCTTCATAGCAGTTAATTAGTCATTAGCTACTATTGTTACAGTAGTTATGAGAATGTTGGTAACCATGAAAAGTGAAGTCCTCTTCTGAAGGAAGCCATCTCAAAATAAGTCTGGCAAAGAAGTGAACTTGAACACCACTGCTGCCTTAAGAGTAGTGAAGGCAAATCCAAAGGGATTCTGAATCCAAGTACTGGCACGATATAGTTCAAACTCTATTTCCAGAGTGGAGGCCATGACTCAGTCAGTAAAGTGTTTGCCATACAAGCAGGGGACCTGAGTCCAAGCCCCAGGAGCCACATTTTGTGGTGTGCTTGAATCCCAGGAGAGGGCACATGGAGATAGGCAGATCCCTGGAGCGTGGACATACACACACACTTCAAAAATAATGTTCTTTAAATCCTGTCTTTTCTAGCAATTACTGCAGTTGATTCTACAGCAGCATCCACTAGAGATCTTATCATACAGTAGAACCATTAGCTCCTTTCAATAAACATTAATCAATGCCATACACCAGATCAACATGTGTCCTAAAAACATTCCAAAGACATCCTTCCCTCTTCCTAAATTCCACGGCCTGTTTTGACTTTCTACTTTGCGCTCCCACACCAGGGACGGCATGCTTTGCTGCCTTGTACTGGCATTTGGAAGCATGTTGCTTTGCTTCAGGTGGTTTGATGAGAGTGCCTCTTAACATATGGCTCATCACACAAAAAGTGTGACTTGAAATAAATGCATTAACTGCAGCTGTTAGCCTTTAAAAAATTCAATGCCACTCACTTCAAGCATGCTTCTTAAGAAACAAAGTACTGCCAATTGTTTTGATATGAAAAAATGATGATTTACCTTAAAACAAACCTATAATACATCTCTCATCATGTTGGAAGGAGGCTGCTTATTCGTTCCTGGCAGCTCAGCCCTGAAATAATCACACAGAAATTGTATTAATTAAATCACTGCTTGGCCCTTTAGCTCTAGCTTCTTATTGGCTAACTCTTAAATCTTAATTTAACCCATCTCCAGTAATCTGTGTATGGCCACATGGCTGTGGCTTACCAGCTAAAGTTCTGGCATTTGTCTTCAGCAGGGCCACATGGCTTTTCTCTGACTCCCAGCATTCAGTTCCATCTTCCCTGCCTACCTCTGCTCTGCCATACCAGAGGCTCAAGCTAGCTTTCTTAATTAACCAATCATATTCACAGCATACAGAGGGAAATCCCACATCATCATTACTCATAGTCTTTTTAATGTTATCACACCTGGAGATTCAAGTTCCTACTACTTTTCCATGTTTGCAATTTTTTCCCATTTATATTTAATAAAGGAAATTGTATTTTTTGCCATATTACATTTTTTCTTTGTCCTCTTTTTAAAATCCTTTTAGGCACATACATCTTTTTAAATTCTTTTATTTTTTCGTATGAACTTTTATTTCTTGTTACCTTGTTTCCCCGTAAATGTAATCTTTTTTAATACTTTTACAATGACCTTGAGCAGAATACCTTCACTTTCTTCTGTTTTTTGACTGGCATTTCATAAGGGTCTTTGCCCACTCATTGCAGCCAGTTTTCCATAATATTCAGCACCTCTTCAGGACTTGGGAATTGATGTGCACTATGATAACTCATTGTCAGTGACTGGCCAGTTTCCCTCTACTCCAGTCCCTTTCTCATGAACGTCCCTCCTAACCTCTGGCTTCAGGTTTAAGCATGTGACCCAGGCCTGCAGATTATAACACACCTTTCTCTGGCTATGGAGACTGTTGTAAATATTAGGTTTCTGACTCATAGCTACCAGGCTTCCTCTTCCCTTTCAGGGATAGAAAGTTTAGCTATGGCCAAAGACAATTGAACCAACACACAAAGAAAAAGCATAGAAAGAAGAGCCAAGATTTAGAAATAGACTTTTTGGGGTGTATGTGTGTTAGGGGTACATGTATATGCACATGTATAAGAACTGTAGAGGGAAAGCCAGGTGTGGTGACACACACCTTAAATACCTCAAACCCTGGAGGCTGAGGCAGGCAGATCTCTGTGAATTTGAGGCCAGCCTGGTGACCATAGTGATATTCTGTCTCAAAAAGCAAACAAACATAAACTGTAGAGGAAGGTAGGGAAATAGTTGCTTATTTGATAGCATCCTAGAATTCTAGTATTCTCATATTAATCATCTTTATGAATATCATATACGCTTTTACTGAAATGTCACAGAGAGTATGCCTGAACTTTACACAAGTAATGAGAAGAGGGGAGTCAGGCTGAATATGTCCCTACATATATGCTGTCTTGAATAATTTTAAAAGTCACTGATAAAATGTCTGTGCATTTGTTGAGATGTGTATACTCAGGATGAGTTAATGCCAGGGAAGTTAGAAACTTAAAAACAAATTTCCAGGTCTGCGACTTACATGTTTCAAGCAAATTAAACCTTCCTATCCTTTGTAACATGAGTGTTTACGCAAAAGCAAAATATTTTTAAATAGTTAAGAATGGATTGACTCAGGGTATGGAAACAGATATGACCCAGCTCCAAGTCACAGAAGTTTTTGTTCGTTTGGAGGCTAACCACCTAAACCACTTGACTCTTTTTCTTTTTAAGCTGGACTTTTTAAAATAAATGCATATTTTACATCCCAACCACAGCCTCCCCTTCTTCCTTTCTTCCTACTTCCTTCCATAGTAATCGCTCAGAAAGGGGCAGACCTCTCATGGACTTCAGCAAAGCATGGCGTACAAGTTGCCTTAAGACCAAGCACCTCCCGTTGTATTAAGACTGGGCAAGTCAATTCAGCATGAGGAACAGGTTCCCAGGAACCAGCCAAAGCACCAGGGATAGCCCCTGTTTTCATGCCGGGAGTCCCAACATGTAGATCAAGCTACACAACTGTCACAAATATGCAGAGGGCCTAGGTCAATCTCATGCAGGCTTCCTGGTTGTTGGTTCAGATTCTGGACCACATGATTCTTAAAAAAAATGACCTGAGAAACCAAAGTGCTTGCTAAACTGTACAATTGTATGCAATTGTTATTATAGTTATTATTGTATTAAATGATTCATGGTGGCTAATGGAAAGACTCATAAAATTAAAGGCATCTAACAAAGATACCAGATAAGATTTATTAGATCAGTAAGATTTTATAACCCTCTTCCTCTAAATTTCTTCCTTTGACTTATAATATTTTATTGATTTATTTGTAATCTCCCTCCTAATTCTGTCCCAATCAAGGATTAAAGACTTTTCCCAGTCTATTCCATTAACCTCAATGGGCAATTATGTCATCATCTATAGTGACAATATTTCATTTTGTCTACATAAAAGTTAACATGACATGCATTTTTTCCTAAGCTCAATTCTCTCACAGTAAAAAAGGGAGCAGGTGAGGTTGACACTTCATTTGTTTCTTCCTT
Source organism: Dicrostonyx torquatus (assembly GCA_028555095.1). Classification (NCBI taxonomy): domain Eukaryota; kingdom Metazoa; phylum Chordata; class Mammalia; order Rodentia; family Cricetidae; genus Dicrostonyx; species Dicrostonyx torquatus. The sequence goes on along the minus strand of JAQHUG010000068.1, from coordinate 2,667,987 downwards.
CTTTAATATTGCTGGAGGGTCAAGAGTCATCTATTCAATATTTATTGGCATCTGCTTTCAAATTTGATTCTTGGGGAAGGTGATGTAATTTTACCAAGTTCACAGCAATGTCATTTCCACCCAGTCTTGGCCTGGAACATTAAGTGCTGAAGGTGTCTATTGCCATTGTCTTGCCTGCTGTGCACTTTTGGAGGTATTTTTAGGTCAGTTACATTAGACAGATGAGGTCATTAAGGCTTTGATCTGGACCTTTTATTGCAAAAAAATAAAGTAAGATTAATATGAATAAATACACATAAAAGTATATGTAAAAATAAATGCAAGACACCACTAGTTATGTTAAACAGGTTAAAATCAGACATATGGTTGAAAACTAAATGAAAATCCAATATACCTCTAATAAACAGTTCTTGAAGTAGCTAGTTTAGGGGACTGTTAGATTCATAGGGCCAACACGCTTCTTTGTGAAAACATATAAAACATTCTGTTGATTCAGAAGTCCCTAATACCTATGTTTGGAAGCCAAAGACAGGGTTTGTAGCAGAAGACCCTAGCTGACCTCTATGACAGCAGGATGATGGGAGCTAGTGTTGATCATTGTTAGACTTTTGGGATGAACAGAGGCTGAGTTAGGGAAATCTGTTAAGGCACATTTCCGGTACATTGAGCAAAACAAACCAGTGGGTGCTGAGCCAGGGGGAAATGGTGAAGCAGTGAAAGATTTGACGGCAAATACTTCTTAGAGTGTGAAGCTGGTGAGATATGCTGCTCAGGTAGACATTGTGTGAGACTGGTAATTCTACCACTGGTGCCAGCCTGAGCAACTAGAAGGAACTGAGGGAAACTTCAGGGAATTTGGGCTTGTTTTGAATACATCAGGATGGGTAGTGACATTAGTATGGCAACATCAGAAGCCAGGTAAGAGTTTGGAGATAGGAAAAATAGATGGCTGAAGATACAAATGATCTGCTGGGTGCAACTGGTGTTTAAATCCATGAAAAATAGATGAGATCAGTGAGTTTTGAGAAAAGTGGTCCGAGGGATGATGCAGTGGACCAGTTGAGATTACAGAGTTGGAGAGGGACTGACACTGTGAGGAGCCTAGCAACCTGAAGGGCTAATGGGAAACCTAGCACTAAATTTAGCTGTATTAACCACCATGGAAGGTTGTAATGGCACTTCCAGTTGAGTGGTATAGACAAAAGCCCAGCCAAACTCAAGCCTGGGAGAGAAGAGGGACTGACTGTGATAGTGCCACAATTTTTTAAAAATATTTTTTAAAATTTATTTTTTTATTATGTATACAATGTTCTGTCTGCATGTATGCCTGCCCACCAGAAGAGGGCACCAGATCTTATAGATGGTTGTGAGCCATCATGTGGTTGCTGGGAATTGAACTCAGGACCTCTGGAAGAGCAGCCAGTGCTCTTAGCCTCTGAGCCATCTCTCCAGCCCCCCCTTTGTTTTTTTTTTTAGAAATTCTAAAGCAAAAAGCAGAGGAACAGGGCAGTATCCCTAGCACAAGGTGTATGAGATATTCATAAGCCATAATGCTATCTCATGTTCTGAAGGTAAAGAACTAGTAGAGAGCAAAACTGATGATACAGGCAATGGGAAATCATCCAGTGATGACATCGAACACAACAGTGGGAGATTTGGTCTCTGTGGGCAGCAGAGCCAGCTTACTTGTACTGTGTCGAGCATGCAAGGGCAGAAAGTCCATGGATGCTCTCTCTTGATAGCATCTATTCTTTTCAGTGAACTAGCAGTTAAGGTCAGAGTATGCAGGGAATGCTTGAACTTTGAGAAGAAACAGCTATCTTGAAGGGGTGATGAATGGTTGAGAATCATAAAATTCCATGACAGCACCCAAGACCCACTTGACGGTAGCACAGCAGTGTTTCTTCTGTCTTGTTAAGGTACACACACAAAGGATGACTGGAATTATTGTGAAAGTTTGTTGTGGAATATTATTTTAAGATGTGTTACATTTGTTTATGCTGTGGACCATTTGTATAATGATGCAAAGATGTGTTGTATTTGTTTATGTTGAATTTGTTTAATTCTGTGAAACTGTTACTTTGCCTGTCTAAAACACCTAATTGGTATAAAAAAGAGCTGACTGGCCAACAGCAAGGTGGAAGAAAGGATAGGCAGAGCTGGCTGGCAGAGAGAATAAATAAAAAGAAAGATCTGGGAGGAAGAAAAAGAAGCAAGAGAACAAGGAGAGGAGGATGCTAGGGGCCAGACACCCAGCCACAAAGCCAATCACAGAGTAAGAGTGAAAGTAAGATATACAGAAGAAAAGGAAAATGCCCAGAGGCATAAGACAGATGGGATAATTTAAGTTTTAAGAAAAGCTGGCTAGAAACAAGCCAAGCTAAGGCTGGGCATTCGTAAGAAAGAATAAGACTCTGTGTGTCTTTATTTGGGAGCTGGGTAGCAGACAACCCAAAAGAGCCAAAGTATTGTGGGATAATGCTTTTGTACACTATAAAGATTTCGTCATTTGTTTTTGTTTTTCTTTTTTTTTTGTTTTTTCAAGACAGGGTTTCTCTGTGGCTTTGGAGCCTGCACTGTAACTAGCTCTTGTAGACCAGGCTGGTCTCGAACTCACAAAGATCCGCCTGCCTCTGCCTCCCGAGTGCTGGGATTAAAGGCGTGCGCCACCACTGCCCGGCAGATTTTGTCATTTGTATTAGTTTAATAAAACACTGATTGACTAGTAGCCAGGCAGGAAGCATGGGCAGGACAACCAAAGTAGAATTTTGGGAAGAGGAAAGGCAGAGACACAGTTGTCACCCAGATACAGAGGAAGCAAGATGAGAGTGCCTCACTGAGAAAAGGTATCAAGCCACATGGCTAAATATAGATAAGAATTATGGGTTAAGTTATAAGATCTAGTTAATAATAAGCCTGAGCTAAAAGGCCAAACAGTTTATACTTAACAAAAGCCCCTGTGTGTCTATTTGGAATTGATTGGCTATGGGACCAGGTGGGACAGAAACTTCCATCTACACCAAAGAGAAAAGAGTAAAAAAGAAAACAACTACAAAAATGTGTTGGAACAAGGAAAAGAAACAGAGATTTGACATTCAAGGAATTCATTCATCCTATCCCCAGGCCCAATAATGAGAGGAAGCAGAAGGAAGCATCACTTCAGCATTAAGGGAAAGTGTCTTCAGTGAGAAACTGGTTTCATTTACAGCATGGAAGGGAAAACAGCATTCAGAGAGGGAGCATACAGGAAGATCTGGCTATTCTTGGTAAGACCTGTTTCAACAGGGTGGCGGAGCTGACCAGTCCAACTGGGAGAACAGAAAAAAGGCTGAACAATAGGTAGATGCTAGATTTGGATGAGGGCTGAAGGCAAGATAGCAAGCACATGCCTCTATGTGGTGCATGTGTGTAGATGGAAGTTTTTGTCCCATGCAGTTCCCACAGCCATTCAGTCCTAAAGAAACACACAGAGGCTTATATTAATTATAAACTGTTTGCCCTATTAGCTCAGGCTTATTATTAACTAGCTCTTACAACTTAAATTAACCCATAATTCTTGTCTATGTTTCAGCCACAAGCCTTGGTATCTTTTCTCAGTAAGGCATTCTCACTTCGCTTCCCCTGCGTCTGGCTGGTGACTGTGTCTCTGCCTTTCCTCTTCCCAAAATTCTCTAACTCTGATTGCCCCACCTATACTTCCTGCCTGGCTACTGGCCAGTGTTTTATTAAACCAATATGAGTAACAAATGTTTACAGTGTTCAAGAGCATTATTCCACAGCACATGTTTTAAGAATCCTGGCAAAGCAAAGGCCATGTGAGAAGGTCAGAGATGACAATGAGGGGTCCAAGGCATAAATGGAAGAAGAGACTTGGATCACTCAGTTGAAGGAAGTGGTAAAAATGGCTATGGTCACAGAGGCTGACTGGCTTGTGAAGTAGAATCATCAGGTATTTCTCTCATGGATTCATCTATTTGCTCTTTTCTGGAGTGAGGTTAGAGGCAGTAATATTGGGGATCTGACAGATGAGGAGTGACTTGCAAATGGCCTGTTTGTTAGGATTCAGTGCTCTGGAGATATGTGGTCACAAGTTGGAGATGACATCGTTCAAAATGTTTGTTAATTTGTCCCCACCAGGCCTTGCTGCTTAGGTAGAGGTGTCATGTAAGTGGCTTAACCAAGGCTAAGGTCATTCCCAGGTGAATTTGATTGAGGTCAAGGGGTTAGGATGTTTCTCTTTAAGTAGTAAAAATACTGGCCCATGCACTCCCTTTTTTAAAAGTAAGGATGTAAAGGAAGAAAGGTAGAGACAGAGTCTGGATGTCTGGGTAAGGTGAATGAATGGATAAAAGGAATGATCTGGGATAAACAAGCTCAAAAAGTACGGTGATGGTGGTGACCATGTTTTCTTTCATTAGGAGTAGGGCTGGGGTGTACCTCAGCAGCAGAGTACTTATTTAGTCCACTAGAACCCCTGCATTGGGTGTCATTTAATTTGAATCTTACAACTGACAGCAATAAACAGTAAGTGCCATATATCAAGTTCTAGGTTGACGATCTCTCATTTTATGCTTGGGACTAGCAATGTTTCGATTTGTGGATATCTACATATATTTGTATATATATATATAATAAATTATATATAATAAAATATTTATATATAATAAATAAATCATATATATATATATATATATATGAGCTATCATGGAACCAAGGATAAACACAGACTTCATTTATTTCACATATAACTTAGAGGAAATTCCATACAATGCTTTAAATGCATCTTTAACTTCACTACAACCTGCTACATGAAGTGACATGTGGATTCCATCTGTGACATCATGTCTGCACTCAATATTTTGGACTCTGGACTTTTAGATTATATGCACTTAGCCTGGATAGGGTAGTACTACAGTTTATAAGGGAAATCTATAGAATTATTTTTACATTAGGTATAAAGGATACACCAGTCTTAATAGTTGATATAAATTTTATGTATCAAATTAAAATAAGAAAGTGTTCATTTCACAATTAAGTGGAAAATATTTAATGAATTCTACTATTACCAGTGTTTTAAAGATGAAAAAAATCCCAAGAATGTATACAAAAGGAATTAATTTAAAGGCAAATATTTTGCCTTTACATGCAAATTTACATGCTTTAAAATAAGCAAATACCAAGTGAAAAGCTTTTATTCCACCTCTCTGTCACCTAAAGCTGTAAGAATATAAGCAAATATTTAATGTGGAGGAGATTAAGTGTGACTATTGGTGTATTCAGTGACAAATTAGTGATATCAAGAAAATTTCCAACTCATTTAAAAGCAGTCAAGTTTTATTTAAAACGTAATTAAGTTTGTTTTATCCTTGAAGTTACTTAGACATCCACTTGGCTCACATAATTCCATTTTCTCCAACTGGGAGCTGCACTGGATCCATTCCCATCTTCTTCATAGAGACAGCAATGTCAAACAGGTAGTCATAACACTCACACCTGCAGAAGAGAAGGCAAGAGGACTGAACGTGTGTCAGGATAAAGCTCTCCGGTCCTCACTACCATGTCTTTGCTACGTGGCTATGTTTGCTACTGAGTTCATACCAAAAGTTTACTACTTTGACCCCAACAAATTTCAGACCTGCAAAGGAATCGCACTGCGTTGTGCCACTACATCATTTACTTCTCGGGAAGTATACTACTCACATGAAGTTATATTTCTTAATAAATTAAATAAAATTTCTATTATTTAAGATCTGTGACTCTTTTCCTCTGCAGCAAACTTCACCGAGCCTTCCTAAATCAGAGCTGACCTAGTCAATACTTCCTGAAGATTTAACAGTGTAAGAAATCAGGTCTCTCCAATTAACACTGACAGATTATTTAAGTTGAAATCAGTTGACTAACAAACACATGGAAAACTTGTACTTCATTTTAAATCCTAAAACGTGTTAGTTCATTTTCACATTCTGGGTGTGTTTTGCACCAAATCTTGAATTCAGTCTTACATGGTTTTTGCTTTCTCCCATGTCTCTCCCCACACGTACACCCCGTGACGCCTGACAAGCACCGCACAGGAGTCTGGGTACTCGTTCATTGCATGAGCCATTCGTTCTTTGAGGTCTTTCTCTTCAGGAGTGTTCTCAATGATGGGTACTACTAACATGTCATCATACCTGTAAGACAGAACAAGACATCTACTCCCACTAAAATATCAATATTCTATTTGCAATTTCCACTGTTAGTGACCAGCTGATATCTATATAGCACTCCAACATCTCCAACTTCAAAACAAGATGTTGCAAGTTATTCTATATATCTTATATAAACATCTATACCAAAAGATACCAAATGGCAGGCATCCCTGGATTTAACTGGCAGAAATTTGTACAGTATACCAGAACCTAACAAAGAAATCAAGACCATACAAACATTTCCTTGAAGTAAAGATAATCAGAACATTTTAAACATAATATAGGAAATGATATACCTCACTCACAGAGAGTAGAAGAGATGAAACATTGAACTACATACTACATAGTAGAGATATTTCCCAATATAAAAATCGTTGTATTTCATCTTGGCAGAATACCAAAATGTCTTGACAGGCAAACCAATCAATGCAGGTGTGGTCTGTGGCACCAGGATAGAAAGAACCATCTAGCAACAATTACCAAGGTTATGTTAATTCTTTCAGAATAATCTCAAATCTGAGGCATTAGAACTTCTGTTTTCACTTTTTTCTCAGTAAATTCATGAGATAAAGTCAGAATATAATAACGTTCAATCAATCAACTTTGTTACAAGTGAAACTAGGTCCTTTCTTGAGGTCACTTGTAATCAATGACTCCTCAGACAAGTGTTCCCTCACACACGGCTTTCTCACACCGCCTCTCACCAAAGCAGGGAATAAATTAACAGAGAAATGCCAAGTGTCCTAACCCTAACCCTAACCCTAACCCTAACCCCCTAACCCTAACCCTAACCGAAGCGACCACCTGCAGGCAGGCATAGGCCTGAAGCGACCACCTGCAGGCAGGCACAGACTAAGCAGCTGTCCGGTGATTCATAATTTGGGCAGCCATTATCGTAGTAGTATAGACTTGCCCACGATCCGACTGTAGTTGAGACAGAAATAATTATACAATACCGTAGTGTGGAAGGAGGGAATTGTTGGTCTCACATCTTCCCTGAAACTAGCCTGAAGAGCGACAGACTTATATTTTCTTATAGCATTCATCACACAGTCAGAGATATTTCCAGGCGGAAAATAATTTCAAAGCACAGTGAGACCAGAAAAGAAATTCAAAGCAATCCCTTATTTCATTAACAGGATACTGATGCTCACAAGTTAACTATGAAACAGAGGCACAGAAGTCCTCTGATTGACTGTCAGTATCCTGTGCACTCCAGCAGAGGCACGCTGCTCCCCAAATGGACGGCAGCTACAGTCAGGCATGTTCAGCTCACCTGGTAGCGAGGGGAAGTTTGGTGCTGACTTAGCTTAGCTCTGCCGCTGAGGCCTGAACCCAGGGCCCTGAGAGTGCCCAGCACACACTCCACTGCTTTAACTTACACCTTGTCTACAGAATTTTCGCAGTGCCGAGGAAGGCTTTAGGCACACACTAAACAAGGAAATCAAATGAGCTGAATTTTCAGCACAGAGGTTTAAACACATCCGACCTGTTCCCTTACTGCAGTCACAGTAAGACACTGCTGTGGTGTCTTCAGTACCAGGAGCACTGTCCTCCGAAGGGAGGGGAACCAGGCCCCGCACAAACTAGGAAGGGTGGAGGTTCAGAGGTCCGGACGTTACCAATAAAAGCAAGGCTCAGCTTGTACCTGGACACTGGGAACCTGTGTCTTCAAGCCTTTCAAGTCTAGATTCATAAATAATGGCTACATTTTTGCAGGTTGGTGGATTTATTTAAATTTAGTTAGAGGTCATTGCTGTATACTTTTATGTCACCACATCACAAATTCTGAAATACAGCCATTTCTCTAATTAAAGTGAATAGAAAGCTTTTATAAACAGGAGCATATTCTAGAAATACATTACATCAACATAAACTCTAATGGTAGTCTCAGCTCCAGCATCCGGAAGACAAAGTGGAGGTGAGGAGATCTTGCTTTCTCAGTGCTGAAAACAGGGGCTGTCCTCGCCCATCTTGACAGAAAGTCCAGGCAAGACTCTGTTCGTTTTAGTGGAGCAAACATTCCACTATTCATGTTGCTAATAACTCAGCACGGCTGGGGAAGGAAGGAGTCTGTGCCCCTGAGAACGCCTTTGAAGGTTCATTGTTACGTGGGGTATTACTCAAACTAGAGCCCACCGCATCTCATTAGATGCATAAAAAGAGGAGGAAAAATGCATGCCAAATAACTTAATAATAAAATTATACCTGTAATACCCTCCTGAGGTACATTTCCTTATTCCTTTGATCATCTCTTGATGTGTAATTTTAAACTCCTGTCCTGGAAACAGAAGGGTGGCCATGACAGCAGCCTTCGAGTGGGTATGGATCACTGCGCCTGCTCCTGCAGGATGAAGAGGCAGCTGCTCAGTGACGAGAACTTAAGAGAAAATCAACACCTACATCTATGCACGTGTTTCCTAATGGACCCGACCTTCTCTGTCAGAGGAAAATCTGGGGTGGGTAAGATGGTGTCCTAGTTAGTTTCTGATGCTGTGACAGAATGCTGGCTAAAGCCAGCCTGGGAAAGGACAGAGTTTATGTGGCTTGCATGTCCTGCATCACAGTTTCCCACCGAGGGAAGTAAGGGCAGGAACTCAAGGCAGGAACCTGGAGGTTGGAACTGAAGCAGAGGCCAGGAGGAGTGCTCTTGACTGGCTCTCACGGCTTGCTTAGCCCACTTCCTTACACATTCTAGGACCACCTACCCAGGAGTGGCACTGTCCACAGTGGGCTGGGCCCTCCCACATCAGCCATTAGCCAAGAAAATGTACCTACAGAGCTGCCTACAGGCCAGTCAGGAGGCACTTCCTGAGCTGAAGGTCCTCTTTCAAGCTGACAGGAGCTAACTAAGAGGAAAGAGGAATAACAACGGACTTTCTTCAGAGGCTGATGAGAGAATGCGAGGGGAAACAAAATGCTTGCATGTTAGATCCTCGAGAGCTGCTAACTGAAGTCATAAAGACTGTGCTAGTGAGGCCCGCTCTGCCTGGATACCTGCCTACCTCTCATGGTATAGGCATTCATGAAGAGAGGAGTACACTGGCTTTTTTTGAGCTTCTTAGATGCTGGAGGCCCACTTATGTCCTGTTCATTGATGTCACAAACAAACATATCTTCTGGCTATTTATAGAGAGAGAAAAAGAAAAGAAGGTCTTAAAAATAACAATTAAAATGTCTCTACTCGGTATACTTATACAGTATATACATATGCAAACAAGTTTAACATTCAAACCAAACATTCATGGAGTCCCCAAAATTTTAGAACCAAGAAAAATAAAAAACGTCCAAGTTTTATACTGGGACTGGAGTGACGGCTCGGTGGTTAAGAGCACTGACAATTCTTCCTGAGGACCCGGGTTTTGTACCCAATACTCACATGGCCCCTCTCAACCATCTAACTCCAGTCCTGGGGGACCTGATACCCTCTTCTGGCCTCCAACGGAACTGCATGCACATGGCACAGAGATAAACATGTAGGCAAAATACTGATACACACAAACTAATACAATTAATAGATAATTTTATATTATCAAAAACTTTCTTGAGAGTTAAAAAATCACTTTTTTTTAGAACTTTATGGATAAGATTGTATGTAGAGACAATTGTGTATATAATGATGTTGTCAGTTCACAGACTTAGGCCTGCCATTTCACAACTACATCTTCGGGAAGCCATGTAAAGAAATTAACATGCCCAGGTGGGTGTCAGAACTTTCCTACCCCTTGAGAAACCTAGTGACGATGCTATTCTTCAAGTTTTCGGGAGTGTGTTGACCTAGCTGTTTCTTAGTGATGCCTGCATATTTCTGATTTGCATCTTCCAAATACCAGGGCTTACCACAGGCTCCAATATAAACTTTCACTAAGAGAGCAGCTTTTCTTTTTCCTTCCAAACATATAATCAACGTTTTATGTATTTGGTTAGATTTGGGGTAACAAACCTTCCCCACTTTGAGTTGGAATAGCTTTGTGATTAAGAATAGGCATCAGTCTGTGTGAGCTGAGCCTATCAGTAGGAGCAGCTCACCAGTCTGATAAAGCTGCACTGAGGCTGGCCCGCTACAGCTCTCTGAATGAGATTATGAAAATTCACTTTTTATTTGCCTGCATGTATGTATGTATACCATGTGCATACCCGGTACCCTCTGAGGTCAGAAGAGGGGCTTTAGATCCCCTACAACTGGAGTGACAGGCAGTTGTGAGCCACTGTGAGGGTGAGAACTAAGAAGCAGACCCAGGTCCTCTGCAAAGCAGTGAGTGCTCTTAACCAGTGAGCCGTCTCTCCAGCCCCATCAGCGTTTAAGACACACGCTGCAGACGTGGAAGATACTTGCCGCCTTAAAGAAACGTTTCATAATTACTCAGCAAATATTGAATAATTACTTAGCAAATGTTTGTTGATTAGTTACTTAAATCTTCAGAGCAGAACCACCCTTCCAAACTAACATAACCTTTAGGAGCGATGGTGGAATGGCAGTTAAGGCGAGGGGGCAGGGCTCACAAAGGACCCTTTAGCATACCTGAATGCGTTCCTTTTGCACGCCTGAGGGAGCAATGTAGATTTCATTGCTGGTAACACAAAATACAGAAATTGGTTTTTGTTTAAAGTTCTGGTTTTGAACAAATAAAGTGTACCCCTGCAGTCTAACCATTAATGTCCTCTAGGCATCAAGCCCTGAGCAGCTCTTGGTTGAGTAAAGGAGTTAGGGTGCACAGGATGAGTTCTAAGCTACTTTGAAACACTAGTGGCCTAAGAAAACTCATGGTAATTGCTTTTGTCTTTCCTCTTTCACATATATGTGTTTCCTTTCATGGGGCAAAAAAATTTAGTGGTACCCAAACCACTATCTAGAGGAAACGTAAATTTGAATATGTTAATTATTTACTACTTGTGGCATGGATGAATAGAATTTCAGTATACTATGTAAAATATAGTTAACCTAAAATCAGGCAAAATATATGTCTGATTGAAAACATTTTTGCATTGTAAAGAATGAGATTCAAATTCATCGCATGAAGTCATGAAGCACAGAGCCCTCTGCTGGACAGTTTGCTAAATTACAGCATTAGCATTAGGTAACAGGAATTTTATCTAAGACAAGCATGCAAATCTTGGAAATTATTTGGCAATTAATCAATCACAAAAAGTTAGAAATGAAATTAGGATATTGAGATGTGGTTGCATATGCCTATAATTACAGCACTTAAGAGGATCTACACCTGATGTACCACAATCCACAAGGTCCTTTATGGTGCTGTCAAATTTGACTTGCAACATAATTTCCAAATCTTTCCCATTCTCTCCACTTAAAGAACTGTGCTTATAAGTTTCAGTTGCCAGAGCACATTAATGAGCTGCCACAAAAATGGAAACCAAGAGAACATCAGCTTTTGCCATGGAGCCAGAAATGCACAATGGACAATTATCAAAGGCTTCAAAGTGAAAACAAAGATGGCTTATATAAAGCTGTCAAAGTGGTTACTACAACATACACAGACTTGGAACTGACAGGCATATCAGTGAAACAGGGTTTCTTGGTGAACTAAGGCCTAGATAGATGCCTGATAGGTGAGCAGAATCCAGGAAGCAGTGGCTCATGGTTTCCTGAAGCAGCTGCCATGCTCAGCATCTGTGTATGGGACAACGGTGTGGCAGCCCTTCCTCCAGGGCCCAAAGTCCCAGACATCTACTCGCCGGCCTTGTGGTCAGTGAGGAGGTTCTACCTGTGCTAAGTCTGTTTGTGTTATCTTTATAAATGAAAATTTAGAATTTCATCAACTTTGAGCAATTCAAAGATAAGCTAAGTAAGTTTTTTAACATAGTAATACCAACACAGAAAGAGAAATACAGGAAAAATACAAAGCGGCAGCTTTTGTTTTAGGAGATAACATACAAAAGTCTGAAGGAAAATGTTTGCTTGGTTCTATAAAAAGAACCTGGAAGTTCCAGGGAATGAATTCTGGAGTTTATTTCTCTACACTCCCTGCTCTTTCACTCTGTGGTAAAGAAGAGGACAGAAAAACAAGAGTTCATGCCACATCTGTGTCCAGGTGTGTCTATTTGTACTTAGGCTCTGGTCACTAAAGACAACTGAAACACTAGGTCTCCACAGCTCACCTTTAATAGAAGTTTATCAAATGTGCTTCTAGCAGCACGCAACAATTTAGTGCAGCTGGCACATAGTGATGAAAACAGGAAATGACAAATCTAAACATCACAGACCAATTCAAAGGCAATGGCTGCTGAGGGTCGTGGAATTGCTTTGATGACTTCTATGTGCGTCCTTACTTTCAATCCCTATGCATGTCCTCGCTGTCATATTCATGCGTGCGCGTGTGTATGTGTATATATGCATGTATAATCCTGGCACCATACACCAGTCATGTAAGCTGGAGTGGTATCAGCCAAACCTTGAAATCTGTTAGTATTTCTACATTCCCAAAGACTTTACTGTCTGTATGATATTAGGACATTATCTACTATATTTATGTCTTTTCAAATTTATTTGCACCAAAAGTCAGACATGGAAGACAAAACTATTACCAGAAACATGAAGATGAGTAATGTGGCTCATAAATTCATTTAAATATTAGGAGTAATATTCAACATTTTACTAAAAACACCCATTTTAGTCTGTAAAGCATAAACGGGAAGCCAAACTGTTTGCCTTAAAACTTTGCTTCTTCCCACTTGTGGCCTCTAGGGGGAGCTCCTTATCCATTAAAACTACACATGACGCAACTTTCCTATAAATTGATTGTAGTGCTATAAAAGTCATTGCACATTAAGAGATGTGCCAATGAATGGTTTATGTTGGCCACACACAATCAGTGTGTGGAACAGTGAAGTTCTTTCAGAAAGAGAAGTCCTTTACAATTCCTTGCTTTAAAAATTCTCAAAATTTTGAGTTTCATTCTACTCGTTTTAACATCTATATCCAGAAATGACCCTTTTAGCTCAGTTTGGTAGGAGCCCTATTATGTAAAAAACCATTCTCTGGACATGAAAATAAACAGTAATTAACTAAATACATTTAGAACATGATTTATTATAAATTATACATCAGGGAAATTAATTACAGGCACTTGACTTTTAAATAGAAAGTGAAACAAGAACAAATTATTAATAGTTTCGGATATATTATGAACAAGACAACTTGAAAATTTAGACAAAACAATCTGAACGCCTTCTCAAAGCTGAAGTGACACATTAGCAGCTGGGGTGACCGGTGGTGAGCGCACAGATGAACGTGCGGGGCGTCAGGGAACACGCTGTGTCTATGCTCTGATCCTTAGATTCACTATACAAGCTGCCGACTAAGGTACCTTTTGCTACTTCCCACTATTGAATTATTTCATGAATTACACTGTAATTTAAAGCAAATGAAATTATAAAATCATCATCTTGTGAGATGTAGTAAAATTCCTTCTATTTCAAATGTCCTGATTTTATTTTATAATCCATTTGCTATTATGAAATGCGGACTCCTTGAAATGGATATGTCTCTCTCTATATGTATGTATACATATATGCACATACATATGTACATGTACACACATATATAATATGTATGTGCATATATGTATACATACATATAGAGACAACATACAAATGTTTTAATAACCCAATTTTGCTAAAGAAAAAGGTGAATTGGAATACAGACATGAAGCACTCGCACTCAGGTTAACACTCAGCCTTCGGACAGCAATATTCACACATTTCAGGAGGAAAACATTAATCCCAGTTCAGAAAGTCTCAGGAGAATGAGGTGTAACCTTGAGGATCATTGCCAGTGCTTATTCCTCATCTGTTTGAAGACAAGACATTCCCTGAATCCAATGAGCAATAGAAAATGATTCTTTCTTTCTGATTTAAATCCAGTGTCTCAAAGGAGTAGATATCAGCAGATGCTATGCCCATTAATCATGATATCTCTGCTTATAATAGTACATGGCCTAGTTCTGAACTCAGTAAACATGGATTTTTGAATTTTTAATAATTAATAATCTGTATTTAAGTGACTTCAAAATATGTCTCTGAACTTTTGAAATAAATCTTGGCTGTCTAGAGAGGATCCTTGCTGGACGGTTACCTACTTTCACTTTTTCAAAGAGAGAATCAAATTATCCCAATGAACAACTGGGATCCAAAGCCTTCGGCGTTTAAAGTGCTTGCTCCTGCTCCTGGTTCTGTTGGGTCATGCAAACACCCATTGATCACTTAAACAGCTTCAGTATCACATCAAACTGGCTCTCTGCTGGGTTTGGATACACCATCCATGGCGTGCTGAAGTCAACCAGAAACTCACCCATGCTTCAAGCTAATTCCTCCTCCAGTGCCGGTGACCCAGCCAAGATGGTAGAACTGTTTGCAAAGTTCTGGGATCAGGAATCTGGGATGTTCCTTGTCCTTAAAGAGAAGATAATGTTTTTTTTTTTTAAAACAGACTTTTTAAATTGTGTATCCCAGCTGGCATTTCTAACCCAAAACCAACGTTCAAGGAAATCTACCTAAGAGATAGTTAAGGAAACAAACACGTTCTGTCCCTAACATTTAGAAAATGGATTTACTTAGTTATTTGGCAATCTGGGATTGGTCAGTACAGGGGTCTAAGTCTAACTCTATGGAACAGGCTGTAAGAACAAGGCAGAGAAGTGCCAGGGGGTCTATGACACAGTGTCAACAGAGACAGTGGAACCTAGTGCCACACAGGAAAGTTATTCACACAAAACACCCCCCGCTAGAGCACCATGAGACATCACGGTTGTTATCTGTCCAACACAGTCTATGCTGGTTCAGTTTTATTTTTATCTTAAAAATGTTTGGTTTTCCAAAGTAATTTTAATATCTTCTCTTATTACACTTATAATAAACACCCACTATGAAAATTAAAACCAAGCAAATAACAGTAAGTAAATCCTACTGAAAAGCAACCATGATTCTTTCCTGTGAAGGCATTTTTGTTTAAAGGTGCACATGAATAAAGGCTGAGGTGAACATCAAGCCTCATTTGTATATGTCACTCCAATAATTGCCTGCTAAGAAAACCATGTCATTTGTTTCCCCCTGTTTTGTCTTAATAGTTTAAATTAATGAAAACAAAAACAAAGAGAAATATAATGAACTCCATTTTGGCAGTATGACATATAGCATTACAGTGGAAATAAGTAACAGCTGCTGATTAAGTCACTTTTACAAATATTTCAAAACACATTGCTGAAGTGGAAAGATTTCACAGCAGTCATAAAAGAAATGAGAGTGGGGCATCTTGGGAGCAGGGAACCCCAAAGCCCTGAAGTTCTCCAAGGCACCTGAAAAAATTCTGGGGACCCCGAGCCTCCATTGTGGAGAGCTGAACAAGCATTAGAGATAAAGTCCAGACTTGCATCACACAGAAAAGCCCCATATAAACTCATTTATATGAGTGGGCTGCATTTTCAAAGAAAGGCAAACAGGAAACCCTTGCTATGCAGAGCAAATAACTGGACTGCTACCCTGGGCCAGTAAAGGTGCAAAATCATTCTTGAGGTCAGAAGAAAATCACGATTTCAACAGACTGGAGGCTCAGGAAGCTGAAACTGTGCTTTCCCAGACGTTCTTGAGTCTCACTCCCTCTCCCTCTCTCTCCATATACATAGTTTTAGGCAAGTTTTCTGAGTGATTGTTGATGAAGTAGCCTTCAAAAGATAAAACAAAGCATGGGAGAAAGTTACACATTTTGTAAAGCTCAAACCAACACAGGCTCAAGAGTAAGCAGGACTTAAAACTACATTATATCTAATTCTTTGCTTATATGATGTTGTGTGTGCTGGCTAGCTTTTATGTCAACCTGACAGTTGACATAAAATGACATGAATCATCTAGGAGGAGGGAACCTCAATTGAGAAAATGTCCCAACCAGACTGGTCTGTGGGCAACAATGTGGCATATTTTCTTACTGATAACTGATGTGGGTCCAGCTTGCTGTGGGCGGTGCTGCCCCCCGCGCTGGTGGCTCTGGGTTGTATAAACTATGAGGACCAAACCAGGAAGCAGCACTTCTCCACAGTCTCTGCTTCAGCTCCTGCCTCCAGGTACTTCCCTTGTATTCCTGCCCTGATTTCTCTGGATGATGGACTACAAGTTGTAAGGTGAAATAAATCATTTCCTCCCCATGATGCTTTTCCCCAGTGTTTTGTCAGAGCAATAGAAATAGAAACCTTAACTAAGAAACCAAGCCTCTCTTTTACTCAACCATCAAATGAGAACAAGTTGAGGAATAAAATGAAATAAAATGAAGATAAAACACACAGCACAAAGCAAGAGAGATGGCTCAGCAGTTAAGAGCATGTACTGCTCTGGCAGAGGACCCAGAGTCCAGTCCCCAGCCCTCACATCAAATGGCTCACCCTCCCTCTGACTCCAGCTCCAGGGGGTACTGAAGCCTCTGGCCTTCTTATGCACCTGTATGTACATCTACCTACACACACACACACACACACACACACACACACACTCACACACACACTTTAAAATAACAAAACTTGGGGCTGGATGGATGGTTTAGAGGTTAAGATCTATATCCTCTTGCAGAGGGCGGGAGCTTAGTTCCTAGGGCCCATGTCAGGAGGCTCACAATCACTCATTACCCCAGTTCCAGAGGACCCAACACCCTCTGCTGGAGTCCTTGGGAACCTGCACTCCTGCGTACATATCACATAGAGCTAAACACATACACAAATGTTTAAACATAAAATTTAAAATCTCTACAGTAAAAACACTCGGTACAAATCGTGTAGCACAATACTCCCTTCCATTTTAAAGAGTTAAAGTTCTTGAACACAAATTAATTACTTAAAGTTAATAATAAAATGGAATTCTTAACTTTTCTCAAGGAAACTAGCCAAAAAATTCTATGCCCCATATAATTTGCTATTTCCTTTTCTTGGGGAACATAAATGATATTTTAATTACATATTAAATACAGCTAATGGGAAGACTCCTGCAGTGTTCCAATCATTAAGACCAAATTTGCGCAACAGATTGCAAACATTACAGAAAATGGCCTATTATTATAGATCCCCTTTCCTTTTGTCTTTCCCCAGTACTGAAGTATTAGAGCACTTAGCCAGCGTCCTGCTACAGCCCAGCCCTGACAGGGCAGCATGGTCTCTGCATTTCCCCCAGTCATTCAGATCAGCAAGATACAGTTCCGGGGAAGCAATGGAGACCAGGCAAAGACACGTCTGTGGAAGATGCAGTCACTTAAGCTATGCAGCCCAAGAGTGTGAAAATGGAAAAACTGTCTTCAAACTGGCAAGGAAGGAAGGCTTAGCTGCTGTCCACTGCTCCCCTGGAGGCCAGTAGTTCCTGCCAGCTGTCGTCGGAGCTGGCTTTCAGTGAGCATAGTAACTGTATGACATGAAGCTAAAGACTCGCCACACTGGACTGTTAACAGAAGCGCAGCTCTGGTGTGGCAGACCCCGACAACATTACAGACACTAAAGTGTAAAGTGCTTTTGTTCCACTTTGAAGGCATTCCAGCCTCGCCTGCCACAGACATACCCACTTATGCCCAACAGGGCTCCATTTATTTCCTCTCCTTGCTCCTTTCACTTAAAAGGCCAGCATGCACCTGGACCCAGGGTTTCCTGGAAGATGCTGACACAAACACAGACTGTCGGGTGAGGGGGGACACTCAATGGTAAAGCATGTTTAGTAGCATAAGCAGGGCCCAGCTGTGGTCCAGGGACACTTTCGGGACTTGGGCTTGGTTTCCTTACAGGGCTCATTGATCTCCCCAGACTTCTGAATTTCAACACTGTGGGAGCCCACAGAAGGGGTTCAGTTCCACTGTGACTAAGGGTCAGAGAGTTCAGGCCTATTCCTGCTCAAGGTCATTGACAAGAGGTTTGACTCAAGGTGTGACTACTAACAGGATATCTTGACCTGGGTGTTTTGGGTGTTAAGATGGCCCACAGAGGTGGATCTGGTCCACCTTGACCAAAGGTCAGAGAGTTCAGGCCAATTCCTGGTCCTTCAAGGACATGACAGGAGGTTTGTCCCAGGAAGTGATCGCCTACAGGATGCTCGGCCTAAGGTGTGCTCAAGGTATTGTTGCTTGATGCTTCAGGTATTGAAGAGGTAATTGCTCTGTGTGCTCTTTGTGTCATGGCAAAACAGGCTTTTGCCTTCCTTCCCCGCCTTTTGATATATATACACACACACATACATACATACATACATACATACCTTTTGATACACACACACACATACATACATACATACCTTTTGATACACACACATACATACATACCTTTTGACACACACACACACACACACATACATACCTTTTGATACACACACACACATATACACCTTTTGGGGGTATAAAAGCATATGGAAAATAGACGTGGGTAAATTCAGTATTTACCGGGTTGCCCTCTCAACTGTATTGTGTCTCTATTTCTTTATCTGTTTTGTCTGCCTGATATTTCTAATCCACATGCCCCTGTCCTGGAACCTATGAACCCATTGAGAATGGACCCCGACAGATGTCACCCCAATGTGAGACCCCGACACAACACCAGTTTTCTTTTTCAGTTGGGGGTGGGGGTGCACATGTGGAGGTCAAAGCACCACTCCATGCAGTCAGCTCTCTCCTTCTACCTCTATGTGGGCTCTGGAGAGTAAACTCAGGTCAATGGCTTAGACAGCAATTGCTTTCCCCACTGACTCAGCTCACAGGCCCATGGGTAGTTTTATTAATTTTAAGGAATGACATGTGGTTGCCAAGTAACGACACTAATTATATTTAACTCTCTACTATTACTGCCTTCAGGAAAGAGTACATTTTAAACATAAAGATAGTAAGAAGAATACGTCGGAATAAAGGGTAATCTTTTAACTTGAATGCAATTAATTTGCAGAAATTGATATTTCCATTGCTCTCATTTTGTGATCCAATACACTCTTCCCAGGACTGACCTTTTGAGGTAGAAGTTACACTTTCCCTGTTTGATCTCCTTGTCTGCTTTTTCTCCTCCTCCAGTTCATCCTCCATTCTGCCTTGAATACTGAACTAACACAGTCCTTTGATCATGAGTTTGGACGCTCAAATCAACAAGTGCTCAAATACCATTTCCTTGATCTGTTACATCCTTTTATGCTCTAATTTACTTTTCAAGTTTTTCAGTCATGTTTTCTGTACATCCCTCAGTTCTAGTCAAACTCCTTATTGGATCGATTATAAGGTGGCCCTGGTGGTCACGCTGATGGTCTGCCCTCATGGTGCCTGGGTTGGCCCATGCGCTAACAGAGCACAGCAAAAGTGGCTACTCTGCTACTTCAGGGATAAGGCTGTAAGATGTGAGGGTCAGTGTTGGATCCTGGGAATATCTCTCTCTGGGACCGCTGGTTCTTTGCGGAACCAGCCCATGTAGAAGGCCACCACAGCCTGCAGAAGTCACTTGGGGGAGCAGATCTTCCTTGTGCGGTCCATCCTTGATGTCACTATTGCTCAGGCAACAGCCTGAACGCTGCCTCATGAGGTCCTGATCCAGAACACAGCCGGGTTGCTTCTAGATTCCTAACCCTGAGCATCTACAGGATACAGTCAGTGCTGTTTTCAGCTGCTAAATTTTGGAATGGTTTGCGTACAGCAATAGGTAACTAAGCTATGTCTTCCTCCCCGGCAAGAATACAGTTTTCTTTATACTGTTGCTGCTCAGGCTGGATCTGCAGTTGCTGCAATTCTCTCGAACCTTGTTGGTTAGCTTTTTCTCAAGCACGATGCAGCCACCCCCTCCAATTCTGTGCGACAGCATTTGCTCTTCGCACTTGTTCCCTGTCACTTGTTATATAATTCACTCCTTCAGTCAACAAAGCCTGAGTGCTAAACACATGATAGGCCCTGAGAAAGAAATATACCTAAGGCCCACTCTGAGGAGCTTAATCTGTAAACTTCACAGTTATGAGATGATAATGTATAATACCAAATGGGTGGAGCACAATGGGAGTAGAAGCTATAGATAGGGAGGAAAGGAATTAGGAAGGGTTCTTGAGCTCATGAGGGTGGTAAGAATGTGTTACACAGGTAGACAGGGTAGAACTCAGGAGATGGAACTGGCTACAAATTAGGTCTTGTGGATGAAGGTGGGGTATCGGGGAATATCTGCCTCTTCAAAACTTTGAAAATTTATATATATAGGTGTTTTGCCTGCGTATATGTCTGTGCACTACTTGCATGTCTGGTGCTCACAAAGGTCAGAAGAAGGCGTATGGATTCTCTGGAACCAGAGTTACAGACGATTGTGAGCCACCACTTGAGTGCTGGGAATGGACCTCTGGAAGAGCAGCCAATGCTCTTAACCACTGAGTCATCTCCCCAGCTAATTTTGAGACAAGGTCTCTCTGAACCTACTGTTTCAGCTAGCCTAGCTGGCCAGCAGGTCCTGGGAGCCCTCTCACCTTCATCCATTCCAGGGCTGCCATTATAGGAGCGTGCAATCGTGTGCAGCTTCTACATGTTTGCCGAGGATCCAAATTAGGTTGGCATGCTTCAGTGTCTACTGAGCCCACTGAGCCATCCATCTCCCCAGCCCTCATATCCAGCTTTCACACACCTGACTATGATAGTGGAGAAAAGATACTGAACAGTAGTGTGGTGAACTCACAAGTATTATACAGTACATGTACATAAAGGTAAAAAGTAGCCATTGTGGGGAGGGGGACACTAGAGACTGGGGACTGCTGGGCAGTGCTGTTGGCAGTGTTGAGGACCCTTTGGAGGGTAAAATAACCAGGATGAAGTAAGATTAATTAGCATAGTTGTAGCATATTCCCTAACAACAGTTAGCTCCTTGAGGAAGCACAGCAGGGTTCTGGTTGCATGAGGCCAAGGGTGTCAGTAAATTAAGTCAGCCTTAATTACCTTAAGTAACAGTTTTTTAAAAATGCTCTTTATTTAGTTATTTGTGTGTGCATGTATGTACATGGGCATGACACCTGTGTGGTCAGAGAATAACTTGCAGGAGTTGGTTCTGTCTTACCATGTGTGTCCTGGGGACAGAATTCAGGTTGTCAGGCTTGGTAGCAGGCACTTTCCCCCACTGAGCCATCTCACAGGTCCCCTAAATAACAAGCACTTTGAAGAATTGGATTTGGAAGCCAGACCAAAGTGGGGATCACTCACTTTATTTAGAAATAAATGAAACTTGCAGGTATAAAACCTACACTCTTTCAGTAATGTTGCTATGGCGAAGAGTCCTAGATAGAAAACAGACGGAAAGTCATCATAAACAATCCCTTATTATATGTATTAGAATTCATTTTTCAGATACTGTAACAAAATGCCTGAGCTACTATCACGAAGAAAGGCTTATTTTGGCTCAGTTTTATAGGTTCCATCCATGATTAGCTGGGTTTATTACTTTTAGGCCTTTGGTGGAGTACAGGGCGAAGGGTACATGGTGGCACAAATGGTTCACCCGACGGCCAGGAGGGAAGAGAGAGAGAAGGTACATAGGGTGCACCATGCCCTTTGGGGTCACATGCTCAATGACAGACATAAGGATCTTTTGCTAGTCCCCACCTTGTACAGGTGTTTCTACCTCCAAATGGTGCAAACCTAGGGGATAAGCCTTTACCATGCAGACCTTAGGGGACACTCAACATCCAAATGATAGCATTTGCTAAGAGGCAGAGCTGGAAACAAGAATAGACTGAAGGCATAGAGAGCTATGATCTAATAGACAGGCTCTCTTGTGTGGGGGAAGGGAAATGAGATTAGAACAAGGAGGTAATTGCCTTCAGCCAGCAAAGAATGAAGATACTGTCAACAACAGGAATTGCCATTTACTGGGTGCTTGTTCTGTGACTGCTGAAGCTGTATGGCCTACTGCACCCTCATACCAACCCCATTATACTAACAGATGAGCTTATCTAAGACTACCAGATACTAAGGGCAGAGCCAAGATTTGAATCCAGGCAATATGGATATAGACCTCCACTCCTTTACTTTAAATTATACTGTAGTTGGTAAAAAGGAGAAACTGAAGTCGAAAAGTTTACATGTAACAGCTTTTCCTATCATTGGACTTCCAGGGGCAACACGCTTGGGGCGCGAGATGAAGGGAGACGGTAAGGTTTTGGAATAGCCACCTAAAGGAGCATGAGAGGCAGCTCCCCGGAGGGACAGCACACAGATTCACTGACCCATAGGGCTGACCTCTCCTTACCTCTTGTGGGCTCTCAGCAGCTTGGGGAAGAGAAATTCACAAAAAGGCACTAGTTGCCATATAGTGTAAAGGATACTTGGGTACACGGGGGGCAACAATAGGCATGAGAAAGAAAACTGTGTGACAGACAGGGATGGGCCAGGGTGGGTATGGTCAGGAGGTAGGCTAAGTGCAGGGAGGTGAAGGTGGGCAGGACGCTGAGAGCAAGGAAAACACGAGGCAGGGATTTCAATGGCTTTTGGTTGTAGCACCAGTACAGAAAAACCAGGATCACTGCTAGATCCAAGACATGCCCATCTGCAGCTGCCTCTGCCTCCACCTCACAGCTGCTAGCACGTACCCTAGAGCGAGCGTCATTCTCACAGCTCTGCTGTGATTCTGACATCGTCATAAAGGGCCCAGCATTTTCCCTTCCCTCAGTCCAGGAAATCCGAGCAAACTGACTGCAAATACCACTACTCAGTAGCTCCACGGGCCTTCTCTTTTTCAGAACCCTGTATGAGGGAGGACACTGCTGTGTCTCTTGGGATTGACCTCTGTCCTAAGCCCACTGTGCTGTGTCTTGTCAATAACTTTCCTGATAATCTCTGACACAAAAGGACGATCTGGGTCAGATCCAGTGAAATCGAACCTTACAGTTGCTATACATGACACCATGATAGGTAAGGCAAAATAAAACAAATTAAAATGATGCCTTCCTGGGTTTTCTCTCCAAGCTTGGCTTTCTAAGTAAGCGTAAGAAACGTGTTCTTGGTAAGCTCTAACTACTACAGTGTTTTGCTCAATAAACACTGGATGAACTAAGATCACATTTCTTACAGTAAGAAAAGCCTTGTACCAAAGGGTTCAAACGTATCTTGTGAACTTTGCTGGCTTGTTTTATGCTCTGTTGGTGAAGACTTCCAAGCAGCTAACACATGGACAAGTCTTAAAAAATACATAAATTAACCAAGAGAAAAAGTAGTTAGGTGTCTGCCCCTGGCTAGCTTGATGTTAGCTTGACAAAAGCTATAGTCAGTCATCTGAGAGGAGGGACCCTCTATTGAGAAATTGCCTCCATAAGATCAGGTTGTAGGCAAGTCATTGTGCATTTTCTTAGCGTTTGATGGGAGAGGGCTAAGCGCATTGTGGATGGTGCCATCCTTCAACTGACGGTCCTGGGTTCCATAAGAAAGCAGGCTGAGCAAGTCATGAGGAGCAAGCCAATAAGCAGCACCCCTCTGCGGCCTCTGCATCAACTTCTGCCTCCAGGTTCCTACCCTGTTTAGAGTTCCTGTCCTGACTTCCTCCAGTGACGAACAGTGGATGATATGAAGTGTATGACCCTAAACAAGGCTAATAAAAGGGAATAATTTCGTGGATTTCCCTTGAGTCTTCTGCAGGACTTATCACATAGTATCGAAACTTTGTTTTTCTAGTTCTCTTGTTCACCATTTTCTTAGCACGTAGAAGGTATTCCATAAGACTGAAAGAAAAACCCATGCACCCCCGAGGGTTTCCTTAAAGAAGAATCATTTCCACTATCTCCCACCTCAATGCCAAATAAGGTAAGCTACTCAAAAGGGTGCTGTCTTCCAGGCGCCAGGTCAGCATCGGGTTGAGCAGTCCTACTAGGGGAAGGAGCGACCTCGGACTGGCGCGGACTGGGCTAGGGATCGGGCATCTGCTCCGACCGCTGTCCTTACCTGCACGCCGCACGGCCGCGAGCAACAGTCTCCTTGAGCGTGACAGCCAGACATGGTTCCGATCTGCGCTCGGTTATCCGCTGCGCGTTCTTTCCAGGCCTAGGCGCACCGCACAGAACGCTGTTAGGCAGCGGAACGGGCAGCCTGGGGGCGGAGCAAGAGCGAGAGGCGGGATCTGAGAGAGCCTCGCCCATTGGGAGAGCCTGCACCGGCGCAGACCGGCTGGTGGGAGTGCCCAGGAAGGTTGGAGGCGGTGCTAGGAGGACTGGTCCTCGAGTCTTAAGATGTGGAGCGTGCATTATGGGCGGGGTTAGCCCCTGCAAGGCGGGGCCTGGGCGGGGCTTGAGGCCGTCGTTCTGTCGATCTGTCCGCTCTGCGAGCAGTCCCGGAGAAGGCCGGGAAGATGGCGGCCTCCTGGAGGCTACGCTATGACCTGCCTCTTCTACGTTACCTCCTGGGCTTCGGCAGCCGTCGAAGCCTGGGCCTGGCTCAGGGTGCTGCTGCGTGGCCTCTCGGCCGCGGAGCGAGCTGGAGGTGGTTTCATGGCACTCAGCTGCTGCAGGGTGAGTGGCTGTCCCTCTCTCTTTAGCTGAGCAATGGGCCTGGATCGGGGCGTTCTTGTTTGGGGACCCGCTTTTCTGAGTGTAGGTGCCGAGTCTCCCGGTTCCCTTTCAACCTCTTCCAGGAACGGGTCTTCCGACTTAGCCTGTGGCTTGCGACAAAGGACCGTCTTCAGACTTGGGAGAACTTGACTCGATCCCTGGCCTCCAGGGTTATATGGCTTTTCTATGACCTTGGTTTGGAACTTGGGTTATTTCGATGTTGGGTGGGGGTCCTGTTTTAAATCCCCCTATTTTAGACCCTTTTCAATCACATGTCAGTTTCCTTTAGTTTTATCATTCATCTCTAACGTAATAAAGCTGCCCATACACTATTATCCATCCTTATTTCATTCAAAGGGCCTGTTCTTATTGGGAAACCTTAAATCTCACTCCACTTAATGCCTCCTTTGCAACATACAAGACTTAATTTATGAATACGAAATCACAGACATGACCAGAATGTTTCAAGTAAAACATTGAGATTCATACAGCCTCTTACACTTAATTGCTCCTAAGGAATGATATTGGACTGTCCTTCCATTATTTAACATGCAGTATATAAAATGGCAGGCCTTTCTTACCTGTGTGAGTGTGGGTTGGGGTTAGGATAGGGACAGAAAAGATGATTTTAGAAATCATTAGACACTTAAGCCATCATTCTTAACACCCTCTGGTGCAATAGGCATTACCTATACTTTCTAAGCTGTCCCTGGCCCAGAAACCAAACCAAACCAAAACACAGCTTATACAGTAAAAAGGGTGCTTTGTGGGTTGCTAAAGAGTGGGTAATGGGGACAAATTATCTAGGTCATTTTTGGTATGTTTAATAAATGGTCCCTCAATAGTGGTCTTTAACAATATAAGGTGTCGCCATCCTCTTCCTCATTTGTTAGAATTGAACTTTCCTACATTTAACTGGAACACTGACTCAGGTGGTGTTAGGAATCTGCTCCTTACATTCTCTGTGAGTTTTGATGGACCACAGTTTTGAGACTTCCTGCCTCAAAACATCATGGAATGTTAAAAGCTTAAGAGTTGTGCAGGGTTGGGGGGGGATATGCCTGTGAAGGGTCCTACCTTTGCTCTGGGATCTTTTTCAGAGTCTGAATGTCCTAAACCGTTTGTAAAAAGAGTATATGTGCTTACACACAAGAATGGATAATTTCCAAGATGTCCTCACAGTCAATTGCTTCTGCCTTTGGAAATTTATATAGGCAGTTTCCGTGAGATTAATCTTTACTTTTGTCTGTTCCTCACCCTCTACCTCAGTTGTACACATTGAACACTTGTCTCTAAACATCATCTGTAAGGAAGAGGGTACTGAATGAGTACTGAATGAGTAGTTTCTTATCGTTGCTACCACTATCAAAGCACAAATTCATTGTCTTATAATTCTTGGGGGCAAAAGCATAAATTGGATGTCATCAGGCTAAATTCAAGGTGTCTAGCTTGGCCTATCTTCTTTGGAGGTTTCCTTTTTTTGTTTGTTTGTTTGTTTGTTTTTTCAACTTTGAAGTGCTTCCTAGATTCATAGGCTCCTAGCTGCTGTCTACCCTCCAGCTCAGTAATGGCTAGTCTACCATTGGTCACATTTGTATGTCTCTTGCCACTTCCTCCGGCTTTCCTTGCATTGGGGAAATGAAGAAGTCTTGTTGCTGTTTTGTGCCCACCTGGGGAGTGAATGTTCTCCCTATCTCAAAATCAATTGATAATGACCGTAATT
>JAQHUG010000068.1:2619789-2633951 GCA_028555095.1 Dicrostonyx torquatus | reverse complement strand
TCAAATCCTCCCATACACCCCCTCTTTCAAATTCAGTTTTTTTCATTGTTACCTGCATATGTGTGTATGTGTGTTTATAAATATGGACTTCAGTACTTTTTGGTAGTCAGCCTCAGGAGGAGGGATTGACCAAATAAGGGAATGGACCTTGTGGGGTGAGCTTTAGGAATGTAATCTAATGGTTTTTAGCAAGACAGAGGGAACGGAAGAAGGGTAAGACCTACCAGATCCATGTTTGTTGGTGTGTAGAAAAGCTATTGACTTGTGCAAGCTGATTCTGTATCCTGCCACATTGCTGACTTTATCATTTCTAGTAGTTTTCTGTAGAAGTTTTGGGATCTCTAATGTATTGTATCATGTTATCTGCAGATAGGGATAGATTGACTTCTTTCCCCATTTCTATCCCTTTAATGTATTTCTCTTGTCTTATTGCTCTAGGTAATATTTCAGGCATAATATTGAAAAGGAGTGGGAAAATGATATTCTTGTCTCATTCCTGACTTAAGTAGAATTGCTTCAAACTTTTTTTCTATTTAGGATGATGTTAGCTGTGGGTTTCTCATACATAGTTTTATGTCAAGATAACTCTTTATGTAGTTTCTGAAAAGATGAACTCAGGTCTTCAAGTTTTAATCTATTAACTGTGCCATCTCCTCAGCCCTTCTTTTTGATTCATTATCAATAACTGGTTAATTATATACTTTTTTTGAGACATAGTCTCTTGTTTCTCTGGCTGACCCTCCATTGTTAGTGCACCTGGTAGTAAAAGATAATCTTGAATTTCTGGGACACAGACATTTATTACCATGCCCAATGCTAATATACTTATTTTATAAATACATAAAATATAGCTGGAGGTTGCATAAAAATTTCTCAGATGCAAGGGGATTGTGTAAGGAGCCATGCTGTGGAAGTCTATACAGCCACCCCATCATACTGCTGCAGCTTAAAGATTCACTTGGCATTCATTTCTCTGCTGTCTGTTTCTTAGCTAAACTAGCCACAACTGCCACATTTTCTTTGCATAAGGGTTCCTTTATCTGCTGTATCTTTTCTCTTCCCCTTGTCTTGCTTTGTTTGCCTAGCAAAGACTTCTTTTGAGTTTGTTATGTCATGAGAAATCACATGTAACATAAAAATTTTCATTTTAACTATTGAGGTCCTGTTTTGATGCATTGACATTGTCATGTAGCTGTCATTACCATTTGACTTTTAGTTATGGTAGCTAGTAGTGTGATAGCATTGAAGGTAGATTTGCTAATGATTTTAATGAGAGATGCAGTTAGCATCAAGATGAAATAGAGAAGATACAGAAGTTAATGTACTTTGACTGTCAGAATATGGCTGGATGATGGGAAGAGTTTAGGCTGGGAAGGCAAAAAAAGCACTTGTGACTCCATCTCTCATTACTCTAGAAAGAAATTGTGATATTCTGGAATACTGTAAGATATTTCAGTATACTTATCCAACTATCTGGATACCTTTGGAATTCATCTTTTAAGTGTCTATCAAAAATAAGCTGCCTGTCAATAATATGTAGTTGAGACTTAGTCTTCTCCAGGGCCCATTGTAAAGACTTTACATGTATTATCTCACTTCTTTATAAAAATCTATATTGTGATTTTACAAAAGAGGAAACTGAGGTACAAATAATAAATAACTTACAGGTGAAGGAACTTCAATTTGACACAGGTAGTTTAGTCTTATTCTATTCTTATGCCTTTAAAAATTAAGTATTTATCAGTATATGTATACTTGTTAAATAAGAAAACATTTTATTAAGTACAGTAATACACACTATATTAGTATTATGTTTTATTAGTGCAGTAATGCATTTGGCCAAACTCCAGTAGAAGCTTATGACCCTGGAGTAGATCTCTGCCCCTTGTCTCACACTTCTCCAGTCAACTTCTTTAAAAGCCACAGGTTTGACCCTAAATTTTTTTCCTGTCATTAGACAATCTTCTTATTTGCATTTAGACATTGTGGATGATTTCTGGCCAGTAGAATCCTCACTTTTTGCTACTCAGTGTAGTTATTTTGTATTCTCAGTTTATTTTATAGATACTGCTTATACTAAACATATATTGTGTGCCCCAGAGGACCATGATCCAGCCCACATTTTAAAAGCTTTGTTTTGCATTTCCTGCAGGAATTGCTGTCTTGCAAAAACATTTTGACTTTATAAAAGTACATCAGCTAATTTTTTGGTTGACCTTAATTTTTCATTTCTGTGTGATAATTAGACTCTATGTACTATGCATAGATAGGTAATCTTCAAACATTTCAAAGACATACACAATATGGTGTTTAAGTGTTTTAATAATTTACAATTCTATTTGCATGAGACACAACTGCTCCTGGCAGCACTGACGTACTCCCAAGACAATGGTGGGCACCAAAGACACTCCATATGAAGCTTGCTTTCTTCTTGGCAAAACTGGAAAAATTGGGCAAAGAACTGTCTTTGCCTCGACTGCTAATAGTAAGCACACTGTTCAATCTGGAAAATCAGGATGCAAGGATAAGCGACTAATAAACATTGCCAAGACAGAGTAGGACAGTCTTTTGAATTTTCATGCTTCTGAAATTGGTCTGTCAGATATTCTAGACCTATAGCCAAAGCTGGTTGCCCCAACATTTCAGAGATACTTTGGGTGACTGTTCAGGTAGCCAACTGTTTCTGTCATTTCTTGCATCTTTTGGTAGTCATTTGCTTGCACTTTTTGTTTGCTCAGGCAATATTATTTTCCTTCTCAGGTCTTTGATGGGGCTGAAGACTAGATAGTCACAACTACTATCCTCTCATATCTTAGCTAAGGCATATTAGGTCCAAGACTTAGACTCTTCAGGATAGGACAGCTACTGGAATAATACCTGTTATTTGCCTATTACCTATAGCCTGATATAACATGAGGTCCTGCTTGTTGGGGTTTGTGTCCTGCCCAGTTCCCACAGCCGTTTAGCCCCAAAGAATCACACAGAAGTTTACATTAGATATAAACTGATTGGCCCATTAGCTCAAGCTTTGTATTAGCTCTTATAACGTATACCAGCCCATTATTCTAGTATATGTTAGCCACATGGCTTGGTACCTTTTTCAGCGGGGTAGGTCACATCTTGCTTCTTTTGTTGTCTGGGCATGAAAGAGACCAGCGTAGAAATGGGCTTTCTCCTTCCTAGACTTCTGTTCTTACTGCCCCGCCTCTACTTCCTGTCTGGTTGTCCCACGTATACTTCCTGCCTGGCTACTGACCAATCAGCATTTATTTAAAACATAATTGACAGATGTAGAATTGTTCTCCTGCACCAGCCTGGACATTTAGTATGTGTTTCTTACTTGATGTTGTTCTTGCTGGTTGTAGTTCTATTTTTGTGTATGTTATTACCCTTTCTTTCTCCTGTACAATACTTAATGATTATTCTTATTGTATATAGTTTTGTATTAGGTTTAGAGCCTGTTTATTTAGACAAAAAAGGGGAAGTGTTGTGTTAATTGATTCTGCCAGTAGCTTTGGGGTTCCGGCCTTAGAGCATGGCTTCTTGTCTGAGTATATGATCTCTTAAAAGGAGAGAGACAAAGGTCACGTGCTTTCTTGGGTTGTGAAGACCTGGCCAGGCAGTGTGAAGCAGCATGTGGTTGGTCCCCAACTCCCTTGGTCCCAGCTCTGTGAGTTTGTTTTTCCCAAAGCAGCACCCTTTAATAAGTGTGTGTGTGTGTGTGTGTGTGTGTGTGTGTGTGTGTATTTGGGGTTCTCGTAACACAGACGAGGTAGGTTGAACTTAAATTCCAAAGGCCCCTTCTTAATTCCCTCTAGAGAAAGGACTCTCTGGCGTACTGTTAAACAGGAATGGGATGGTTACCTAGTTCTGGACTGAGACACCTGGGCATCCATCTCCTCCTTGTTCACAGACTCCTCCCTGATTTAAGATGCAGCTTTGTAGGCAGCTGTTTACTTATCTACTTCCAAAGTTGTATGCCATTGTTCTCCATTTTCTTATTGGCTTCTGTTTTCAAAATGACAAAAAATGAGGACGTTTTCCCTCAGTGTTAGGTAAGTTTTGGGGAGAGAGTGAAATTCCATAAATATATTCCAAAACTTATTTTTAAAGGAACAATTAAGTCCCTGTAGTAGCTAATACGACTGACTAGAACTGAATATCTGCTGTCATTTCGAGTACGTTGTTTTTGTCTTTGCTTACGTGCAAACAGTAGGTAGCAACTGGATATCATGGATATTACCGTTGTCTTTAGAGCGTCGCTACCATGCCAGGCAAGGCCTGGAACAGCTGTTTTGTACATACTGTCGTGTGTTTGTTTCTGTCACAGGCCGTAGATGTCTCATTCTGTCCTACCAGCACCACAACAAAACAGTGCAGTACAAAGGAAGCTGGCAAGCAGTCATTTGTTTTAAAGTGACACAGAAGTCGCCTTTTTTCACTGCTGCAGGCTATTTTTTTCTCCCTGAGACAAGCTGCAATCTTACACTGTTCTCTTTAAATCACCAGCCCTTCATTTTGCTGTTTTCCGTTCAGCCTGCAGATGGCAGCATTGCTTTATTTGTACAGCAGTGTTGATGCATTTTATCAGTGAGTTCCTGCCAGGTCTGAGCTAAGAAAGTACTGGGCAGTTTGCTTTTGTCTTTGTCTATTCATGTCATGGTTTTTGTGTGCCTAGGTAACAGTTCAGTGAGTGGGCTGGAGTGTGCTACTTGACTGTGCCGTCTGTAACCTGCCCAGTGTCCTTAATTACTTTCATTGTTGTAGTGGAACTTAGATCTGCTTCACAGTAACTCCACAAAGCGGTTTGCTCTGCATTTTTATTTTAAGAGTTTGTTAGATTAATTTCTCTGTTAATATAGTGATGTTTTAGAATTCCTGTATATATCATGAATTTAAATCCTCAATATAATTGATTTTGCTGAAATATGAGTTTGTTGCCAGGGTAAAAAAATATACGTTAGGAAAAATAAATTAGAATCAGATTATTTTGCCACATTTAAAATTAAATTTTGAAGGAAAATTGCCAGAACAGATTTGAAGAACTGAGGAAATTACTTCAATTCAGTGATGATTTGTTCATACAGTTCGTACTGTATCTCAGACAGCAGCACCCCAAGCAGATGTCATTTATTGTGCTGTTCTTCTGAGACAGAGAGATAGTAAAATAGGTTTAATGGTTTGTGAGACATTTCCTCATAAAAGTTAGTGCTTCAAAGTAAAATTCTGGAAAGATGCAGCGCTGGAATCATCTTAATATTGACTCACTTGCCAACCAGTTAGAAATATCCTAGCTGATTTGTAGAAAGGGGCAAGCATTGCACTGCTACAATAGGTTAAGTTCTAGCAAAATATTAAATGTGTTTAAGTATTGCTTTAAATAAACTGGTATAACCAGTTGAGCAAACTGAAGGAGGAAAATGAAATGGCGTAGGTGCAGTTAATTCCATTCCAGGGAGTCGAAGAAGCAGGTACTATTTTCATAGGGTTGATAGCAGCCACAAAGGGAAGATAGTGGTTATGTGTAGGCCTGGTACCTAAAGCTGCTTTATTATTGCATATTTAACTTTCTCCAACAGAAAAAAAATGTTTGGGAAAGATGTAATATTCTAATCCAAAGAGGATTTATTAGGATGAAACATGTGTTCTTGTTAATGAATTAATGTGCATGGCTTGAAATGGCGTTTCTAGCAGGAGAGTCTGCAGAGTGCTCGGTTAGAATCAGTGTATGGCACATCTGCAGTAAGCCTGCAGGCAGTCCATAGACAGCACTGAGTAATGGCAACATCCAGAATATCCTTGCTTGCTTTTGTCGCCTTCATGGAGAGTATGGCTAGTGATCTGCAGCAGCGGCTTTGCGTTTTATTGTCCTTACTCAACGTCACAGTTCCAGCTCTCCATAGACGGCGACTGTGTGAAAAATGCCTATGATTTTTTTTTAATTTTAAAATAAAAATTTTGGAGCTCTTGATGTTGTACTTTGGGAAATAATGCTTAATAAATGCAGACATTTCATAATGTAGTCTTTAATGGGAGGAGCAATGGGATTGTGAAGTGAGCCACTGCCGTAGGAAATACTAATGAGATTCGTCATGTCATGGCAAGTGTGAAAATACTGGAGAGTCTGTTTTGAGAGAACTGATTTAATATTTGTCATAAATTGGGATCTGATTGTGGGAGCGCTGTGTCTTTTTATTTCATCTCTCTAAAGTGGAATTCTAGTGGGCAGATAAATATATGCATGATCATTTCATCCTGCCCCATTATGTCAGGCTTAAACTTTTAATAAGGACAATATATTGGGACTTTACTTATTTATTTATTTTTTTTTTTGAAGCTGAGATTTTCAGAGAGACACTCACTTCTTACCACCATGGTGCTATTTAGAAGTAAGGGTGATTTTGCTTTCTTATTTTCCAAGCACATTTGTCCCTGAGTTTAAAAAATAAATGTTGAAAGTTGAGCTTGATAAACATTCTTTGGGCAGGTGTCTTTGTTTAGCAAGCTGTGAAAAAGGTACTCACCATAATCAGAGATTAAAAACTCATTAACTTCAAAATGTGTTCCATCTATTAAATTTTGAACTCTTGCTGAAATTTTCATAACTATGAGTGTGCAGTCATTACAGTTTGAAATGAGACTTGCATTACTAATGTTCTGTAGGTCAGCATTCACACCCATGCATGTGTGTGTGCTTTCTCTAAGACGCTGCCTACTTCAGTTGGCCTAAGACTTTGATGGTCTCTGAAGATAACGGTGTTGAGGTGGTACATAGACCTTTGTATTATTTCTGCCTATCTAGAATCCTAATGTGCTGCTTTTAGTGAACAAAGGTCTGTTTTACTAAGAAAAAGACTTAGAGCTGTTTTGTAGCTATTATTTGCATCTCAACTAGTGTTCAATAGGGAATTCAATGAAATGATTAGTGATAGTGAAGGAAAGCCAGAGTGGACAGGAGTTGAATGGTGTGTGTTCTCTAAACTCTTTCCAAACAAGAATGCTTTAATAATTAATTTGGAGTTAGGAGACCCGTTGAATCTATTTCCCCCTCATATTTTTTTTATTAAGTTTTTACTTTATTTTGTGTGTATGGGCATTCTAACTGCATGTATGTCTGTGTACCCACATGTACGCCTGGAGCCACAAGACCAGAAGAGGTCATCAAATACTAGATAGAGTTACAGACGGTTCTAAGCTGCCATGTGGGTTCTGGGATTTAAACCCGGGTTCTCTGGAAGAGCAGCAAGTGCTCTTAACCACTGAGCTAGGCTCTCCAGCCCTGTTTACATCCGTCCTGGTACACTTGAGATTAGCTGCTCTCTGCTGCATTTGAAGCACTCCTTACCAGCTGTAAAAGTGCTTTCTCGATACTGCAGTCCTTTATGCCCAAGGTAAAGGTGTACTAAGTGTTTTGTTAGACTTAGGAAGAGTGCTTGCGTGGAGTCGTTATGTCTGGTTTGCTGTGGTTGATTTCTTGGTGACTAGGCTACCCATAACCAGTGGTAAATGATGAATTGCATTTAAGGGGCATTAAGGGACACAGAGACACAAAGTGCCATAGTGCCATAGTATAGTAGGGGCCAGCCTTGAGTTAGGCAGGAAAACTAAATTCTCTTACCATGAGCTGCAGTCTTCTCATTGAAAATGGGAATGTCGCCAGGGAAGCAATGGCCCATGCCTTTATTATTTCCAGCACTCAGGAGGCACAGGCGGGCAGATAGATCTCTTGAGTTTGAGGCTAACCTGGTCTACAGAGTGAGTTCCAGGAGAGCCAGGGCAATTTGTTACATGGAGAAACCCTGTCTTGAAGAACAAAAAAAAAAAAGGAATTAGGGAAGGGGAATGTTGATAGGGAATGCTGTGGGCTATTATGATGGTCATTCCACTTTTCTAGCTCTTTAACACTGATACCTGTAGTGATATTTTGTTTGTGTTTTAACAAATAAAGCTAAACCACTGGAGGCCAGGGAGTGGTGGCACACACCTTTAATCCCAGGACTCTGGAGACCAAGGTTGTCTATCTCTGTTAGTTCAAGGTCACCCTGGGCTACACAGGGGATTACGTAAAAGAGAAACAGAGTTCTACCCAAAGGTGATCCCAGCCCTTGGGAGGTGGAGATGGGATCAGTATGGCTGTACAGAGAGAGGAATATAAGGTGGGAAGAGACAGGAACTCAGATGAAGTCTGAGGACAGGATCGTCCCTTTGGTCTGAGCTTTGGTAGAGGTAAAAGTCTATCTAGTGGCTGGCTGCTCTGCTTCTCTGACCCTTCAGCTTTCACCCCCTAATATCTGACTCTGGGTTTTATTTATGAAGACCGAGTAGAATTTGTGCTACAGATACCAGTTAAAAGTCAGGTGAACGGAGATCAGATGGATAGGTAGAGTCTAAGCAGTGGCTTGGCCAGAATAGGGAATGGCTTAATGTCTGAGCCCATCTGTGGTTGGACTTCTCAGTACAGCCCTGTATTTAGACTTTGGGGTTTTGGTTGTGTGTGAATTGCTGCCTCAAGTCCATAGAGCCTCAGTGACTGAAACAGAAAGAAATGTACCCGTGGATCTGCTTTTGAAAGAAGACTGATTACCACCCAGCCCATGAAAGACCCAAGAGGAAAATACACATTTCCTATAACCAGATAATTCTTCAGAAAAATGAGGACATGGCTCCTTATGTTTTCCCTGATCTTTCAGAGAGGAGTGGATGTGCCTTGAAAGGACTGAAAATGCCTTTGCTATGAAGCCACAGGCATTCTCCATTTGAAACTATAGTAAAAATCAATTAGGTTTCCAAAAGGAAATTTCTGATCCCCTTAAACACTTGTGCTAAATCCTTTTGCTTATAACCCTCTAACATCAAAAGAAAAGGAAACCATATTTGGTCCTGTTTACATTTGGAATGTATGGACTGTGTTGCAAGTCCTTCAGTTCATTGGGACAGAAGACATTCTATGGGATACTCTGGGAATGACATTTGTTACTCTGGTATTTTACTGGAATAACTTTCATATAATTTATAATAGAAAAGTCACGAGGTTTTCCAGTGAGGTCCTTGAGCAGGGTGCTGGGTGATTATGTAGTGTCTCCTTTAGATGTCTAAGGAGAAAGTAGTTCCTTAGCTATGCTTCACTAGGAGATTTCATGGGTCATGTGTGCATTTTTAGATCACCTATTGGGATCTGAGGTCTACTGAACCCCTTAGATTTTCCTGCCCAATCACCCTTGACAAGGCTGATGATCCTGCTCGTTCTTACTGGCAACATCAGTTGCATATTGAATAGTGTAGGATTAGAAGAAATTAAAGCAACCAGGTTCTTAATGTCTGATCTCGATTATTATTTTGTAGGACATTAAAACCTTGTCTTGGTTTGTTTCATGCCTTTTGGTTATGAAAAAGGAGCTGAAAGTATTCTAAATATTTAAGTATTTGTTAAACAAACCTATGGTTTTGTTTTTTCCATAGTCACTTCTCAGTAGACTGTGAGGCACATTTTGTATGTGTATGTGTGTGTGTGTGTGTGTGTGTGTGTGTGTGTGTGTGTGTGGTGTGTGGTGTGTGTGATGTATGTATTTTGGTTAATATCTTCTGTTTTCATTTCAGCGGATCCTATTAAGATCCTAATGCCATCGCTGTCTCCTACAATGGAACAAGGGAATATTGTGAAATGGCTGAAAAAGGAAGGTGAGCAATGTGTTCCTGATGTCTTCCAGCTTGTGCCCATTGCACCGTGTATTTGATGTAATTCATGATATAAAGGAAGCGTGTTGCTTTGCTGGTTGGTGTAAATTGATGTAAATAAAAGCTTCCCATATTGGTGTATGTAGTTTTCTGGCTTAACCATCTCTTTTCACTTCACATGACAGTGAATGCTTCAAGGCTTCCCCTTTCAGCATTTAGTCCTTTTCATGGGAAGTGGGAGGTGCTTTCATTAGAAAGAACAAATAAATAAGAATATAAGGAAAACTCTTAAAGAAACAACTGCAGCAGTGGAGGAGTATAGTTACTGGGCCCTAAGGCTCTGAAATTGAAACTGTGATAGGTGCTTCAAAAACAGACTGGTGGAACTGGATAGAAAATGGGGCAATAAATACAGATGTTTTGAGTTTGAAAACCACACAATTTTAGATTCATTGTTTGTGAATCAATGAATTGTGTCAAGACTAAATTACAAGTAAGTCAGATACCGTATAAATATTTGTTGTAGATCCTAGGAAAACGCTTGATAGATTCCTCTACAGCTGATAGTGTTAAATTCCATGCCTCTCAGAATTCATAGACAAAAATGGGAACAAGTATTGAATTTGCTGGAAAAAATAATTTTGTAGAGCTTGAGAAAGTGCTTAGCAGTGAAAAGCACTGGCTGTTCTTCCAGGGGAAGAACTCAGGTTTGAGTTCCAGCACTCACATGGTAGCTCACAACTATCTGTAACTCCAGTTCCAGGGAATACAGCACTTTCTTCTGGCCTCCATGGGCACCAGGAACACAGGTGGTACGCATGCATGCGTGCAGACAAAACGCTCATAATAATGATGATGGCGATGATGATAATGTGCTTGTATAACAGAAAACAATGTAAACCAAATAAAAAGAATCTAGTGACAAATTGAAAAAAAAGAATATTTGTGGTTTGTATCATGAAGTATAAGTACTCCTAAAAAAATTCAACATATAAGCAGGTGGGTCCAGAAGAAAAGTTCTAAATTGCTCTTAAATGTGGGTCAAAATATGTTTACTGATAAAGTAAACAAGTAAGTGCTACGGAAATAATCATGTTTCTCTGTTATATACAGAAATGTAAACGTTTGACATTTGATCGGTGGATAGAACAGTGGAAGTGGGTGCTCTCAAATACTCAGAGGGCAAAATAGTCTAAATGCCAAGAATCTCCAGTGTCTAGAAAGATTGTATTTATATTTATTCTTTGGCCCTGCAGCCCTACTTCCAGGGACTTACCTCGGGGTTACACAGGTAAAAATAAGACAAAACATACCACACGTAAGGCTGTTTAGTACAACTTTGTTTACAGTAGCAGAAAATGGAGGCAGCCCAAAGGGTGGTCAGGAGGAGAGCCGTTGGTTAACTTTTACAGTGTCTGTAACTGTATAGAGAAGTAAATAGTCTCCTTTAAATGTTGTAGAGTGATGGCCAATGAAAAATAGCAGAGTAGAGACGAGGGTAGTGTGATTCATCAAAAAGAGGAACGGTAGTGTCCAGACTTCAGCCGCCAAGACCGTGGATAGAGTCAGTGGTAGCGCACTGCCCAGCAGGTGAGAGGCCCTGGAATCAGTGCCAGGGAAAGGATAAGTGGAAAGCTTAAAAGCAGCAAGTGGTTGTGATGGAGAGTACGGGAAAGACCTGAAGGTAGATGTCTGAGTATAGCTTTGCTTTTCTCCTTGACTTTGGAAAAATACATATTTTGTGTGATCTCATAACAAAATTAAAATGTAGAAAGGCCCTAATATTGAGTCAAATTGAAACAGGTGAACCTGATCATATATCTGGTTGCAGGGAATGCTATTTTAAATGTCAGTAAAGTTGCCTACAAATCCCTAATAGACCAGCAGCTAAAGGAGCTCCAGAAACAATCCTGAGGTTGATGGTTCCACTATGATGGTTTGATTGGTGGTATGAATGGCAGACTCATATGTTTTTTACAGAATAAACCAAAAGAGTAGTTGAGGTCATCAATCTGGGAACCCGGACTTTGGTGTGGGTGACAGACAAAACTGATGAACAAGAGCAGAAGTTAGAGAAAGACCCCATGACAGTAATTTTCAAGGCCTTTCCTGGAAATGTGTAGAAACAAGAACCAATCTAGAAGTCATGAGCACTACTATAGGGCATCGCACTTGAGTCTCCTAAGGGCCAGTGCCCACTGCAGTGAGTGAAGCTCCCAGGAGCACGGCTGCTGCCAGAATATTAAATGTGCTCAGGAAGTGAGGGCATGAACCTAAGAGGGCATTTTATAGGAGCCAAGGAT
This sequence comes from Dicrostonyx torquatus, assembly GCA_028555095.1. Taxonomy (NCBI): domain Eukaryota; kingdom Metazoa; phylum Chordata; class Mammalia; order Rodentia; family Cricetidae; genus Dicrostonyx; species Dicrostonyx torquatus. Next base: position 2,621,973 of record JAQHUG010000068.1, on the reverse strand, counting down.
GGCGTAGTTTAAGGATCACTATGGATGATGAACAGTGTTTGAGTGTGCACTAAGTATATGAATCCTAAGTTCTCAGTAATACTAAACAGCAATAGTAATTGAAAAACTTCAGAGGATTCTAGGATATTAACTCATTTTGAAACTAATAATAAATGGAAATACTCAACTATTCCTTCCTATCTTTCCTCCGAACTGCAGCTGAAGGTAACTGGTGTGGGAAGTTCTTTTGTCTGTGTTTAACATCAAATGAGTTTGATTGTTAGTGATACTAAGTTTTTAAGAATGCTTGATACAAAACTCTCTTTAAAGTTGTGCTCATCTAGCCGGGTGGTGGTGGCGCACGCCTTTAATCCCAGCACTCGGGAGGCAGAGGCAGGCGGATCTCTGTGAGTTCAAGGCCAGCCTGGACTAAAAAAAAAGAGCTTGTTCCAGTGCAGGCTCCAAAGCCACAGAGAAACCCTGTCTCGAAAAACAAAAAAACAAAAACAAAAACAAACAAAAAAAAAGTTATGCTCATCTACTGTGTGTGGCAGCCTTTTTACCAGACCTCAAGTGTCTAGCATGGTGCTTAGAAATGAAAGACAGAATTTCTAGACCAAGGAAGGAGATGAGTGTGCTGTGGCTCTTATGACAGACAAGGGGAAAGGTACCATGGATGTAAAGGGAGCTGGGGAATACTCTGTTCTGGGCCCTGCTTTCCTTTTCCATCTTTTTGTCATGGTTCCATTGGTAGTAAGAGTAACCCTTCCAGATACTGGCCACTGGCCAGTCTCACTACACACTGTCTAGCTCTCCTCCCTCCTCTTATTCATGCTGCAGCATTTAAAGGAAAGAGGACAGAGCTTTAGTCTGTATTCAGACACACTAGGTGTACAGAGAAATTGTAGGCAACCAGGTTCATTCTCTAGTATTTGTCTTGAGGGCTGGTCAGGCAGGTGTTAAAAGAAGACAGAGGAGGGAAGAGCAAGTAGCTCACTCTGGCAAGACCTTTGAGGTTGTCCCATGTGATGTAGATGTGCAGTCTAGTATTCGTTGAATATATATAGTATATGCAGCGTTGAGGGTGTGGACAGAGAGTCTGACTCTTGTAGTTATGTTCAGACGCCTGGAGGTCTAGTGTTCCTAATGTCACTGCTGCCATTGATGATAAGTGTGGAGACCAGGAAGAGAAATATGCTGGCGCCCAGCAGGATTCAGGTTCCAAAGAAGAGGTGTGGAGTCTGCAAGGGGATGGAGGCTACTAACACAATATGAGGGACGATCAGATGGCTGTCCATTACACCTTTTATGCTCTATAATTGCACAAAGAATTAAATGGGAGGAAGGGAGTACGTGAACTGGAGTGTGGCTTGTGGTCAGGGATTGAAGAAGCCGAATTGACCTTGACAAGATAATAGGTTCCAGTTGTATATTAATGGGAGGGTCACAAATTCCTCTTGTCAGAGATAAGAATGACTCCTTTTTAATAAGCAGGAACCCACTTCAAGACCCTAAAGGAATAGGGACTTTTGTCTTGTGCCTGCATGCCTGACTATATTGCTTTTTTTTTTTTTTTTTTTTGTGTGTGTGTGTGTGTGTGTGTGTGTGTGTGTGGCTTAGTTTATCCAAATAGCTAAAGCTTAAAGTGAGCAAAGATGAGGCTAGACAAATATTACTGTGAACCTGAGTAGACCTTAGAAATTTATAAATATTGATTATCAAATATGTCTTATTTATCAAGCACCTTACTTATCTACATTTCTAGCAGCTTGGTGTTAACTAATATGGGAGAATACGGTTATCAAGCCGTATGGTTCCATGGTGGCAGGGATTTTTTTTTTTCCCCAAAGAATTACTTTGTTTAAAGAAGCTGCCATTTTATACATTTTCATCCTTCAAAGTCCTCACAAAGTTTCCCAAAGGAAAAGGCACAAGAGAACTCTCATAACAAATGTGAGGGTTATTACAAGTGAAAGTAAAAGTGTGCTGGAGAACTGTGATCCACAGAGTCAAAATGCTCCAACTTTTGAAGCAGTAATGGTCACCATGGGTTCACACTGGAAATGAGCTTGCCAAATGAACTTGGTGATTTAGGCAGAACTGAATTTCTTCAACCTCTTCAAAGAGCTGTAGAAAATGGCATTTAATCTAACCTAGAATTCTGTGGTAAAGAGACACAAACGCTCCTGGCTACACCGATCTATT
>JAQHUG010000068.1:2591316-2618649 GCA_028555095.1 Dicrostonyx torquatus | reverse complement strand
GTGGGTATTACCCTTGGCTGGTTCTGTTGCTTAGCTCTTTTCATTTATGGGGATTGTGTTTGTGTGTTAGTATGTTTCTTCCCTTGTTCTGAGCAATTTGGGTAGCCACTGTGCACATTTTGGGTAGCCTGGAATGTGACAGAGATCCTGGAAGGCGTTACAGACAAGCTCGTCCCTATAGAATAAATGGACCTAAGAAAACCACCCAAGAGTCCACCCAGAGCGGCAAACTGAAAGTGGAGCCATGTGCCATACTGGGCCCGAGCTGTGACTCTGGAGCTGCTGAGAAGAGGACAGATATTTTAATAGATCAAGAGGTAGGAAGAAGGAAATGGGTTAGTTCAGGCTTGAATGTGGTCGGTTTTAGGCAAGATGCTCAGCATGTTACAGGAATTGACGTTCCTGTGCAAGGTGTGGGTTAGTGACCCAAGTGTGAGTCATTAGCATATGGGCAGAGTTCAGTGCTGTGTGAAGCACAGTTATTGTTGTTTTTGGCAATTTGTGTGAACTAAGAATTCCCATTCCCTTGAAAGTTTGCTCTCATGAGCTAACCTTATGAGGTCTTGGGGTTCAAATTTACAATACTTGGGATTTTGTGAGTAAGAACTCACTAGCAGAGGCAAAGGGTCCTCAGCTTTTAATACCTTTAAATTATCTGACCAGATCCATCTTGGTGGTACACAGCTTTTAATCAGTGTGGATTCCAAGGTCAAACCCCATTTGCTGAGAACTTGATCCCAAACTTAATGATGTGCTCAGAAATAGTCATCCAGGAGCAAAACTCAGGAGGCATAGCCAGCAGAAAGGTGACCCGTACCTCCAGGGTCTGCCCCTACTTGGAATTACTAAACTCAAAATATGTGAATTTGAATTTATTAAATTTATAAGAGAAGGAATTAAAAATGCTATGCAAAAATATCAGGCAGAGAGAACATTAATTGGAAATTCTTGTCATGAAAAGCATTGCCCATAGAATTAGAAAATATCATTGAAGATTGGTTGAGAGTGTGATAAGTCGTGACTGAACAGGAGATTTGTGAGTTAAAGCTGTGATCAGAAAGAGAAGGCTAAAATGAGGCACATCCAGGAGGGCTAAACGAGAAGGTGGAAGACAGAAAATCTTCAAAGAAACATTTGACCATCCTTTCTAGAACTCCATGAGTTGTGTAAGCCAAAGCCAGAGCTTCCCGAAGCACTTGGAGGACTGGCTCTGCGTGGCTGCTGCCTTCTGTAAAATAATTATCAGTGCCTGAGAAAGTCACACGTTTGTAATTAATGTGATCAATGGGCGTCTATTTGAGCTTTCTTCCCCTCGTGACTTAGGATTTTGTTTCCATATTCATTGCTGCAGGATGTTGGCACCCCTAAATAATGATTCAAAAAGATTAAGTTCCTTCACACTTTGACAATTCCTAGACCCGTAGCTGTGGTGCTGCAGCTGACTGGCAGTCTATGCAGTGCTCCCAGTGGAACTGGGCACTATGATCCGGAGGCAGGATGAGTGCTGTTCAGCCTCTGCTCAGCTTCTCCAACAATGCACTCCTTTCACATATGACAGACAATGGTATATTTTAATCTTCTGGAGCATATTTCCCTGCAGTTTGCTCTTAAAATTCTGTATTAAGCCAGCTTGCATGCGTGGAACGGGGTGTTGTTTAGTAATATATTTGAAGTAATAGAGACCATTCTTAATCCTTGTTTCCTGGTAATTCAGGAATCATTTAGAGATTGTTGCACTATGATCTAATGTGCTAAGTGCAATACATCTATAATAGCTTGATTAATTCATTTTGTGTTGAAAACAAATTTATATTCTGACAGGTGGTTTGTATTTACTATTTTTGTTTAGTATTGAGGTCTTTTTTGACAATAGTCACTATGATTTAAAGCAGTTACTTTAGAACTTAAGCCATGTAAGAAGGCTAAAATTGCAAGGGAAGACTAGATAACAGTCTGGTCCCCAGTCGGCCAAGTGTGATCTGCAGAGGCTTTGAGGTTCCTAAAAGTCTGTGGCTTTGTAATTGCAACCACGCCTGACCATGCTGCTCTGAGTCCATGTATATTAGAAGCTAGAGGGTGCAGCGAGGTGAGTCCTGCCCTGAGAGTCACAGGTGCACTGTGCTGGCCACTCTGGGAGGGAGTTAACTGAATTAAATCTTGGCTTCAGAATTCTAGCAGAACTCATTTTCATTTTATTTTCTAAGTTGAAGAAAAATAAGATAAGAGCTTATACGTAGCATGATTAATAAAATTCCAGAGACAGACACTGGGGTTCAACCTGAATGCCAGAAAAGCAAACCAGCCAGCCACTGGCTTTTCCTCTACCTCAGTCTGAAATGGCAATCCTGCCACCAGGAATCTCAGAATGAGACTGTGTCTGAGAGCTGTCTCCTCCCATTTTATAATCCTCTCTAGGGCTGGGATTGTGCACCACTACTGCCTGGTTTCTACGGCAAACTAATGTGACTACCGGGATTAAACATGTGTGTCACCACTGCCTGGTCTGTAAGACTGACCTGTGTGGCTGTTTTACTTTCTGAACTTGAGGCAAGCTTTATTTATTAAAATACAAATGAAATGCCACTATACATGTAAGTTAACTCCATCTTTTGAATGAGTGAGTTAGTCGTTTTGTATATTATATTATATTATATCTAATTCCAGACTATTAAAATGGAATAAAACAGCATAATATTGGAAAAGGTGCTTTTTAAAATGTAAATCTGTATCCACGTTTCCAGTCTGTTTAAAGATGGGTTGAACTGTAATCCCACCCTTACTGAAAGCTTCCTATTGGAGAATCGTTTCTTTTTCCTCAGTTGGAAAGTCAAGTGTATTCTAAAGATTCTTGTTTCCCAGTTTTTGTAAAAATTTGTTTTCTGCTCTGTGATGAAGCTCTGTGGAATAAAAGCAAATTGAGATAATTGCACAGAAGTCAGGGCAGTGCCTGGATGGGACAGAGTGGGTGGGGAATGTGATTCTTCAGACTCCACCCTCAGCTCTTCCTTGCCTCGTGTGACAGAACTATGAGAGTGTCACACACTTCTGTGTAAGGCATAGATGGTCTGTACCTCATGTCCTGTGTTACTTTGTAAAATTCAGAAGCGGTAGTTCTGAAGGAGCTTCGTTCTCTGAGGAGGAGCTGCTGCAGTCGGAGTGGATTACACTGCAGCAGACACCTTGGCTTCTGTTTGTGTTGCTAAAGTGGGAATTTCAAAAGGCGAATTGTTCAGTATAGCACTATCTTGACAGTTCTCTCGAGAAAATACTTTACATAGCAGTCATCATTTCGGCCCTCAGCTCCAGAAAGGTATGGATGATGTGGCTGTCTGCACAGTTCAGTTTAGAGCATCTCTCACCCCAGAGACACCTCCCTCCTAGCCCAGCTCTTGTCAGCCTGATTGTCCTGTCTTTAAAGTTTGCTTTTCCTTGATGTTCTATAACAAAGAAGAAAGTAGGCTTTTTTGATTTGACTTCTTTTTATCAACCTGGTGACTCACTGTAGCACTAACGAGCACATTTTCCTTGATCTTCATACTTGCTCTACAGATAACAGCCGGCTTTCCTCCGCACTCATCTTTGAAATAGATGTCTAGTCTTCATTTTTGGTAGAACAAAATTGTTTCATAGGAGGCAGGGGATTGTGTTTGTTTATTAAATAAACATCACCATTAACAATTTTTGAGACATGTTTAAGAGAGAGGGATGCTTCTGTGGACCTCATCCTCAGTTGTGTCAGCTGCCCATCTGGACAATGGACCAGGATGATGATGCTGGCTTTGGTGCCGGGGAGCAGCTCCCGGGCGGGCCTCTGGCCCCTCCTGGTCTGCTCCCGGTCTGCTCCACCTCCAACACAGACATGGACCAGGAGAAGATGGTACAGGAAACAGAGGAGCTGCCATCTTCTGCAGCCAGCCACGTGGCGCTGAGAATCTACCTGTGAGCCTCAGCTAAGAGTGACCCACTAGAACATAAACTGCTAGGCAGAACCGAACACTTTATTGTAGCCAATGCTTTCTTAGTGCCTTCCATTCTTGTGTGTGTGCCCTGTGAATGGTGTGTTTAGATGACAGACTATGAAATAAGGAGGGAGGATGCTTCTTGATTATTAATGGTTTATTAGCTAGAAATATATCTGCAACTTTATTTTTTATCAGAAACTGTTGCAAAATGTTTAAAGGTGTATGTGAAATTGTTAGCATAACACTTCCAGGTCTGTGATTTTTCTTTTCATAGCCACACATTCAGATCTTCCTGAAAGTTGGAAGATAGATAACTTAGTGGAGATTGTTTGTGTCTGGGATTGGAATAAACTTTCAGCTGGGGTTGGCAGAAGCACCTCGTCGCTACTCTGCCAAGCAGCCCAATGCTGATCAGCGCTGGAGCCCTGGGTTTGGATCCTTGGGACTCATGACTCAGTCTCAAATGTCCTGTCTCCACTCACAGTGATTATTGCTAGAGTTTCAGTCTCGTGATCATTACGGACAGCGTTTCCCCATGTGATAATTCGGTCTTAATCTCTTCTGTGGTTCAGCAGCTGACAGGCTTTTCTGTGTCCTGCTCTGTTGGTCATGTGCTCCCTTGGCTCTCATAGCTCATAGTCTGACGTGAAGAGAGAGATGTGACTTTAAAGAGAAAGAAAGGGAATATCTTGTCAGATGTTCCAACTTGCTGCAAATCAAATGTTATAACCAGGTAAATGTAAGGAACAATTAATATTTTCCTTATGAGGATCTAATGGTTTCTGAAGTTACTACAGTTTTTTTTTTTTTTCTAAAGCAGCCCCTGCCCTCCCTGCTGATGTGCACCGGTCTCTTTGGTCTGTTCCTGCCTTTCTCCATTCTGATCTCCATGTGTTCCCTTGTTCTGTTTGCCTGAAGTGTGTGTTCTCTCCCCAGGGCCCTGGGACTGTACCTTTGTGCCTGGCTCACTGCCCTTTTCATTTGTCCACTCTTCTCAGGCTCGAGGAGCTGTCCTCTTGTTCTAGGAAACTTCTCTTCCCTTCTTGAAACTGGGTTAGATGTCCTCCTGAGTATTCCCAGAGCGTCCTCACTTCTTACCTGCCGTCCTCTCCAGCTGACTTTTCACTATGTGTGCAGGGAGCTTCTTGAGTCTGAAGTTCAAACAAACAAACCCGCTCTCGTGTGCTACTATGGCATCCTCAGTGGACGAACACGGTTTTCAGTAAATATTTGTTGACCAGAAGCTTCCCATTTGGAAGGGTAGGGACCTTTGGGTGGGTGTTTAGTAAATACCATATAACAGCTAAATTTACGTCATTAAATACTTACTATTGGTAGTCAGAGCTTCTGTGACTGAGGGAGAAAGGCCTTGTTGTTCATTCTGGTGTACAATTATGCTTCCATAATTGAGTTTTCATGACATATTTGTTAATGCTTTAGGTTTTTCTTTTCATATTCTCTTACTGTATTGGTCAATTAATATCTCTGCTGCATACAGCTGGGAACTATGTGTGAGTAGATATGTTTATATATCTCATATTTTTCTGTACCTGTGTTTTTATTCAGCTTTGTTTTTGTCTCTTATAAGCTACATTTGCAAAGATTTTAGTTTTGTATTCATTTTGATAATCTGCTTATCAAAATTAATTAATTAAAATGGTTTTAATTTATTTATGCTTATTGTGATTACTTATATACTAGGCTGGTTTCTGTAATTTTTTAGACATTTCTCTTTTTATTCTCTTTTTATTTCTTTCTACTAGACATTTTGTTGTTTTCTGCTTTTCCTGAGTTTTGAATGTTATAGATTTTATTTTTATTTTTAAATCCCTAAGTTTTTCCAGTTGAACATAGAGTTAATTCAGTTTGGTTTTCTTCAGCCGTACCAAAGTTGTGAGCACAGTTAGCACTCCCTGACCCTTCCCCTTAACTATTCTGTTAGCTTTTGCAGTTTGTTTTCACTTTCTAAAATTCCCAAGCACTGCAATTTAAAGGGGGGGGGGTGAGTATTAGCGCCTTCCATGGTAACTTGTTTCTTGTGTCCATCTGTCCTGCTCACGTCCACCTGCCCTGTTTGTGTCTGCTTTCCTTGAACTACATCTTGTAAGGGCTCTTTAAAGTAATCACTACTAGTAAATTTTCCTATACTTTATGTGCCTAAAAATACTTCACAATTCATTCTTAATTTATGGTTTGGCTGCGTCTAAAGATTCCAGACAATTTTTTTCTTCAGTGTGAATGTTACTCCTTTGTCTCTGATTGTGCAGCTGCTGAAATGTGCTCCCAGGCTGTCGTTCCATTGAGGAAATCTGATTTTCCTCTGATAGCTTTTTAAAATGTTTTTTCTATTGTTCATAGTTGCAGACTCTCTGGTTATCAAGTGTAGATTCATGCTTAGACAGTCTAACACTCTTTTGTTCTCTGCTGAAGTTTTCATCAAAGTAAAACATGTGTAAAATTGAAGCCATTTACTTTTTATGTATACAGTTTCCTTGTTCGGAGCCTCCGTCCATGCCACAAGACTCTTTATGTACCCATTCTTGTCAGTAGAACTGTTCAGAAATGACAGCCATCTAGTCCTGGGAATCACATCTCGAGAGTGGCATCTTCCCAGCTGCTTCCCTACACATCCTCAGGCCACTCTCCCTGGAACCCCTGAGGGAGACATCACCCCCTCAGACTGGCCCTTTCCTGCTTTCCCCTTCTTTAAGTTTCTGTTTGCCCTTATTAGTGTTGTCAGTGTCTCTTTCATTACCATGCTTTGGCTGTGTCTCAGTGGTGCCTTAGTTCAGTGGCTTGAGTTCTTTCCACAATTTTTTAATGTTTTTCTTTTTGACACTATTTTGTTTCATTTCTATAATTTTAAAAAAAGTTCCTTGTGTTGGTAATGGCTATTTTACTTCAAAATATTTATCTGAAAATATTTGCTACAGTAGCTTCCCTTCCTTCCTTCCTTCCTTCCTTTTTTTAGGTTTATTTATTATGTATACAGTGCTTGCATGTATGTCTGCTGTCCAGAAGAGGGCACCAGATCTTATTATGGACGGTTGCGAGCCACCATGTGGTTGCTAGGAATTAAACTCAGGACCTCTGGAAAAGCAGTCAGTACTTAACCTCTGAGCCATCTCTCCAGCCCCTACAGTAGCTTTTCTAAATTTCAGTTTCTGTTCCAATTATTATGTATTTTGTTTTCATAACATTAGATTTCTTAATGTGTTTGAGAACCTTGTTTTGTGATTTGCTTTCTAGTGGACAGTGTTTTGTTGTTTTCCTCCTGCCTGTTCCCCACACTCTAGGTTTGGTTCATGTTTTGTCTTCAGGGGTAGCTTGCCACAACTCATGTTGTCGAGGTGTTTCAGTCCACCTGTTTCCATCCTTCAGCTCCTGATGAGAGACATCGTCTCTCATAGTCACAATTCCTGATTGGTCATTCTGCCAGCCCCCCAGCATCCCTTCCCCTGCTTCTCAGCCCAGAAACCTGCAGTCTGTGGTGTTGGCTCCTGGCCACATTTCGAGTTTCATATCTTTTCTGTTATGTAGAAATAGTCTTCGTTGGCTTCACTGATGTGTTTTGTTTTCTGTATGCTCTGATGCTTTGTTCATGCATGCTGTGTAGTGCTATTAGGGCTTCTGAATTTGCCCTAACGTATTAACCAAAAAGTATTATAAATGATAAAACGTCTCTCTGAATGGAATAGTCAAGTTGTACTTAAAAACAGAAGAGCACCTGAGAGTCAGAAGGATCAGGAATCCAAGGCTATCCTTGTCTACTCAAGCTTAGCATGGACAACATCAAACTTCATTTCAAAAAACAAATATAAGAATAAAGAGACATGGAATCTTTATCCCAGAGAAGAAATGTATTTATTATCTCTATAAGTATGAATTCATTTTTAATCTTTGTAATCATTTTTGTTATAGCAAATATACTTATTATAGAGCTTTTAGAAGACACATGTGCAAACACATATTGGGAACTACTTGTTTCCATAACACAGAGTACTTTGTTATTAATATATGTTGTACACATGCTCATATTAAATTTCATATTTAAAAGAACAAAACAAAGCTGGCAAGATGGCTCAGGAGATTAAGGCACTTGCCTCCAAGCCTGATGACCAGAGTTTGGTTACATGATTGAAGCAGAGTACCAACTCCCCAGAGTTGTCTTCTGACCTCCACACGTGAGCTGTAGCTTGCATGAACACACACACACACACACACACACACACACACAATTATAAATAAAATATAATTTAAAAATTTTTCAAGAAGCAGAACAACGAAACAAACCTAGTTTTGTTTTTTAGGTGAAGCTGTGAGTGCTGGAGACTCATTGTGTGAAATTGAGACGGACAAGGCGGTGGTCACCTTAGATTCTAACGACGATGGCATCTTAGCCAAAATAGTGGTAAGACGTGGATGTCTTTCTTTATGTACACTCCTTAAATAAAGCCCCTCCTGTTTGTCTTGTTATCTACTGCATAATACATTTTTAATTTACATTTACAATGTTCTAGTACCAAAATTTAGTAATTGCCTTTTTCCCCTAGATTATTTTTTGTCATGCATATAATGGTTGTAGGATAGAATTTTAGACCATTTATATAAAAGCAATATAAATATAATATAAAAATATAAAAGCAAATAACCTAACCAGCTCAAAGCTGTGTGTGGGTCAAGCATGACTGTTGGGCTGTGCTATGAGCTCACTGTAGAGCCCATCAGATATTGTCCCTAGAGCAGGAGTATGGTGTTGGTGTAGCAGCTGAGACTGCGGCACCGTCCCTCCCAAGTTGATAGTAACCGAAAGGTGCTGCCAGTTCTACATGGCATATAATGAGTAGCAAATTCATTTTGTTAGTGTCTTTCTCTTAGAATGTGGAGATCATCTAAGTCATGCAGTAATGGGGAAGATTAAGTGTGAAAATACATAAGTGTTTACTACAGAATTCGGTAGTGCTGCTTTATCTGTCAGTGCCACTGTTTACTTGGTTCTTGTTCCTATGTCATATTGGTTGATTGAGACTGGGCCGTGAGTATCCATTTTGCCCTCTACCACTTGAATTGCACACACAAGCTGCCTTTCTGTTGGCCATCCTTTGTGGATAGGTGTTTGGATCTGAGACCCCAGCTTGTCTCTAGGTGAATAGGTATACCCCACTTTTGTCTGTTCTGACACACGCACAGTACTTTAGGATTTTATACTCTAGTTTGGTATAGACTTTGTTTCTGTCCTTTGTGTTCCCTACTATAGGATGATCTTGTTGGTGTTTAGTTGTGCTAGCCTTTGATGTCTTATTCTTAGCACTGTAGGGCTTCCAACATCCACTCTTAGCATGTATGTTGTCAGCAGCCTGGTTAAAACACACCGAGGAACATATAGTTAATGCACTTGAAGGAAATGTGAATTGAAGGGCAAAATTTTCTTCTGTCTTTAAAACTGGAAAAACCCATACCAAAAGTCATTTTCTTAATAATTTTACAGTACTTTGCAAAAGAAAAAGATTATTTGATTTACCATATGCCTCAAACTCAACTACATTTCCCTTTACGAGTTTTTGGCAGCTTGTTCTTGGCTGCAGCTCCAGATTATTTGGCTGTGTAAGTCTTCCATAATGATAGCATTTTCCACTCAACTGTTCAGTAATGCATTTCAGATTGCTAGTCATTCCATTGGGTCAGTAGTGTCCGTCTTTCTGGTTCTAATGCCTTGAAAATAGGCAGAAAATGGATGCAATTGACGGCTGCTTTAGAGGCAGCTATTTTCCCACCAGAAGATTGTATGTAGATTTTAGGCCTTTGATGTCTTTAGTAGCATCCTAATGCTTTCTCAGTAATAGGAATAGTAAGCAATATTTGCTGCCAGTGTGCAGTTTTATCAGGCAATGGGAGCAGAAGCCACTGAGGTGGTATTTTTAGTATGATTTTCCTTCCGTCCTTCTCTGTCCAAGCAGGAGCTATGCCTTTGCCTTTCGTTGTGGAAAACCCTCATGGTAGTAAGCATACTAAAATGATTTGCTAGGAAGGTGACAACAGAGTTGTTTTCAGAGTCAAGTACTTAAATAGTTGAGCTGATGGAAGATAAGGGCTGCTGAGTTCATCCTGCAGCTCCCGTCACTGCAGCAGGCAGTCGTGTGTGGCTGGATCCACAGCTTTGAGTAACTGTGCTCTCTTGGTGATGTAGCTCTTCGTCACTTGAAAAGTTCTGGGTTCTTTTGCCACACAGTGTTAGCTTTTAAACAGTGTTACAGTTTTTGTATCCAAAGTTCATTGAAATAGGAAATATTTATTAGATTTTAATTAGAACCAGAAGATGCTTAAATGTTCCTAATACGTTAATTCGGAGTAAATACTGTTGATATGAATAATTTTGTGTTCTAGTTCCAATTTATTTCATTTAGTACAAGGACTTTTAAAATTCCTTGAACCAGCATAAGTTGTGTAGAAAATTTTAATGATACATGTAGAATCAGTTCATCAGCTTAGGCTTCAGTTTAGTATTTAGTAGATTGGGCTTAGAATTACATATTAAGAGGGTTTATTAGAAGTTCTCTGATCTTGCTTTCATAATATTTAGCTTCTTATGGCAAATATTGCATATATGCATATAATCCAAATATATAATTAAACTTTCTAATTTTTTAAATTAAAAATATATTTATTTTGTGTTTATACTTGTGTACATGCATGAACACTTGCTATGATGCTTGTGGGGCAGTCAGGGACAACCTGTGGAAGTTGGGTCTCTCCATCTGCCATTTGGATTCTGGGGACTGGGCTTAAAGCACAGGCTGAGCTGTGTCTCTACTCAGCCATCTCACTGACTCCGTGGGCAGTTTTCCATAGTAGAGTGTGTGTGTGTGTGTGTGTGTGTGTGTGTGTGTGTGTGTGTAGGCTGGAGGGAGCAACACCTCCACCAGTTGTGATGGTGCATGGCTGTAATCCTAGCACTTGGGAAACAAAGACAGGAGGATCAGGCATTCGAGGTCATAGTTGCCTACAGCTTGTTAGAAGCCAGGCTAAATGGGCTATACAACCCTGTCCTAAAACAAAGTTCCATGAATGAATTGTAAAGCAATTAAGAAAAGACTTGATCATCTGGATATTAAAAAAAACCAACAGTTATTTTCAGCACTGTTTCAGTGCTGTATCAGTCTGCAGTGTCAGCATTTTCCTAAGACCATAGTTTTCAGTTCAGCTTTGTTATTTTACCCCTTCTTGTTTTCACTAAATTGTCCAAAATTACCTCCACAGGTGCATATTAGCGTTTGAAGGCTTATGCTTAGAATTTAAACCTGTGTAAACTTGAATTAATCTCCGTAGACCATGATATTTGTAATTATGAATGTGCCCTCTCAAAACTCAGAGAAAATGCTACCAAATGGAGGCTATTCTCAGTTCTAATCTTTTTCATATTGAAATCGGTAAGTGATGAATTTTGAGGGTGTCTTCTTGAGTTTAAAACTAAGTCAGTTTTATGTCCACTGTATAGATACTGGCACCAACTAGAGAAGCCAGGTAGCAGCACTGAGCTCACAGTTACCATTTCACTAATGGACATGGTGTTGATCTAAGGCATGCTGTCGGTGGTCACTTCCTTCAAATCTTAGCTGTTGCATCCTGAACAAGTTGTAACCTTGGGCCTCAGACTCCCCATTTGTTTATTAGGACACTAATTTACCTCCTGGGTTGTCAGGTGCATTGAGTACATCAACAGAACCTTGCCTGGCTGGCACTGGAAGGTATGCAGGCAGCTATGTCTCTTCTCCATTTTAGCTGTCATTGATGTGCTTTCCTCTTCATACTTCTTATATTGCTTCCTTTTAAGCCGGGGTTCAGTGTCACATAACTAAGAAAGTGATACTGAAGAATAAGAGCTATTTAAAACTGTAGAGACCTGAGCCATATATCGGTCATGTCACTCAACTCAGCTCTTCTGCACTAACTGCTAGTTGAACATCAATAGGCAGTTCTTTTTTTTCTTTTTCTTTTTTGTTGGGGGGAGGGGGTGGGTTTTGTTTTTCTGAGACAGAGTTTTACTGTAGCTTTGGAGTCTGTCCTGGAACTAACTCTTGTAGACCAGGATGGCCTTGAACTCACAGAGATCCACCTGCCCCTGCTTTCCAAGTGCTGGGATTAAAGGTGTGTGCCACCACTGCCCAGTAGTCAGTTCAATTTTAAAAGGATAAAAATACTTAAATAATTACTTAGTGTGCTGGTTATTTTGTAGTGCCAAAATTAAAAAGATAATTTCATTCACTTTTGTTGTTTTGGTTTTATAAGTGACAGTGGATCCCAAGTGGCCCAGGTTGCCCCAGCATTCCTTGTGTAGGTGAATCTCTCGATCTCCGGATCCTCCTGCTCCCATCTCTGGAATGCTGGATTACACATGTGTGTTACCATGTCTGCCTTTACTAGTGTTTGTGATGACGTGAACTCTCAGATACCCTTTATCCAGGAGTCTGCTGTAGACACTTTATGTCTTAGTCTCAGCATCATGCCCTTTGATGCTGCTAGTAAGCCCACCCAAGCTGGATTTAACATATTTCCAAAACTAGTCAGTTTACAGGAGCATCTCTGGTTAAAAAGAAAAAAAAATACTGAGCTAGTCTAGGCTGAGGGATGCAATTCAGCCTCTATTTAAATATTATCGGGAGGCAGTTTTTCTCTTGTTCTATTCCTGAGTATGTGCTGACCTATTAGACATGATTTTCCAATCCTTACCAAATTTACTTTGTAGTCTAATATTGATCCTTGTTGAGTATGTTTGTTTTAAAAATTAATAATTTGAAGGTAAACACAGAAGTTATAATTATACGTTTACTGTTTATGTGAAATGACAGGCACTGTTCTAAATCCCTTAGATCTGGACCTTCTGTATCCCATCAAGTCTGTGGAATACACTGCTGCTATTTCACTGACAGAGCAGGAAACAGGCCTGGTGAAATAGTCATTACTGTACTGTGCTCACAGCTTCACAACTAGCTGTTGTAAAGAGCTGTGTTGAAACCCAGGAAACTGTACACATGGGAGGGAAGACAGTTGACTTAACAGACTCAAGATTCAGGATCTTATTTCTCAGCTGTGAGTAGAACATAGAGTAAAAATACATCATCTGTTATTAAAACACATTGGCATAAGAGCAGTAGAGGTTTTTGGTTAAGACAGTAAGAACATCATGGATGCTTATTGTCCTCAGACTTTGGGTGCTTTGTTAGAGCAGTAAGCCAGGAGAAGGGAGTGTAGCAAAGGCCTGGTATGTTTCTAAGTGTGATTTTGCAGAATATTATTTATGCTTTTGTCAGTGTGTCTGAGCCAGCTTTGACTATTTGCTAACTGCAACAGAAGTAAATGTTTGCACCAAACTAACATGCCTGGAAAAGGCTTCTTATTGCATCAAAGGATAGGGAATGTCTTAAATTTGTTTTAAGATGTTAATGACATTAAGTGGAACTGTTATGACCATTCTTTTCTTTAACTTCTGTTATACGGTCAGGTTGTAGGGTGGTGTATTGTCTGTCCTTTTCCATTATATGCTTCATGGTGTCATTTTTGTAAGTGAGAAATGTGAGCACTGTAAGTTTTTTTGATGCAGTTGGTTACTGACTCAGAGTGTCGTGGTAGGGAACATGTGGGATAATTTGTGTGCTTTGTAGTAAGTGAAACAGAAGATGAGCTGTCAGTTTCGGATTTAGGATGTTGTTCAAGTCACCTGTCAGAAATCTATTTATATTTTCAAAGGAAAGTTTCCCCCAAAAATTCTACATTTGAATTTTGGCTACTTTGTTTTGGTGGGTTTTGTTTGTTTGTTTGTTTCTTGAGCAGGGGACTTGGGTTTTCTTTGTTTGTTTGTAAGTAGACATTGATTTTATCTGGTTCAGTTTTGAAAGGAAGTGTACTTAATAACACTACTTGTTTTGTTGTCTTTTTTAAGAGTTACTTTTGATGTTTAGTTAACAGTTCATCATCAGGCAGGAGAAGAAAAGATACTAACCCAATACAATCTTTACTCATCTTTTTAAAAAGAAAAGGTAGGGCTAGAGAGATGGCTCCAAGATTAAGAGTACTCGTGCTCTGCAAAGGAGCCAGGTTCAGTTCCCAGTGCCTACATGGTGACTTCCAGCCATGCATAACTCCAGACATACATGCAGGCAAAACACATGAACTAGTATAAATAAATCTTTAAAAATAAAAAGTGCTAAGGGAAAATTAATAATCAATAGAAGTAAAATGTTTTAGTGCATGACAAAGCATTTCCAAAGCTTATAACCTCATCCTTTTTTTTTTTGCTCCAGTCTTATACATATATGAAAGTCTTCATTAAATCTTTGTTCCTACTTCTCTACTGGTAATTACTAAGCTTAGAAAGCTTCTTAACCCATAGAATTTATGCTTATTTTAATTTAGGGTAGTATACTTACTAATAAACATCAAAATTAGTGTAACTTTGAAATGTCACACATTCCACAAGTCATGCTTCTCATGGTAATTGTTACATCAGTGAACACCTTGCAGTCAGTCCTACTGTTCATGAAACCAATTGTAATAAACTTCAGTTGGTGAGAGGGAAGAGAGGAAATCTTACAGGAATAGCTCCCACTACCAAAACTGTTCAATATTATCATCTTTTAATAAATAAATTACTGTTGAATTGTTTAAAATATTTTTGTCTTAAGTTAAGAAATCTATCTTACTTAGATTTTTTTGTTGGCAGATAGTATGTGAAAACTGTCTCATTAGTTCGGACACCACTGTATCAGTGATGCATTTATGAAAAGCTCATGAGATATTTCCAGGAAAGACTTAAGCTATAGGGAAAGCCCTAAACTATCCTTAAATTAACCAGAATTGTTAGCTAACTTTATCTGCATAATGGGACATTTTCTCCCCACTAAATTTACTGAAAACTTTTTACTTAAAATTATATTCTAGTAGATAGGACTTATTTGGATAAGTCAGTCCCTTTAAAATTCTGAAGCCATTGTAGAAACTAGTGAAGATAAGTAATTGACATGGACAGCCTCCATGGATGTGAATTTATGGACATCGAAAGAGAAGTAAGGGAAGCTCTGGCTTTGAAGGCTGCCAGCAAAGGGACTGTTCTGGGTCTTGCTCATTTCCAGGGGCAGCTTTAGTACTTGAAAGAGAGGAGGAATGAGCAGGCTACAGGGGACAGAAGATGGCAGTTGTCAGAGGAACAGCCTGTCTTGCTCGTCTTTCTTGCAAGTGGAGAATTAATGACTTTCTGTGATCCTACATCTTTCCATTTCCAACCATTATTAAAAAAAAAAAAAACAGGTTGAAGAAGGAGCTAAAAATGTAAAGCTGGGTTCACTAATTGGCTTGATGGTTGAAGAAGGAGAAGATTGGAAACACGTGGAAATTCCCAAAGATGTCGGTGCTCCACCTCCAGTTTCAAAACCAGCAGTGCCTCCTCAGCCCTCTCCCCAACCACAGATGTCAAGCCCTGCCAGGAAGGAGCACACGGTAGGAACACCACGGTGAGTGTGTTTATTTGAACACGTATGTTCAGTCAAGCGCGATTATTATCATGTAAAACAGGTTACAATTGTTCTGGGGGTTTGAAGTCAGTATCCTGTTCGGAGCATTTTCACTGGGATTTGCTGGCCTTCCTCTTTTTCTCTTAGGACAATGAAATGCAATTCCTAGTTTACATCCTTCTTTATTCAATAAACGCTAGTGAATACTTGTTTTGTTTGTGTCCTCTAAAAGCCTTGCTTGGCCAGTATAGAATGCAATCATCTGTATCCTCATTGAACCTGAATTAGGTTCTAAACTTGCAGAATGACACTCATGAGACCTAGCTTTATTTTTGTGTTCCCATTCACAGAATTCTAATTATGAAAATGTGATCTAGTCTCCAGAGTATAATTGATACAAGATGGAGTTGTCATTTTGGCATGTGTTCCTGTTCAAACAGTTCTGTAGCTGAGATTGTGACTGGGGCAAATTTTTCCCAACCATTCCATGACAGAGCAGGTACTTGTGAACACTGTCCCCGCCTCAGCAGGCCAGTACTGCAGATATGCACCTCTATACCTGGCTTTTATGTGGGTACTGGGGGTCCAGCCCCAGGTGCTCATGGCTCAGCCCCAATATTACAAATGTGTTTACAAAGCATACTATGATAATTTGATCAAAGACTACAGTGTGTAATGATCAGGTCTGGGTAATCAGTAATGATACTTAGTTCCCTTTACCACAGAGCAGTTCTGATTTCCATTCTCGGGCTCCCTGTGTGTTCACTTCTCTGACTTGTAATGGTCAGAAGGCATGCCGTCTGTTTGTGCTTCACAGTCTTCTCTCCATTGCAGAGATAACACTGTGTGAGCTCTGTCTTGCTAAGACTAGCCATGATTAGACGACACTCTTGTGAATCTGCCAAGAGCTGTTAAAACCCCTGACCCATGGAACTACACAGTATTGACCACACAATGGCTTTTCAAAGTTGCTTCGCAGTCAATCAGTTTTATCTTATAGGAAAAAAGTCTTAAATTTCAATGTCGTGAAAAAGCTAATAAAGATTGGTAGCCTGAGACCCTTTTACCTGAGACATTTCTCCAAAATTCTAGGGAGCATCACAGTTGCCCCCCTCTATTTGCTCCTTTTAAACCCTTTGACCCAGCTTGTTTTACTTCCGTTGTCTGAGTATGTAGATATTTACAGTGACTACTTTGCTTAAGGGTCTTGATAGGAGTCTACACTTATCCGCTATAGGACTGTGTGTATCTCAGCTTTTTTCCTATAAAATCAGTGAAGTTTTCTGCTGGGATTGTTCGTGTTTATACCAAGAACTTGAAAACTTGCACCAAAGGTACAATTCAGTAATAACGGAACAGTCTCCTGGGGCCTGAGGAATGAAGAGTTACTGTTGAGTGGGTGCAGAGTTGGCATCTGGGAAGATGAGAGAATCCAGCGATAGATGGCCATGGTGGCTGCACAGCAGAGTACTTGCACTCAAAGCTACTCCATTCTATACTGAAAAGTGCTTGGAGTTGAAAGTTAGCTTATACTTGTGCTGTGCTAAGAATATGAAGGAGCACTATGGTTGGTTCCCTATTGGTGTCCGTGATGCAGAGCCATATGACATGTAATCAGTCACATTAGATGCTCTTTCTCCTAGTGAACATTTACCTGTATTTAAAGATGGTTTAGAATTGGTAACTACTTACTGCTTTACAATTTGTCTTGACAATAATATAGATTAATTTATGTGACTGTGGCCATCTTTGAGAGTCACTTTAGCTTTGGTATTAGATTTCTTGTTCCTAGTTATCAGCAAAACTGTTGACATTTAGATCTATTTGAATTGATATAAGTATAATTAGTTTCATTCATCTTCATGTTTTTATTCTTAGTTTCCGCTTAAGTCCAGCTGCCCGCAACATTCTGGAAAAGCATTCGTTGGATGCCAGCCAGGGCACAGCCACAGGCCCTCGAGGAATCTTCACTAAAGAGTACGTGTGTACTCGTCAATCCCATCACTTAGCTTTTTCTGAAAAGATCTTTAAAGAGCTTATTCTGTGTTGAAATTTAAAATGAGGTACACTCTTCTTTTGTGGTTTAATTGCTTTTGTTAGTATAAATTAAATTCTATGCAATGATTGTTTTCTTAATAATTGTGCCATTATTAAGAAAAAGGTCTAATTTAGTAACTAAGCCACATCCTTAGAACTGGTGATAGTGCAGAGAACTAGAGCCCTTAACTGGTGTGAAATCATCGCCAATCACATTTAAATTTCTCAGATATGGAACTATACTTTTAAAATAATTTCATTCTTAGCTCTTCAGGCAGTTTACGTTTTCCAGAGTATCTCCGTCTGTAGTTGATTCTCTTTGGGGATTTCCTTTTTTTCTTTCATTGATCTGTCTGTGAGTTAATACCATTTTAATTATAAATGCTTTATAGTATGCTTTAAAAATCTGACAAATATATCAGATTCCCCTTTTTCTTTTTTTTTTTCCAACAAAGTAGCTTTATTGGTATATCCTCCTAGATGTAAAGCAGTCTTAGGGTTCTGTGGGTGGGGAGAATGTGGTCATTTGTGAGATGTATTGAATTAATTTAGTAAGAACTGACCTCTTTGTGTGGACAACTTTCTAGTCAAGAAATTGGTGTATCTTTGTTTAAAATTGTCTATAAATTAAGAGTCTGTTGATACAGACAAGCCTTTCTCTAATGGACTTAGCCTAAGAAAGGTACAACAGAGGCTAATCAGATGGGCCTGCGGCCACATGAGAAGTCCCCACAGCACTGCATGCACCTTTGCTGTTGGCAGTCACCGATTATTTGAGAGTGGGTTCTTGTTTTCAGAAGTTGGTTCATTCTAAACTTAGCCAATATTGATTGGAAATGATGTAAAGTGGTGGTTCTGGCCTGGGAAGCTGGTCTTTGTTTCACTAGTTTATATCTTAATTTTGTTAGTCACCTACCAGTTTCTGCAGAAATGGAATAAGACAACAATCTTCATAATAGACAGGTTTTCCATGTCTGTTATCTGAGGGATAGGGTAAATGGTCTGTTTAGTTCATTGACCACTGAAGATTTGAAGAAATGCTAAATAATTATAGCTATACCTGAGAAGGATCATCACGGCAAGTTCGTAGGGTAGAAATTACAACAGGTAAGGTCTCTGAGGTAAGGGGATCGGTTGAAGTAAGGCTCTTCAAGTAATGCAGGTAGGAGATAATGAATACTGCCGTTAATGTGGTTGGAAGTCATGCAAGAGACATCTAGAGTGTGCATCTGGGTTCCTGGTCTGGGTAGTAGAAATCTTGGCTCCAGAAGTAGATTGAATAAGGGCTTTGAGGAAGCATTTGCTATAGCAGAGTAACTGATGTCCACAGCTTATTGTCAGCACTGAGAAGCCTTCCAGGGATCACGACCCCTGGATGAAGATGAAGGAGCTAGTTTGAGTGGTTCATGAAGCAGTGGTTGTCATTGAGAGCATCAGCAGCTGCATCATTTAGAAGACTAAATTTCTGTGGTAGGGTGTTGGGAAATGGTCCACAAGTTAAGGAATATAGGATCTGAGGAAAGGTTCCTGATTGGTGACTCGGTGCCCTTTGAAAGCAACTCCAGGTAGAGCAGCAGTAGAACAAAGACATGGGACTTGCTCTTTTTTTCCCCCGAGTTAGGGTTTCACCACATGGACAAGACCTGGCTTTAAACATGTAGTAGCCTTTCTCCTGTCTGCCAGGTACATGCGTAAGTATTTTAAGAACTGGTTTAAAATTGTGTTAATGCAGTTATCTTCTTGATAACAGTGTTATGATGCTTTCTCTTCTTTCCCGTTTCCCAGTTCTTTGCCCACCCAGCCTTTATGTCTTCTCTACCAGGACATCAACTTTAGTCTTCTAAGTATGAACCTTTACAGATTTCATGAGAAAAAGTGATCCTCAGTGCATGTCTTAGTTAGGGTTTTCACTTTTGTATGTTGTTTGACATTAAGGTGAAGTTTAGAGAGAAGCATTGTCCCAGTGGCTTCTACAGAAAAGCCCTCCTTTCTACAGTTGTAAAGCTCGAGGCTTTGGCCTGAGCTTCCCCCTTTTGCCTTAGCACATGCTCTGGAAATGAAGAGTGCCATCTCCCATCTGCTCTTCCTTGGCTGAGAACGCAGGGCAAGTGGTACAGCAGAGGTGCTGGCCACTGAGCAGCGCCTCAGAGCCATTGTGTCTGTGGGGAAGAGCACAGACTAAAGCTGACTTTTAATTTCAATTTAAAACAAACTTAATGCTCCAGTTGTGTGTTGTGCAGAAGCACGGAGTCATTCAAGCCTGCCTGCCCCAAGTGCCAGGCTACAGTCAGAGGCTCGTGAGCACAGTTAGAGTCCTTGCCTTAATATCTTTGGTATATCTAACTATTAAATCAAAATTGGGTTGAATGTTTTTGTTCCTGTCAACCACAACATCAAAACTTGGCGTGTTGGTTGTCTAGTTTTATGTAATGGTCTTTAAAATTAGTTGATTTTTTACCAAAGTTAACTACCTTCTGAGGGGTGGGAAAGGTTCTTGCTAATTTCCCAGGCAATTCATTTGTTTTCTCCTGTTTTAGAGTTCTTAATGCCAAAGCAATGCTTTCAGTTTAATCTGATTGTTTTAATGGGCAGAAATAATTAAGATCACTTCTGGATTATAGCAACTAAGTTGTTGGCTGTTACTATGCAACAGTTAACATTTATGAGCTATATAATTGTAAAATCAATAATAAACATTTATTGTAAATCACTGGTTAGAATTATTTTCTACTTTTTTATGATTAATGACTCCTCTTTACTTTTATTCCTCACCAAGTACTGTTTTACCCAGTAATCTTAATTACTTCAAGAGTAAAACCGAATCATTTCTTCCTTGATAAAGCAGACATGCCAATGGAGAGATAAGGCTGTGTCTAGTTAATCCTCGGTTTTAGATTGACAGTCAGTTACTAACCTTTTAGATGTTTGTTTTCATCTGATGACTGAGAAAGCTAGAAATCCGTGTAAGAAATTCTATCTGGTACTTGGGGATAATACACTTTGCTAGATAAGTATTTAATTACTTCACATAAAATGGGAAGGGACTAAAATGTTGGGCTGTAACTTATAAGCCTTGCTCTAGAAAGGGAAATTTCCTTTCTTGGAGGCATCATTCTGAGTCAGTAGGTCGTACTTTATATCAGTGCGTACATTTTCTCTAGCTGGCCTTTGGGCTCATGGCATCAGTCTCCAGGAGTTGTGTCAACTCTCACTGACTTTGATACAATTTGAGTTTGGGTTATAAATATTATGGATAGAAATTGATTTCCAAGTAGAAGTAAACTGGTTAGAAACCTTAAAGGTCCACAGATCACTCCCTTGGTCACTTGTCCCCTTCACTCCCTTTGCCACTCTGTCACCATCTCCAGGCTGTAAGAAGCAGCACTGCTGCCAGCTATTCTGTGACTTTGTGTGTGGTGAGTAGAGGGCCCTTGTCAGAAGGTCCTACTAGTAATTTTAGATGAGGCACATCCCAGGCCCTTGTTCAGTCCCAGCATTCTGCTCACTGTGGTTTAATTCTTAGCTGCTCTGCTCTTAGGAGACAGCTCTGTTCCACTTATTTAATTTGCATACCAAGTCCACTGCTTTTAGAAAGGTAGAAAACTCACAGGCTTTGCAGCTGACTCTGAACCTGGGCAGCCCCAAGTGTTCTCAACCCTGGCTGTACTCGGCTGCCTATCTCTTCAGCTTGCTTGCTGCATGTCTGTTCTGGCCTTCCTTCGCTTAAAACCTCACCTTCTTGGAAGCCACATGTTTTCTGCATAAATACACCCTTTTCCCAGCCCTTTAACCTGCCTACCTACATCATCCTGCACAAACGTCCAGTCTGGCCAGGCCTCTCCAGCTGTCTGGCTTCTCACTCATTGCTCTGTCTCAGTATGTGCTCTGTTGCCTTGTAAGGATGCATTTCCATTGCTCTACCTTGTTTGCCTGGTGGATGACTCCTCTGTAGCATAGGGCATGGTGGGAAGAGTCTTGTCTCCCAACACCTGGAATGAGTGGGTGCTTGAGAAGGAGCGAGTTAGACACTGAGTTAAGTGTTTAGAGTCCACATGTGTCCAAATTAGGAATGGTAATACCTCTCCCGCCTGGCTGACACGTGACATTTGGGCTCCCCTTTCTCCTCTTCCCCCACTCTTTCAGTGTCAGGAATGACGTAGCATTTCAATTGCTCTCTCAGTTTGATCTCATCCAAAATATTCCAAGAACACCTGCCTAGAAACAACTGCACAAGGACTGGTGCCCCCCACAGTGGGTTGGGCCCTCCTGTATCGATTAACAGTTAAGACAGTCCCCCACAAGCCAGTCCAACCTGGGCAATCCTTTAATTAAGACTTCCTTCTCAGATGACTCTAGGCTCTGTCAAGTTTCCAGCTAACTATAGCCTAGGAAACTGAACTCAGGACTTCACATATCTTACAGTCTTAATTATATCCCTTTGCAAACAAATGCACCTTTGTTTTACAAAGCAGTACAAAAGACAGGCCTATAAGTAGTTTTTTCATTCTAAATGATAATAATTTAAGAAGTATTCTAATGAAAATAATAGGTATTATGAGCTTGGCACTTTCTGAATGCCATGTGACAATTATCTTGTGAACATAAAGTAAAATATATTTTAATTACTGTCTTGCTCATCTAACTAGTGAATTTGTCTCCCAATAAAAGATAAATTTACTTTTTAATTAAAAATTACTATCTTTACCCAATACTGAGGGGTTTTGTTAGATACACTCTAGGATCAAATAGATAGACATGCCACAGAATTCTGCTTATCATGTTGCCATAAGATAGTAAGCTAAGCAAGAGGTTTTGTTTGGGAAAGAATTATCTCAAATATGCTTAATGAGTTCTAGTTATTATAAATTCAAATTCTTAATTAGGGTTTGAAAATGTGTGACTGTCTGTTTGATACCTAATAAGAATCAGAAGACCATCTAGACCAGTGGTTCTCAACCTTCTTCCTAACACTTTAACCCTTTCATACAGTCCTCATGTTGTGGTGATCCCAACCATAAAATAATTTTGTCACTACTTTATAACTGTAATTTTGCTACTGTTATGAATCGTAATGTAAGTAGATGCTGTGCAACCCCAAAGGGGTTGCGACCTGTAGGTTGAAAACCGCTGGTCTAAAGGAAAGACTTGCTTAGATTTTGTAGTATTTGTCTTGGTGTTTATCTTCCTCTCATACCTCAGCACTGTTTTCTAAGACTGTCTAGATCCCTTGTTGCTTCATGGTTATCCAATTTCCTCTCATTTCTAGAGATGCGCTCAAGTTAGTTGAGCTGAAACAGATGGGCAAGATTACGGCATCTAGACCAGCCCCAGCTCCTCCATCCACTCTCTCAGTATCTGCACCTCCTCAGGCCACAGCCGGACCATCTTACCCTCGGCCAATGATCCCACCAGTATCCATCCCTGGACAGCCTAATGCAGCCGTAAGTTCTCTCAGTAAGATTTTATAATTTAGATACATGAGAAAGGAAATTAAAACAGGTACTGTGTGCTTTGTAAGTACTTTTTAATCCAATCATTTAAACAGTAGCTTAAAGTTGTAAGTATGGAGAGTACCCCAGATAAGGGTTTTCTTCTGGATTTCATGGCACAGAGTTGTTTGTATGACACTGTCTTTAGGGTAGAACTGTGACTCCGTTCCATTTTACCACGAGTGCTAGCCCTTCTGTACAGTACATATGTGCTGTAGCCATGGCATTTCCTTGGATGTAAGACTAATTCACAACTCCTTTTTGCAGGTAGATTTGCTTTGTATTGAGGGAATAAAGAGCTATTTAGAATTTACCGTGCAGCATGGTCCACTTTTCTCTCAGAGACAGTGTCAAAATTCTTTGGTTTTTTCTTTTATTTACCCCATTCTCCTTCTCTGTGTTCCTTCAAAGTCAGGGCAGTGAATACACTCTGCTCCCACTGACAGAGAAGATCATTCTTTATCATGCTTGGAAAGGACAGAGCACTAAGTTTCACAGGCCACATTTTTTATGGAGTTACCAATTTGTACTGTCTGTACAAAAATTTGATGGTGTCAACTCTTCCTTCAAGTGGCTGTAGTAGGTTATTCAAATGCTCACAGAATATAGAGACCATGTATTCCATGTGATCAGAACACTTTACTAACGGAAAGTGTCCTTAAAATAGCATTTGTCAAAAGAAAAATAAGTTATTGGCTTTTTATTATCCTTTGGTGGTTATAATTCCATCTGAGAATGGAAAGAAGGATGAAGAAGGGATTAAATGTAAGTGGACGCCCATGCCTTTACAAGAAAATTTATATTAAAACTATGGGAAGATTTTTTATTATTTTATTTATACTTTATATTTTGAATTTGTGGAAAATAAGGCACTCATGATTATTTTACATCACAAAAATGCATGTTTTTTGACTAATTATCCACTATGTAGTGTGTTACCTTTTTCTACAATATGCCATTTTTATAAGTCAGCATTTGTAACCCAAACTGCCTAAAGGCTATTTGGATGGATTCTCATACTCGGTGTACCTGTGCATGTGTGCACATATATGCATTGTGCATATGTATATAATGATGTGTTCCTCCCATACTCAACATGTCTGTATATACTTGTGTGTACTCATGTGACACATATGTACGTGGTGATGTTGGCTTGGTTTATTTCTAGATATCTTAAACATGATAATACAAGATGTCTTACTCATAACTGAAATTTAACTTTTGTTTTTTTGTTTTGTTGTTTTTTCCGAGACAGAGTTTCTCTGTAGTTTTGGAGCCTGTCCTGGAACTAGCTCTTGTAGACCAGGCTGGTCTCGAACTCACAAAGATCCTCCTGCCTCTGCCTCCCGAGTGCTGGGATTAAAGGCGTGCACCACCACCGCCCGGCTGAAATTTAACTTTTGTTATTTTTGTCTATAGTTGTGTAAACTCAAGCCAAATACTTAGATTTTTTTTATATTCTCCTTTTATATAAAGAATTTTATAGTACTTTTCTTAAATTAATCCTGTCATAAATTATTAGGTCTCTAAGACTGTATTTCAGATAGGTAGTTTGTTTTCTTCTGTTCCACTTACGTTTTAATGAACAAATTGCTTTTATTTGTTTATTTATTTACTTATTGCAGGGCACATTCACCGAAATTCCTGCCAGCAATATTCGAAGAGTTATTGCCAAGAGGTTAACTGAATCAAAAAGCACTGTGCCTCATGCCTATGCTACTGCTGACTGTGACCTTGGAGCAGTTTTGAAAGTTAGACGAGATCTGGTCAAAGGTTAGGAAAGTTGAATGTACTTAATGCAGAAAGCATGCTAATCTGGTGATCATCAAGTCCTTTATAGAGTGCCCCTTGTGTGGCTTTTAATCCTTTCGTAACCTGATTGCACTCTACTCCAGCTTGCTTTAGCACAGGGCTGGGTGGGGGAAGAAATGGTTTTTTTTTCCACATGAAATAGATTGGGTGTGTAATATTGAATTAATCACATATTATTACTTTGTACAATAAGGATTCCTATTCTTCCATGCCCCCATTACAAAATCTCCTTTGTGATGTTACCATCCTGTCATTCAGTTCACGTTCATCCTGCACTCTGCTACACACAGAGCCCTGCCATAGTATTACTGTGTCGCTTACCAACTCGTGGTTGTTTTCATAAGTGAAAATAAGCTGAATATTTTTGTCTCCCTTAGCTTGCTTTATTTTTTTTAATTTATTTATTTTTTAGAACAGATGAATGACTTGCTCAGGCTAAATTCTTTTTAATTTTGAATACCTTTTGATAGTACTAGTTAGACCCACAAAGATCTTAACAAAACCCTTGCCTAATTTAAGAGTACTGTGTATTTTAGACATCATGTAGGTGCTACCCTTCTTTATGCAATTTTTAATTGTATTTTCAAAACACATTTTCTGGCATTAAATAGAATTGTCTCTCAACACATTTCAAATAAAGTTTCAGAGAGATGTAGAATCTTAGCGTGTATATTTTATTCCAGCCTTCCCAATTCATTTGCTTGTTTTTCCTTTTGCACTGGTGAAAGTTTTTGGTACCATGGCAAATGTCAATATTATAGGTACTTATTCTTTTTATGTTCCTATATTTTGGGTAGGGAGAAGCATTCAGTCTTTAACATTTACAGTAAGTTTTTTATAGATCTTTTTCAGGTTGAGGAAATTCCCTTCTCTATATTCTGAGAATTTTAAGCATGAGTGGATGCTGAATTTTTGTCAAAAAGTTTTTGGTCATCTTTTGAGAGAGCCTTTCCCGTTTGGTTAAGATGCCAAATTTTATTGGTTGAACTTCAGTTGTATCAACCTAGTATTCCTCACACAAAGCTTCTCGATGTATCGTCTGACTTTATTAGCTTTTTGTTTAGGATCTGTCCATCAGTTGGGTGTTGGTGGCACTCAGGAAGCTAGGACAAGAGAACTGCAAGTTCCAAGCTGGTCTGTATATGTATCATCATATTTATGTTTTTATATAATTATACATATGGCTGTCTGAAATACTACCCTTCTGCTTTCTTTCCCTGAGTTTGTTTTGTGTTCCTAAGGTTTGTCTTAGATCTTGTAAAAAAGTTGGAAAATGTTTCTTCCTCCTTTACTTTATGGAATTGTTTGGTAGAATAAGATTCTCATTTTAATGTTGATAGTATTTAAGAGTAAAACTGTCTACATCTGGGATTTTAACTGATCTTTGGGGTTTGTTTGGGGATTTTGTTGGTTTTCTTGTTTGGCCTTTGCAGGTAAGTTCTCTTTGTAGCCCACAGAAAATCATGATCATCCTATCCTTGGCTCTCTAATGCTAGGGTTATGTAGGTGAACATTACCAAATTCAGTTTCTTTTTTTAAAAACATTTATTTATTTATTATGTATACAACATTATGCCTCCATGTATGCCCACATGCCAGAGGAGGGCACCAGATCTTATTATAGATGGTTGTAAGCCACCATGTGGTTGCTGGGAATTGAACTCACAACCTCTGGAAGAGCAGCCAGTGCTCTTAATCATTGAGCCATCTCTCCAGAAAATTCAGTTTCTTAACTATGTGTTTAGTAACTATCATTAATACTTGAAAATTTCCATAGTAAGGAATTGAAAATGAAGATAGTTGAATGAAGTTGCCTTTGCACACACTGTATCTGAGAGGCCTATAGCTTTGGAGATAGAGGCATCTTATGTGAAGCTGGATATGCAGTCCAGAAGCCCTGATCATGAAAATTAGAAATGGAATTGGGGCAAATTATCATCCTATAAATGGCATCAGAACCATGGAATTGAAAGTTCCTGTCTGGGTCATACGAACATTGAGAGGAGAGGACTAAGAGTAAAGTAAGTAAAGTCAGAGAGGAGAAAGCTGGGAGGATCTGGGCAGTCAAAGAAGCCAGTAAGTGCAAGTGTTCAAGGTGAAGAAAGTGATGTGTTGTGAGGTGGTTCTCAGGGACGTAGTGTGATGAGGACATAATTCCAGGTGTGGGCTATGGAGCTTATGGCTATAGGAATGTGGGTTGTCACTGTATGCCTACTGGGGCCTGGTGAGGTCAACAGAATGAGTTCCTAATATGACTATCATATATTTGAATTTGTACAGACCAAATCTTTAGCTTGTGGTTGTTGCAAAAGGGGCGGCTGTGTCCCGCCACCCAGCTCCTGGAGCGGGCAGGCTGTGTTCCCTGTGCCTGGCTAACTTAACCCCCAAAATGATTACATAGAAACTGTATTCATTTAAACTCTGCCTGGCCCATTAGTTTTAGCCTCTTATTGGCTAACTCTCACATCTTAAACTAACCCATTTCTAATAGTCTGTATGTCACCACGGGGTCGTGGCTTACCGGCCTGA
>JAQHUG010000068.1:2568449-2588900 GCA_028555095.1 Dicrostonyx torquatus | reverse complement strand
CCATATCTAATAATCTGTATTCACCATGAGGACGTGGCTTACCGGGAAGATTCTAATCTACGTCCATCTCAGGCCAGAGAATCATGGCATCTGCCACACTTCCCTTCCTTCCAGCATTCCATCCTGTCTACTCCGCCTGTCTGGTTTCTGCCCTATCAAAAGGCCAAGGCAGTTTTCTTTATTCACCAATGAAAGCAACTCAAATACAGAAGACTCTCCTGCACCACCATGTTGTTATCCTTATAATGTCTCCAAATGCTGGAAATGCACTTAGATTTATACTCCTAGAGGAGGTTTTAAACAAATGGAACAGAATGTTCACATATTTCTGGATGTGGCCTAGAAGACTGATGTGCAGCTGATTCTTTGCTGCATGGTTTCGAGTAGAAGGGCTGGTGCAGTTTCTCTCAGCTCTGTTTCAAATCTCCCATCAGCTATTGTAGAGAGCTGTTGCTCATAGAACAGGATGCATGTTTCTTGCCATGTGTTATCCACTAGATCTTGACCATGAAGTTTTTCTTCAAATTCTTAAGAGAAAGGGCTGTGCTTTTCCCTCTCAGGTGACATCATATTCATTGGCAGTAGCAAGGGAAAAGTCAAATATTTAGTTATGATCACTAGTATGGGAAAGGGGGAAACCCAGCTTTATTCTTAATTATTATGTATACTGCAAGGAAATTTAGCCACATGGATTAACCATAAATTCACAGAGATCCTCAGCATTTGCACCAGGACCTGTGCACCAGGACCCGTGCCAGCATCACCTCATCTTTGGCTGTTGCTGTATCCTATGGCAGTTCCCGTTTAAGCCCATTTAATGCTTAAAGGTGCTTGTCTTAAATTCTCTCCATTGTACACTCTAGGGAGAAAGGAAACTTAAGACCCTTTATAAATACAGTCATCTATTTAGTGTATTTACCTACACTGCTCTTCTAATATTATCAATATATTATAAAATGTGCATAGAATAAAGACATTTGAAAATAAGAAAAAACTCTACACAAGTGCAAAGATTGTTTGCCCTTTAGTGGCATGCTAGTTGGGCCTTTTATTTGATTGTAGTGGTAGCATTTTTATTCAAGTTCTCGTGCATGATTTCTGAATAACTTCACAAAATGGTAATCAAGGTGAACTTGAAGGTGAACTTCTTGATGGGGAAGAATACTGAAAACGGAATGCAAGGTTCTGACATCGTAAGCACAGGTCCTGTGAGCTTTTGCTACCATGACTTACACTGTGTGTAGGACTTCGTGTGATCCTGTTTCATGAAACAAGTGCAGAGCTGGTTTTTTTTTTTATCAGTGTGTGCAAGACCTGCCCATAATCTACAAGTTTGAAATCATAAGGGTCAGTGTAATAAATATAGGTTTGAATATGCTCATTTTTCTTTCAGATGACATTAAAGTCTCAGTGAATGACTTTATCATCAGAGCAGCAGCTGTTACTCTCAAAGTAAGTGACCAAAGCAAAGTAACTTTGGCTTCTAAATGGCTCTTGGCTTAAAATATATATAATTTTATTGCTAAAAAAAATCCTGTTATTTAATTTTGTTTGCTTTACAGGTAAAGACACTGAAAATCCAAAGGACTCCCAAATTATAGCAGAATAAAGCACATTTACTCAGTAAATGCTAATTTGTCCCCTGTTGTACTAAGTCAAGAGTAAGTTTGAGCAGTGACAGTGAGTGACAGCATAAACAAAAGCCTTCGTGGTTTCTGCAGTTGTGGCTTTCCAGAGTTGTGTTTTGGTTTGGGCACGGGGTTACCCAGGGTCTTGTCCATGCCCCAGGTGCTCTGGCCCTACGTTGTTATGCGACTCTCCAGCCTGTCTGGACTTTATGAAGTGGATTCCGGGCTTTTTAAAAATCTTTACCTGTACTCATTTCAGATAATTAAAAAGACTTATTTTTAGAGTTTTATAGAATTCACCAGCAAAAATCACCAAATCTAGTTGATTTTAATGAGATTTGGTGCTTTCTCATTTACCTTCATAGTTATTGCTTGCCTGATTTTCTGTCTTCTTCATTTTTGAAGCATGTATTTTCCAAGAACGTTGCCCACCTTGTGCAGATTCCCGAACGTGTTAGCCTGGCGCCTCTGACTGCTGTGATGTTCAGTGCTGTTGTCTGAGATGCTCTACACACCCTTCTTGTTGTTGCTGACCTGTGCTCCTGTTTGTTTTTACTGTGTGTGTCTTCTCTTGGGTCTGTTAGAAAACTTGAGTGTGGGAATCATTTTAATAATTTGTAAAAAGAGTTAAAGTTATGAACATTGTTTTGGATCCAATTTAGACCATGTCCCATGGGCCTTCATTATGTAGTTATTAATTAAATGTAATTTTAAGATAGCCTTCCATGTTGAAGGTTTTACTGGTGTGTGTGCATGCACATGTATGTGTGTGCATGCATGCGTGTGTGTGTGTGTGTGTGTGTGTGTGTGTGTATTTCTGTATATGGGCTTGTACACGTGTGTCTATGCCCAGGGAGTACTGAAGCAGACTTTAGAACCCTTCAAGCTTTCAAGCTCCTGATGTGGGCACTGACCCTCTAGAAAAGTAGTATGAGCTCAGCCTGAGCCATCTCTCTGACCCCTTGTTTTTTGTATTTTGTATTATCTGAAGAATTTGGGATCTTTTGAGGGATTAGGACTTTGTTTTTTCCTATTTTAATGTTGTGGCATTGTTGTGAATGGATAATACAGAGAGGGTGTGAAGGAATAAAATGAGAATCTATGTAGAGTGAGAAAGTCCTCCCAGCAGAGTGGCACAAGTGCAGTGAGACAGGCAGAGCAGAGGCCGGGGTTGGGGGGGGGGGGGGCGCTCTTCCTTCAGTGCAGGGAGACAGGCAGAGCGGAGGCCGGGTGCTCTTCCTCCAGTGCAGGGAGACAGGCAGAGCGGAGGCCGGGTGCTCTTCCTTCAGTGCAGGGAGACAGGCAGAGCGGAGGCCGAGGATGGGGGGGGGGGGGCGTGCGCCCTTCCTTCAGTGCAGGGAAACAGGCAGAGTGGAGGCCGAGGTGGGGGGGGGGGGGGGGTGCTCTTCCTTCAGTGCAGGGAGACAGGCAGAGCGGAGGCCGGGTGCTCTTCCTTCAGTGCAGGGAGACAGGCAGAGCGGAGGCCGGGTGCTCTTCCTTCAGTGCAGGGAGACAGGCAGAGCTCTTCCTTCGGTAAATAGCATCCCTGGACGCTTAGGCCTTACTCTGTAGAAAACAGAGAGTTTCTGAGAAGAGAAGCTGGCTTTTGATTTCTGTATTCAGCACCGTTTTCATCCTGTGATATTTGGCACCATCACTACATACCGTCCAACATTCAGTCATTTTGTATATTCTTTTTATCCTTCAGGTAGTTATCTTTCTGTTAACTCTGTACCTGTGCATCTGTAATGTCTGTCTCCTGTTTGTGATGCTCAGGGAACTGTGCTTAAATAGAGGACTCATTGACTGAAATACAAGTTGGCACAACTTGTATTACACAGTTGTGCCAGCAAGACGAGCTTTTATGACAAAGGAAAGTAGTGGAATATCACTACTGTTTTCTGTTCTTATTGGTCATGTTGTTCAAACATGTGTATCATCAGAATTGTCTCAGTCATACTGCCAAAAAGTGTGTGTTTTTCCCAAAGATGAGTAGTAGTCAGTGGTGAGCCATGCCATTTTTCCCAAACCAAGGTTTTATGTAGCTCTTTCTGTCCAGCTGTATTCACGTGCACTATAATGTAAACCGTATTTCTCTGACTGCTTTAATCCCAAGCTGCTTCCTTCTTAGCATGTTGTTCTTCTACTTGCAGCAAATGCCTGGGGTTAATGTCAGCTGGGATGGAGAAGGCCCAAAGCAGCTGCCCTCTGTTGACATTTCAGTGGCTGTGGCAACGGATAAAGGTTTAATTACACCGATCATCAAAGATGCAGCTGCTAAGGGTGTACAGGAGATCGCTGACTCTGTAAAGGTATGTGTCCCAAAGACCTCTCGCTCTCAGACGATGGGCTCTTTTCATCTTAGCATCTGCTGAGAGGCTTTTTTTTCTTTATGTGTGTGTATGTTAGGGGAGGGTATGTCCATGTGTGAGTACAGGTGTGTGCCCTCGGGCCAGAGGAGGTGTCCAGGTGCTCTATCCAGGTGTCCAGCTGAAGTTGTAGGCAGTTGAGAATGTGGGTGCTTGGCAGTGATCTCAGTCCTCTGTGGGTGCTTGGTAACGAGTCCCAGTTCTCTACCAGAGCAGCACCCACTCTTAACCATGGGGCCATCTCTCAACCCCTCTTCTGAGATTCTTGACGTGATCAGGTTTACACTGTGGTTTTTGTGGGAAGGAGTAGTGATCTCAAGTATCTCTCTTACATATTTAGGTTTTCAGCTTTTCTCAAGGTGTTACCTATTTTAAAGAAATTTAATATTCAAAAATTCTAAAAATTAATATATAGAAGTCAGCTTCATTTATGTTCTGGGCAAAACTTTAATTTTTCAAAGTCCAAAATACAGTATTAAAGATTGTCTTAGTTAGGGTTTCTATTGCTGCAGTGAAACACCATAACCAAAAAACGAGTTGGGGAGGAAAAAGTTTATTTGGCTTACACTTCCACAGCACTGTTCATCATTGAAGGAAGTTGGGACAGGAACTCAAACAGGGAAAGATCCCCGAAACAGGAGCTGATGTAGAAGCCGTGGAGAAATGTTGCTTACTGTCTTGGTTCCAATGACTTTCTCATAGAACCTGGGATCACTAGCCTAGGGATGGCACCACCAACAATGGGCCGTCTCCCATCAATTACTAATTAAGAAGATGCCTTACAACCAGGTCTATGGCAACATTTTTCTCTATTAAGGTTCCCTTCTTTCAGATAACTAGTTTGTGTATCAAGTTGACATAGACTAGCCAGCACAGTGATGCTATTTCAGGTAGATTTTAAAGTTGTAAATTAAGACCATTGAAACCAAGGCGAAGTACTTTAACTTTCTTGAATCTCTTGAAAAGCAACTTTTGGGCCGGGCGGTGGTGGCGCACGCCTTTAATCCCAGCACTCAGGAGGCAGAGGCAGGCGGATCTCTGTGAGTTCGAGACCAGCGTGGTCTACAAGAGCTAGTTCCAGGACAGGCTCCAAAGCTACAGAGAAACCCTGTCTCGAAAAACAAAAACAAAAACAACAACAAAAAGAAAAGCAATTTTGAAATTCCAATATGAAGGCATTTTTGTCACTAAAGCATAGCACATTACAAAGTAGTCATGCGTGAAGTCAACTTTGACAGCCACAGTAATCCCCAAGGGCATTTCTTGGCAGAAGTATCACAGCACAGGTCTTGAAGTGTTCATGTTGAAACTTTGATACTCATTTGATTGATTGTTTCTGTAGCAAGGATGTGTTTTATGTTGATTGGTAGACAAGTTACATAGTAGCTAAAAGGCAGAGGTAAAACTTTATTGGGAAGCTCCCAGTTCCATTGCCCAAAGTAAACATTGCAAGTTACATAATTAAAGGTGAGTTTAGTGGATCTCACATTTTTAGCTCTTCTTTCTTCCTTGAAAAGGTTTACAACATCTATGGTGTGGGTTGAAGTGCAACCATTTTTCTCATTTGGAAGGTTGTACTAGTTAGGTTAGCTTAAAAGTCAAAGCTAATAGACTGCTTAATAAACTTAATAAACATAAGTTATTTCTTCTTGCCCACAAGGGATATATTCCAAAGCTCCCTCGTAAACACCCCAAAACAGTCCGTATGTACTTTTCCCTGTACATACAGACTTGGGCAACGCTTAATTCAGGTTAACAGTAGTGCTGAAGTAGAGCAGTTATAATGGTATCAAGTAATAAAATTGCCAGCGCCATTAATCTTGCCCATTGGAAACGTTTTTAAGTACAGTATGAATTAGGTGGACGTGCGCACTGTGGTGATGCCAGGAGACTTGATCTGGTGGGCTCAGTGTCTCATGGGCGAGTAGTGTGACAGCACGAGAACGCTGGACCAGAGAGGCTGCGCATGCTTTGTACAGCTCCATTGTTTCAGCACGCTATTCAGAACAGCATGTAATTTCAAAATTACTATTCATATCTAGAGTTTTTCATTTAATATTCTCAGCCCGTGGGTTGGCCACAGGGTAACTGAAGCGCTGCAAAGTGAAGCTGTAGGGTCGGGGACTACTGTTCACGAGCGTTATTGATCAAGGATTTCCGCACTATTGAGAAACATGTACTTCAGTGTCGTGAAGGTGAAATGAGACTGAGTGTTGAAATAACATTTCTAAAATGCTAGGTGGAAGTTACGATCTGTAGAGCTGGGATTTTCCCATCTTTATATGCATTAAATTTTAACTATTAAAGATTTCATTGGTTCTGAGCAATTTGACAAGCTTTACTACTGTAATACCACATCATTAAAACAGCTGTGCTAGCATTCTCTGCTCCTTGCATCTGAAAGAACCTTAGTGTAGGAGATGAGGAAGTAGTTCCGTGCCTTTCAGGTGTTCTGAGCACTAGCAGAAGGTACAGCTGGTGCAGCCCAGGTCAGCCTGCCACTCGTGATCTGACGGGAACCAGGCACTAAGCTGGGTGCTGAGCTTAATCTGACCAGTCGTGGTGACTCAGCTGCAGCTCTGCTGGTAATAAATGCACCTACCCGCCTGTACTTGCATCGTGGATTCTGACGCCTTACCCTCCAGGAAAAGCAAGCCAAGTTCCAGTTTGGGAAGAATATCACTTCTCAGTAGCTATTTTGTTGCCATTTATATGTGAAGATTTTATACTGTGTCTTGTTCCAAAGTATAATGCTTTTGTGTTTGAGCAGAAAAAACTTAGAATGATTTTAATTCTAGAAGTAAATATATAGACTATATAGACCAGTATAGCTTACTCTTAAATGAATGCTTTACAGTCTTGTTATAGAATTCTAAGTGTTTGTATAATTAACAGTAACAACAATGGCTGGAATAATAACAGCTGGCGTTCTGTGTGTCAGCTTTGCCCCCCCCCCGAAAGGGTTGTCTTCATATAGCCCTGGCTATCTCAGAACTCCCTCTGTAGACCAGACTGGCCTCGGCCTCACTTCTGCCTTCCTGTCTAGTGCTGGGACTACAGTTGTAGACCACCGTGCTAGCCCCGTGTGTCAGCTTTTGTTGTAAGCCTTTCGTATGTATTCTTCCCGGTTCTCTTTAAAGAAATTCTACTGGGGGCAAAATAATAATTTCATGAGATGGAGAAACTGGTAAGGAAAACACTTAAATAATTTGTGTAAGCCCCTGTGCTGTTAAGTGATGGATCTCTTGTTCAACCCTATCAGCTGGGCTCTAGAAGAGAGCCTGTGCTGCCAACAGCTGGGCTTTCCACTTCCCACTAAGTTGTTTGCTTGTAGTGCTGAGGACATTGTTCCTCTAAATCAGTAGTATTTTCTTTTTTTTTTTTGGCTTTTCGAGACAGGGTTTCTCTGTAGCTTTGGAGCCTGTCCTGGAACTAGCTCTTGTAGACCAGGCTGGCCTTGAATTCACAAAGATCCACCTGCCTCTGCCTCACGAGTGCTGGGATTAAAGACATGTGCCACCACCGCCCGGCTCAGTAATATTTTCTTAAAAATAAATATTCCATGTTAAAGAAATGAGCAGATGGATATACCTGAAGAGTCAACAGTTATACGCAACACTTGAGAGTGACTGGACTGGCTACGTGGATAAAAGATTGTCTTCCAGCACTAGTATTCTGACTGGTAGACAAATCTTGTGGCTCAGGGTTGAGAGCCTGAGACAGAAAGGTAAGAACAGAGAGGCCCGAGTTTCCAGTCTTCCACCACAGACTGTGAGGGTCGGACTTCAGGCAGCTAGTGAGAAGCTGTGAGGAGACTGGTGCTCTCTCTGCAGGCGGGAGCCATCTTTTTGAGGGGCCCTGGATCTTGGGCAGGTTGGCCTAGGACTCATGCTGGCAGTGTACAGATCCTCCTGGCACCTCGTTTGGCTGGCTCCTTCTCCTTGTTTATATAGTTCTCGTGCTCCCTTCACAGGCCTTCTGTGGTGTCCATGGCTTGTCCATTTCCCTTTTCTCACTGTTTCAAACCTACTGGATTGGCAAGAATGTCTACTTTAATATTTTTGTGGTACAAGGAAAGAGCTTTATAAGCAACATATAAAGTGTTGTGTATAGAAGGCACGGAACCATTGCACGTGGGTACATGACAAACTGGGAACTCGGAAGCCTTCAAGGAACTTTGTTGAGCTTTACTTTCTTAGGTTGTCTGTTCTCAAGCTTCCTGTAAATGTGTTAGACAAGTGTTTAAATATCTAACACTTACCCTGTACAAATAGCTCCGGTTATGCAATGATCTAGAACGTGATTTCATCCTTGTGCTCTGTTCTTTCCTCAGGTTCTGTCGAAGAAAGCAAGAGATGGGAAATTGTTACCTGAGGAGTACCAAGGAGGATCTTTCAGGTAAGATTTAAACTCTGAATTATCAGTAGCATCAAACAATAGAATAAGACTTACTCAGTCCTTGTCAATCATTTTTTGGTGTTTAAGACATTTTAAAAATGTGGGCTCAGTACATGTACTTTAATGTCAATAGCAGGACATGGGGAAGGACCTCTCAGAGTAGTTAGGCTTTCCCCACAGCTAGAGGGGCCTATTGGGTGTGAGAGAAACGCTCTTTCTATTAGCTGTTAGCATCATGAAATGACGCTCAGTTCTTAAACTTTTTTTTTTTTTTTGAGACAGTGTTTCTCAGTGTAACTATCTTGGCTGTCCTGGAATTCACTCTATAGCCCATGCTGGCCTCACACTGAGATCCACCTGCCTCTGCCTCCCAAGTGCTGGGATTAAAGGCTTGCGCCACCACCACCCAGCAAACTTTTATTTTTTGGTTATTTTACAAGCAAGGTAGATTTATAAACCTCACCCATTTCCTTTTTTTTTTATTTGTTATTATCATCTATATAATGAACCTATAATAGCTTTCTATTATCAACTCTACTTTTAAATGTTACTAACATAAAATATACTGAGTGTAGCCTGTTTATCTTGTAATGTGAAGAAGAAATATGACACCACCCCCCAAAAATATACAAAGCATATTTCAAATGTTGCTTTTTATTCTTCTTACTGTCATCTCTCTTTCTTTCTTTTTTGGGGGGAGGGGGACCAGTTAGTCAAATGTTAAAAGGACTGTAACACCTATCTATCATCTCTCTTTTAAAGGTAATGCCATTGTGAAAATGATCATAGCTTCATTTTGCTGCTTTATCTTTGTGTGAAGGAAAGATATATAAATAATACTTTATATAAATACAGTAATCTTTATTGTCTGGCCTTTTGGTGTTGTGTCCATGAGAGTTCCCTGTGGTTGCTGTTTGAAGCAGTCATTTGTCCACTGCTGTAGTCTATGCTAATCTCTGTTAGTGTATTCATGGCAGTCTTATTCCCATAGGTTCTCAAGTTCTTTCCCCTCTAGTGCTCTTACAAGTATGGTGCCAGGCACATGCTTACCTTTCTTTGTCTTAAGGTGCATGGTTTTATTGTGTGGTCCTAAAAGCAGAATTCCTAGATTAAAAGCTTTGATAGATTCTGTCAAAGAGTTTTCCAGAATGGTTGTGCAGATTTGCACTCCATTGCATGGAGTCCTAGTGCTCTGTGTTCTTGGCAGCATTTTGATGTAGGCTTTAAATTTTACTATTTCTGGGGGGTCTTTTTGTGGTCAAGAACATTCCTATAAATAGTGATTAATATCATCAGTTATTTGGTTGCCTGGTGGTTTATCAGATGACGTAATTAGAAAGTCTTACATCTGCTTTTGAAAACCATTTTGAAGGACTGAGCATGTGTAGATGCACAACCTCTGTAGGATGCATGCCCAGTGGCTTCAGATCCCTCCCTTACCTCTGCCTCTCCTGGTGATGTTTTAACGAATAGAGGTTCTGTGTTTTAAAGAACTTCACTATTTGCCCATGTTTCTCTTGATGGGTGGTGCGGTTTGTCATCTGTCAGGAACGTTGGTCTTTGCAGTGAAGCTCTTCCAGGCCGTCGTTGGGAGGCATTACCATTCTCTTTTCATGTGACTCCAGATCAATCACAGTCCATCTGGAATTAGAGTTCCATGCGGTGTAAAGTAGGATTCAAGGATCTTTCTGTCCCATAAACACATGAGATGAGCCCAGGGCTGTGTCCTGAAGGCTTTCTCCCCAGCACTGGGAAGGTGGACTCTCCCTGTCCAGCTTCTGTGTCGTGTTTCCATTGTTTACCTGGCTCTGGCTCAGCACTCTTTACACTCATGATTATCTTTTCTGATTCTAGGGCCCTTCGTCATTTTTCAGACAGGCACACAACATAATTAGCTGAGGTTTTGATTGAAATTCTGCATGAAGTTTGGCAGTTCAAGCAGTATTGAGTGTTTCTGTATACTTAGGTTTCTTCCTTTTGTTTTATATCTTTCTCATAGAGGTCATAGATCTTCATTAAATATACTACCTAACCAATATCTCTCTTGTGACATTATGCTAAATGATACTATCTTCAGATTTCATAGTTCAATGTTAATAACTTACGTATAGTATTATATATTGGCAGCAGAAATTCCCTTTCTGGTCCTGTTTCTGTGCTGACATCAGCAGGGTGTCTGTGAACCTAGCAGCTGAGTTTCTCTGTACTCATCACGCCTTCCGTCTCCCCTCTGAGTGTGTCAGTGATTAGGAACTCCAGTTGAGTGCTGGTTCTTGGGTAATTACGGTATTTGTGTGTCTACTGAGAGACATATTCTTTGTCTTTAAGTGGCATGGTATGAGGCTCAGTAGCAAACTGCAGTTTTTTAATAAAGTACACATATGTATTTTGGGCCATGCTACCTTTAGCAGTTTTTTTCTCCTCCCTAGTATTTCCAACTTGGGAATGTTTGGCATCGATGAGTTTTCTGCAGTGATCAACCCTCCTCAAGCCTGTATTTTGGCAGTTGGGAGATTCCGACCTGTACTGAAGCTCACTGAGGATGAAGAGGGGAACCCCCAGCTACGGCAGCACCAGCTTATAACTGTCACAATGTCAAGTGACAGTCGAGTGGTTGATGACGAACTGGCTACCAGGTTTCTTGAAAGTTTCAAAGCAAACTTAGAGAATCCCATGCGACTTGCATAGTCTTCAAAGACCAGACATTTCCTGACTAGTTGTTAACCAGATATGCAATTGGTTGTAAGTATGAAGTAGATGAAATACTTATTTATATAAGGCAAAAGCCTTTGGCCTGAGTTGTCTTCATTTCCCTGTCTGTTTATTGTAGAAATGTGTGATGATAAATTGTGACTAATAAAGAGCATTTGGTTAGTCAGATCCATCTTTAACCTCTGGTGCTGTACAGCAGGGATTAACTGATGCGAATCACTCCCAAAAATAATAGTGAATATATGATATTGTAAAATTTAAAAAATATAGAATTCTACCTTAATCGTGTCGAACTTATAATTGGGTTTCAAAGAGATGTCCGTCTATATTGGGACCTCTCTTTTTTTATAAGCAGTGAGTGCTCTTGATATACTTGAACAATTTAATATGTACAGTTAGTTTATTCTGGATTAGTAAATAAGGATTACATTTTATTAGGGGTTGTGACAACATTATTAAACGTTTGTGTATATAAAGCTGGTGTCTTAGCTATATATATATATATCTTTCCAGTCTTATTTTTCACTTCTATGACACTGTGAACTTCTTCTGAAGAATAAACATGAAGAAAGAGGAAATGAACAGGAGAGTTGTTTGTTTAGAGATCGTACCTCATAAAAGTTAGGGGAGCGACTGGGTTTGTATCTGTCACCTCGAGCATTGGAGAGACTGAGAAAGGAGGATAGCTCTGAATTCCAGGCTAGATGGGCTACACAGTGAGACTCCATCTCACAGAGGGGGCTGGGGAACTTTTTTTTCACTAAAAGCTGTAGCTGATTCTGAACTTCAGCAGTGAG
The DNA here is from genome assembly GCA_028555095.1 of Dicrostonyx torquatus. NCBI lineage: Eukaryota > Metazoa > Chordata > Mammalia > Rodentia > Cricetidae > Dicrostonyx > Dicrostonyx torquatus. The sequence continues at coordinate 2,576,996 of JAQHUG010000068.1, read as the reverse complement.
CTCTTCTGCTGACTTGGGATAAATGGAAATAAATTGTGTTCTTTCTCACTGCACATTGTAAGTCTGTGTTGTTTGATAAAGCTTTGTAATCACCTTTGTATTGCAAAATCAAAAGTGAGGAAATAAAAGTCTAGTTTACTTTAGTGTGACATGCAAAATAGAAAAGTAATTGATAAGCTCAGCATTCACACCTGTAGTAATCTTGGGAGACTGAGGCAGGAGGATTCCCATGAGTTCACAAGGCTAGCCAGTGCTACAGAGTTGAGACCTTGTCTCAAAGAGACTAGAAGACCTAGGAAGCAGAACAGAGGGGAGATAGCCTTCTTTTATTCCATCTGTTGAACCAGATTGTCCCTCATTATCATTGATGTTAGAACAGCTCCTCTGTGTTGGCAGCTCTGGCAAGGTAACGATATTTAAATTGGATGATAATGAATGGTAATTGAATTCACCAGTCACAGAAAGGTTCTCCTTAGTGTCAGCTGACATAAATCCACCAGAAGAAAGACCGTACAGTACAAGTTGTATGAAGTGCGACATGATGAACTATAGCCCTAACAAAAGAACCTTCAAAAATAATTAGTGCCCCAGTATAGCGTTTGCTAAGAAAATTCTTAGTTCATCTAGTCAATCTTAAGAAGCCATTTGAAAATGTACTTACTCTTTGAAACTTTTCTCAAATTAACTTAAAATTATTACCAAGTACTATTTTCAACATAGCTTTTATAATTTGCATTATTTTCAAGGTCAGTCTGGCTGGAATTCTTTAAATACTGTGCGGGTGTCTGTGCCTGGTTGTGTGGGTCTGTACATGTGTTCCCTGGTGAGTGTGTAGAAGACAGAGAACAACCTTGGTGGGACTTCTTGCTTTTCCACCTTGTTTGATACGTGATCTCTTGTTCACTGCTATGTGCACCAGGCTAGCTACATGCTAGCTCCTGGCAATTCTCTTGTCTCTGTCTCCCAACCCCTGTGAGAACAAGTAGGGTTAGTGTGTTTGGCTTTTACATAGGTTCTGAGGATCCAAACCCAGGGCATAGGCAAGTGATTTCAGCCTCTGAGCCCTGTCCTCGGCCCCCTTCTCTAATTCTTTCACCTGAGGACAGATGCATGAGACAACCATAAATAACCCTTTATTTGCACTGGCTTCTGTGGGCAGGTGTCATGAGCAGTAGTGTCTCCATTTCCTGTAGATACGAGGGACATTGATTCCCAACTAGCTCGCACACAGACACTGTTTCAGCTAAGCCATTTTAGTTTGTGGGAGCACAAACCCAGTGCCTCTCATGGTTTGACCTCTTTAATAATTAGGTACTAATAGATGCAGATGCTTGCCCCTTTGATCAAAATTAATTTCTCTAGATTCTCTGGGACAATTGGATTTGTCATTTATAGAACGAATTTTATCAAAGCCTGAAATCAAAGAATCCCCTTGATTTGAAGGATGTGGGTACATGGTCTGGGCTATGTGTGCATCACCAAGCCCGTCCACACCACACTTCTGTTTACAACAGACAGATGTACGAGAGGCAAAAAAAAAAAAAAAAGGTTTGTACCTCCCCCCCCCTTTTTTCCCAGTTTAAACAAGGGAAGCTACCTAATTATGGGAAAAATTCTGAGGGAAAACAATATCCAATGTAGCTGATGTTTAGTTGAAAAAGTATCAATGAATCTTCACCTCTACTAGTCGAAACGGCCTCTTCCCCCTTACTGTAGTTTCTACTTAGTCGTCAAATAGAATGCAGTTTGTCCATTATTTTGTGTTGCGTTAAAGTCATCTGGATGCTGCTGGCCAGACCTGAATGAAGCATTCCCAGGTAATTTATGAACCCTGTTACAAGTGTTTACATAATAACCAGTGGAACTTCAATAGTTTTCCTTTTTGTTTTTTCTTGTTTTTTATTTTTACTTTCTGCTTTTTTTTTTCTCCCACTTTCAACCTAACTTTACCATTAATTGTTTAAGCAAACCATATGGGCTTATCTGGAAAGTAAGCCTTGTTTTCTCCCCTTTTCTGAAAGGTAGGTGGTGCTGTGAGTTAATATATCATCGTTCGTTAGGGGAGAAATCATCTGGCATCCGATCTTCGCTTGCTTTCAGATTCTGTTCTCATGACAGGCTGCATCCTGATGGGCTTCGGCTCCCTCTGCAAAGCAAAGAAATGAATGAACTATTTGATGCAGATAAGAAAAAATACCTCTTTAACCAGTGCTGTGCATGGGAAACACGAGATCTCTGAAGAAAGGAGTAACAATACAGAGACTTTAAGATGGGTCTGGCTATGATGCCAAGTAGGTTACAGCAGTGGATGGTGGGCGGCAGGAAACAGCTGCAGGGCTTGTGCAAACTGCAGCCTGAGTGAATCCGGATCGACTTTCCCTCGGTTGTTAAAGAAGAAGGAGAAGAAAGCATGTGTACCATGTCAGCCTCTGTGTGTGTTATGAACACAAGGTAAGTGTGCCCTTTCCATGACAGTGTCACAAGCAGAGTGGAATTCCCCTGCCAAGACACAGTTCCTGATGGGTCATCATTTTCCTATGAAAAGAAGTGATGCTGATAAGCAATATAGCAAGTAGGTCTCAGGGTGCAGGTAAGCTTGTAAAAAAAAAAAAAGAGGATAGTTTGGTTTTTCTGCTGCCTCACTGTGGGTGTGGGTTTTTTATTGTTTTATTTAATTTTTTTTCATTTTACATACCAACCTCAGTTCTCTCTCCCTCCCTTCTTTCTGCTTGCCCCACATTCCCCCCACTCAACCCCCTATCCACTCCTCAGGACTTCCCATGGGTAGTTAACAAAGTCTAGCATATCAAGTTGAGGCAGGACCAAGCCATTCTCCGCCCCCTGTCACTCCCTCCAACCCCTGCTATCAAGGCTAAGCAAAGTCTCCCTCCATAGGGAATGGGCTCCAAAAAGCCAGCTCATAGACCGGGGATAAATCCTGTTCCCATTGCCAGTGGCCCCACAGACTCCCCAAGCCACACAACTGTCACCCACATTCAGATGGCCTAGTTCTGTCCTATGCAGGTTCCCCAGCTGTCAGTCCAGAGTCAGTGAGCTCCTACTAGCTCAGGTCAGCTGGTTCTGTGGGTTTCCTCATGAAGATCTTTTTTTTTCCTAGCTAATTTTTTATTTTTTTATTGAACTATATATTTTTTTCTGCTCTCCTCCCTGTCTCCCTGTCTCCCATGACCCCCTCACTCCCAATTTACTCAGGAAATCTTGTCTTTTTTTCTACTTCCCATGTACATTAGATCCATGTATGTCTCTCTTAGGGTTCTCTTTGTTGTCTAGGTTCTCTGGGGTTGTGAATTGTAGGCTGGTTTTTCTTTATGTATAAAAGTCACTTATAAGTGAGTATATATTGTATTTGTCATTCAGGGTCTGAATAACCTCACTCAATATGATGTTTTTTAGATCCATCCATATGCTTACAGATTTCAAGATTTTTTTTTCTGTGTAGTACTCCATTGTATTTTCTTTATCCATTTTTTGGATGAGGGGCATTTAAATTGTTTCCAGGTTCTGGCTATTACAAATAATGCTGCTATGAACATAGTTGAACACACATCCTTGTGGTATGATCGAGCATCCTTTGGGTATATACCCAATAGTGGTATTGCTGGATCTTGAGGTAGGTTGTTTCCTAATTTTTTCATTTCTTCTCTAGGTACCTCAAACATTCTCCTAAAGTTATATTTTAGGTCATTTTCTTCTGCTTTATCTGTATTGAGCTTTTCTAGTTTTGCTTTTGTAGTTTCTGATGGTACTTTGTTGCTCTTTGTGGTGTTGAGTGTATTCCTACCTTGTCTACCCATCTTTTCCTCTGATTGGTATAGTTGGGATCATATCTTCCAGGTGCCAATGGATCCAAGACTGGATGGTTGCTCCTCAAGGTGACAGTTTCCAGTCACCTTGAAGGCCACTCAGCGCACTTGGAGGTCGATCTATAATCCCGGAGGTCTTTTAGGCCTGCTCCCACGGAGATTGCTTGCTTGGGCCAGCTCCCGAGGAGGTCACTGGCTCAGGCCCTGTCCGCGGATATTACTGACTCGGGCCTGTTCCTTCTGAGGTTGCTTGCTTGCACCTCCTCCTGCAGATGTCCCTGACTCGGGCCTGCTCAGGCAGAGGTTGCTGGCTCAGGCCTGCTGCCATAGAGATTGATGGCTTGGTCCTGTTCCTGCAGATGACACTGACTTAAGCCTGATCCTGTGGAAGAACTGGTCTGGGCCCAGTCCATAGGAGGTTGCTGGCTTGGGCCTGCTCCTGGGGAGCAAGAATAGTCTTAATAAAGTTATTTGGAATAATTCTGTCTGATTACTTGTTTTTCTGGTATCTGCGCATTGGTTTTGGAATGACAATTGGAACAGAGTGGTTTATCTAGTTAGTTATAAAACAGTGAACCCACTTGCCTGCAGGCATCTGTGTGTGCCACATGCATGTCTTGTGCCCACAGAGGCAGAAAAAGCTATTGGATCACTTGGGACTGAAGTTACAGGCAATTGTGAGCTGCCATGTCAGTTCTGGAAACTGGCCTGTGTCCTTTGTAAGAGCAGCTAATGCTCCTCACCACTGAGCCATCTCTTAAGCACCCCTAACTGATATGTACAAAGATCATGTGTGATGAACTTTGGAAGGATACTAACTTCTATTAGTTTGTTTCTTTGATCATATAGTTTATTTTCACATTTTTTTAAAGTCACTTCTCTGATTTTCAGAGGAGTCCTAGTGAATGTTCTCAAAAGTTCCTTGATTTAAACTATACCATAGAGGACATAAATTTAAGGGAAAGGTATAGGCTTCTGAAAATAGTAGCTCAATAAGTCAAGATTTTCACATCTCAATATGTTTTAATTTTTTCTTTATGATATCTTCCTATGCTCCTATCACAGACAGGTAGGTCTTGACTGTTGTAGCCAAATGTTATGTTAGTCATGGCCTTTAAAAAGCATAAACTGTGTGAATATAAGGTGTTAAGTTCTTATTTGTATGTTACCCTTAAACTTTTTACAGGGTCTTACTATATAGCTCAGGCTGTCCTGGAACTCACTTTATAGACCAGGCTGGCCTTGGACTCACAGAGATCCACCTGCCTCTGCCTCCCAAGTTCTGGGATTAAAGGTGTGCGCCACAAACATTTGGCCCACACTTAAACTTTCTCTCCATGGCTCATCTGTTTACTTGGCAGAGAATGCTGTTTCCTAAGAAGCTATAAAATGGAGCTTGACAGTCACCCTTCCTAACACTGTGGCTTCGGCTCTGTGGGACCATCCTTTTCTAAATGTGCATTCAAGTTTGCATGCTTGCATCAGGAGTATTTTAAGGCTAGGCTCAGACTGGCCTGAAATTGGTAGCCTTGGCAGTAAACTTATTGTGTGCCTTAATAATTCTTATCTGTGGAGGGCAGGAAAACTCACTTGTGTGGCAGCTGCTTATCTTCTGTCATCTCGTCAGCTCTGCGTGGGAGGTGTATCCTGCTCCTTCCTTTCCAGCAGGCCTCCTCATAGTCTCTGCAGACTGAAGGTTATATGAACTGATCTTGGATGAGTTGCACCTCAGATGGAGCCCATGTCTGTGTGGTACGAGCTTAAAGTGTGCCATGCTCCTGAGTTCTGACTCTGCTGAGCTGGTTCCACCGCAGCTCTTCAGCGGTCACTTCATGTGCTTCCTTATCACAGCTCTTCACTCATGTTCTCCATAGTTCTGTGCCCTGGTAAGATTGCACAGGATGTACTGAGGGATATTTTTGTTTTTATTAAAAATACATGTATGCAATAGTATCATGACATATATTTTCCCTTAGAAAAACCAAATCTTAAAAGTTTTAAGGGCTTCAACTCTTGGACATATACCCAAAGGATGCTCTATCCTACCACAAGGTCACTTGCTCAACTGTGTTTATAGCTTTATGTGCAGTAGCCAGAAGCTGGAAACAACCTAGATGTCCCTCAACCAAAGAATGGATAAAGAAATCGTACATTTCCACAATGAAGTATTACTCAGCTGTGAAAAGAAAAAGCAAACTCACTAGAAAATGAGGTAACCAAGACCCAGAAAAACACTCATAGTGTATACTCATAAGTGGATATTAGCTGTTAAGTAAAAGATAATCATGTTACAATCCGCAGACCCAGAGAGGCTAAGTAACAAGGAGGGCTCTGGGGGTGATAGTGAGGGGAATGCATGAGTCTCCTTGGGATGGGGAAATAAAATAGATTTTGGGTAGGCTGGGGCAGGTGGGGATGAGAACAGTCAGTGGGTGGGGAGGGATGGCAGGAGAAAGCACTGGGAGAGATGATTGGAATTGAGAGGGAATGTTGAAATCTAACGCAGTAGAAATTCTCTGGAATCTTGAGGGTAGCCTTAGCAAAGACTCCCAGCAATGGAGATATAGAGTCTGAACTGGCTATATTCTGTAAACCGACAAAGCTTCCAGTGATAGGACTAGGACATGGACCCAGCCACAAAACCTTTGACCTACAACTGTCCTGCTTGTAAGATGTGCTAGGGTAATGGTGGCACAGAACTTAAGGCCCATGCCATGAGAAGGAGCCCATGCCTGATATTCCCTGGATAGCCCAGACTTGGATAGACCCAAACATGATTAGAAAAAAAAATTCAATGAAATTATTCCTAGTTTAATTGTCATCAAAGAGACATCATCCAGAAACTGATGGGAGCATATGCAGAGACCCACAGACAAACATGAGGCAGAGCTCGAAGAACCATACAGAAGAGGGAGAGGAAGGATTTTAGAAACCAGAGGGGTTAAGGACACTAGGAGAACATGGGTTCACAGAGAAAGAAGTGACAATCAGGAAGCCTGTATGGGTCTGAGCTAGGTCCTCTGCATGCATGTTATTGTGTGGCTTGGTGTTCTTGTGGGACTCCCAATAGTGGGAGCTGGGATATTTATGACTCTTTTGCCTGCTCTTGGGATCTTTTTTCTCCTATTGGGTTACTTCATCTAGCCTTCATATGAGGGTTTGTGCCTCATCTTACTTCATCTTGTTATGCTGTTGTAGGCAGCCACTTCAGCCCTGAAATAATTAATACACAGAAATTCTATTAATTAAATCACTGCTTGGCCTATTGGCTCTAGCTTCTTATTGGCTAGCTCTTGCACTTTAATCCATTTCTATTAATTTGTGTATCACCACATGGCTGTGGCTTACCATCAAGGTTCTGTCCGACATCTGTCTCTGGTGGGGCTACATGGCTTCTTTGTGATTCAGCCTTCTTTCTCCCAGCATTCAGTTTAGTTTTCTCCGCCTACCTCTATTCTGCCCTGCCAGGCCCAAGACAGATTCTTTATCAACCAATGGCATTCACAGCATACAGAGGGGAATCCCACATCACCTCTTCTTTTTAATAAAAAGGAAGTTTTTAACTTTAACATAGTAAAATTACATATAGCAAAACAATTATCAAGCAAGAATTATAGTTACAATGTTTATATCTATTTTATCTTTTATCATAACTAAGGAAAACTATATCTATTCTTCAACTCCAAGGACCGCAGAAGGATATAATATTACCTAAGTTAACAGGAAATGCACTGGAAGCAATTTCCAAAGCTCTAGAATTAACAAAGACATCTCACTGCCTGGACAGTCACCCAAAGTTCTTTGTTTCTTTGATGTGGTCACCCATCTTCAGCCTACTGGCCCATAGTATCTGGCAGACTTTTCCATGAAGCAGGAAATTTCAAAGACAGTTCCACCTATATTGGCAGTTTGTCAGTCACTTTCTTCTGTATCCTGCAGAGTGTCTGGCAGACTCTTTGATGTAGCAGCAACCCTGAAGGACCATCTTACCTTTAAGAAAGTTCAGCAGTCATTTTACTGTTGGTCCTGCATGTCCAGTTCATACAGCATAACATCAAGCAGTCCAGGCAAGGGCAGTTCCTTGCCCAAATGACTAACAAACTCAATGAGGAGCCTCTTCAATGTCCATCATCCTCTTGAAGTAGATTGGTGCTGCCAAGAGCAGATGTGTCTCATTGTTGTGAAAAGTTTTAAGCTCTTAAAACATTTTAAATGCTATATTCTTAAGGTCTCTGAAAGATTTGAAGAATACCTATCTAACTGAAATATATCTCTATATATCTAGAAAACCCAATTAACACGACTAGAAGCTTGACTATTATAAATGTCTCTATTAACCTATATTTCTTAATTATACATTAAATTTTTAAATGAGCTGCACAAACAATACCTTAATCAAGAGTAGAAATATACAGATAACAAAATTGACCTTAAGTTTATGTCAGTAAACCAAGATCCATACCAATGCAAATCTCTATAGCATATCCCCCTTTAAATGTAAACAAACATTCATAAACAATCATTTAGGGAATTTGGGCATAGGGCATGCTTCCTGCTTTTTTGTTGGGTGAAGTAATTTTGGGGGAATGCTCACAGTAACTTTTTTTGGGGGGGTCATAGTCCATCAGACCACATTAGTCTGGAATAAATCCACAGGTTCTCATGTGTGGAAACAAAAGCAGAACCTCTTTTCCAAAGCAACATGTCCTTAGACCCATATTTT
>JAQHUG010000068.1:2552698-2568189 GCA_028555095.1 Dicrostonyx torquatus | reverse complement strand
AAACACAATTATACACATAATTCAGACTCTGTGTATTTTTCATCTTTACATCTTTACATGGCTTATTTTTGTTACACTATTACTTTTTCTATAAGTTTAATATTTTATTGTTTTTACTTCTTTAATCTATGACTGTCTGTACTGTCTCCGTAAAGACTGTTTAATTTTTTTAAAAAACCATTTACTTCTTTTTAAAACTCTCTATACTCTTTTTCTTCTCTTTCCCAAGCCTACATACATTTTTTTAAACACATTGTGTTTTGTTTAGAGGTCTTTTATGTCTGAATCTGTCCTATTGTGTATCTGAAATCCTTTTCTGTCCAAGAGCACTTCTTAAAATACTAAGCAGTAATTAAGGCTGCTTTGTCTTTTGGCTTTTCCCAGTCCATCATGGCGAAGGTCTGTTCACCTCCTCTGTGAACCCTGCACGGCGCCCCAGTTCCAGGTATACAGCAGATCTATGTCATACCATTAAGCAGTTTGTAACATGCTGCTCACAAACCCCATTTAAATGTTTGACCTTCTGAAAGAGCCAGAGTTCTCACTAGCTACATGGCCCAGGAAGCTGCCGTTTCAAAGCTGCACATTTTTTGTTTGTTTGCTTTTTTTTTTTTTTAACCACTGAATCAGAAAAACCTCATAAAGGAGCCATGGTGTTAAGCCATGCTTAACTCTGGTTTTTTTTTGTGTGTGTATAGAATTTCTTTTTAAGCTTTGTCAAAGTTTCATGTGGATATAGTTGACCACATTGGAGCATTAATCTGTTGTAAGATGCTACTTGTTTGTTCCCGGCTGCTCAACCTCATAATAACTACATAAAAACTGTATTGATTAAATCACTGCTTGGCCTATTGGCTCTGGCTTCCTATTTGCTAACTCTTACACCTTAATTTAAGCCATTTCTATTAATCTGTGTATCACCACATGGCTGTGGCTTACCGGCAAGGTTCTGTCCGGCATCTGTCTCTGGTGGCTACATGGCTTCTCCTGACTCTGCCTTCTTTCTCCCTGCATTCAGTTTAGTTTTCTCTACCCTATCACAGGCCAAAAGCAGTTTCTTTATTCCATTAACCAATAAAAACAGCACATAGACAGAAGGACTTCCTACACCATTATGCTATGTTTGTTTGATATCCATGGTAGACTTACTTTTTCTTGAAATGGAGGAGTAGATCTGGGGAAGATTGACAGTGGGAGGAGGGGAGGAGGGGAAGTGATCAGGATATAATATAAGAAAGTAGAGTAATTTTTTTAAAAAAAAAATGTTATCCCCCATACAAACTTTTTAAGGGCTTAGTACCTAAAGATAAAAATATATAGATGAGCCAGGTGCAGCACATTTTCATGTAGTCCTAGCTATTGAGGATGGAGATGCAAGAAGATCACCAAAGTATATGCATTAGAGACCATCTGGGAAACAAGATGATAGTAAAAACAAGAATAGTTTGACCAGATATACTAGTACACAGCACTTGGGAAGTGACATTAAGATGATCATGACTTGAAGACCAACCTGGGCTCTATAGTACCATCGTGTTTTGCATTCAAAAAGAAAAACAATTTAAAAATAAATTCAATAAAACATCTTAGTTTTGAATCTGGTCCATGTTCAGAACCCTAAACAGTTACGTTAGCTTCAATTTCAGTTGCTCCATCTTCCACATGAATAACTGTAGTAAGTGGCACGAGTGGGCTGTGTCCTGCTGCCCAGCTCCAGAAGTGGGTGGGCTGTGTTCCTGGTGCAGGCCGCATTCTCAGCGCCCAGCTATCTTAACTCGAAATAATTACACAGAAACTGTATTCATTTAAACTCTGCCTGGCCCATTAGTTCTAGCCTCTTGTTGGCTAACTCTTACATCTTGATTCAGCCCATCTCTAATAATCTGAAAGTCGCCCCAAGGTCGTGGTCTTACCGGGAAAAATTCAGCATGTTTGACTCTGGCGATTTCATGGTGGCTCTCTCTGACTCAGCCTTCTCTATCCCAGAATTCCGTTCTGTCTACTCCCCCCATGTAAGGGCTGCCCTATCAAAAGGCCAAGGCAGTCTCTTTATTCAACTAATGAAAGCAACAGAAATACAGAAGGAACTCCTACAAATAACTGTCCATGGGCCTCGAGAGTTCATTAGCTTACCCATACCCGCTATGTGGGTAGCCACCAAATAAGTAATTCTTCAGGACACATTGAGGGCAGGAGGCCTGGGGCATGTGGTATAAGTATTGGGCAAAACATCAGCCTGATGATCAGCAACTGGATCCTGCAGTCATCCTTCTGATGTCTTCTGCTGAAGAAGTTTAGCTTCTTTTGTTTATTGTAAAGGAAAAATGCCAGAAAATACACTTTGGAATTATAAAGTGGGCAGAATGTAAGAGTAAATTTGAGGCTGAGTGACACTACTATAGTATCTGGCACAAAAGAGACAGAAAAGTAAAATGTCATTAATTTAGAATAGGATACAATGGTAAGACGATTATAAATCTATCACATTATAGATGTGATGATTCATTTTAATTCTCAACTTGAGACCATTTAGAATCACCTGGGGAGGAAGTCTCAATGAGGAATTGTCCAGATTTTGTTGGCCTGTAGGCACACATGGAAGACCTATTCTAAATGTGGGCTAGAACCCTTCATGAGCTGGGTGTTCAATGGAATGAAAAAGGCAGGCGGACCACTAGCATGCATTAGTTTCTTGCTCTTTGTTTGCCCTTGACACTTTCTCTCTCTCTCTCTCTCTCTCTCTCTCTCTCTCTCTCTCTCTCTCTCTCTCTCTTTCCCTCCCTTTTTCCCTCCCTCCCATACTGTCTCCCTCTCTCTCTCTTTCCCTCCCCAACCTTGCCTACAGGGGGCCCTGCCTACAGATCAGGATATAGATCTCAGCTACTGCTCCACCTACTGCCCGTAGTTCAATTCTTTATTTCATAGGAATTGCCTCGATCATGGTATCTGTGATAATTTGAATGTAATTGCCCCCCCCCAAATTCTCATAGGTAATAGCACTATTAGGAGATGCAGCCTTGTTGGAATGGGTATGACCTTGCTGGAGGAAATGTGTCAGCATGGGGGTGACCTTTGAGGTTTCCTGTGCTTAGGATACCATCTAGTGTCTCAATCAACTTCCTGCTGCCTTCTCAGCTCCAGTACCATGTCTATCTGCATGCTGCCATGGTCCCCATCATGATGATAATTTACTGAACCTCTGAAACTGTAAGTGAGCCACCCCAATTAAATGTTTTACTTGTAAGAGTTGCCATGGTCATGGTGTCTCTTCACAGCAGTAGGGTGCTGACTAAGACATTTGACCAGCTTGTTAAAGTTCCCTCAGATAGGACCTTCCTGCTATAATGGACATAACCTGGGATCGTGGGCAAAATAACACTTTTCTCCCTTTAACTGTTTTGGTCAGAGTGTTTTATTATAGCAATAGAAAGAGAATAAGGCAACCTATTATTGGGGCAAAAAAAATTAATGTCATTTGTTTCAAAACAATACAACCTGACATTTGTCAAATGATAATGTGAATGCTGAACGCCATTCTTCATCCAGCACCGGTGAATATCTCTGTGCCTAGCTAGCATCTCTGTGCCTGGCTAGCAGCCCGTCCCTGCAGTCAGCTTAAACAGTAAGTGGTATTTATGCTCCTGGAGATAATTTAACAAGTTCTATAATCAGAGCATGTGTGCAACTGAGAAGATTTTATAGAGGAAGTGACATTTGAGACAGATTTTTAAATTACTGGTTACAATAACCCTCACCCCTTCCTTTTTTCTTGTTTCTCTACTTTTAGTAATCAAGTAAACCAGTTTGTTTTCCAAGACTTTGTCTTAGTACCTTTCCAATAACTTAAATTCCAAGGTAAAAATGTTTTATGTCTTGCCAATCACAATGAAAATGTTCTTGGCCAGATCAGTGTCTTAAAGAATGGTTGTTTCATTTAGGAATAAACACTTGTTCTATGTTTAATTAAAATACATTTTTATATTGTATACACACTTACCTTCTCTCCAGATTCTAAATCATATGGGGGTATCCTCTGTATGCAAATATATTTTTAGGAATCTCTATTCATATTGTTTTGGTCTCAAGGATCAATCTGATAACTTTTTGGTTTTGTTGGGACTGACTCACTAAGTAGTCCAGGATGACCTCTGGGTGCTGGGATTACAGTGACACCCAGTTTACATTTGTTTGCAGGCAGTCGTAACTATTGGGTCTTCATCTCAGAGCAAGTTTGTCTAAGCAAATAAAAATTAAGGTTTTGGTTTGTTTTGTTTGGTTGGTTTTCCATTTACTCATTGGGGGGATGGGTACATGCAAGTCATGGCACTTGTATGGAGGTAAATGGACAACTTTGGGGAATCAGTCCTGTTTCCACCATATAGGTCCCAAGGTTGGAACTTGGGTCTTTAGGCTTGGTGCTGATTGACTTTGCCCACTGGGCCACGGGCTCTCAAGTTTTACTTTTAGTCTTTACTATCTTTAATGTAAATATTGTGTTGGGGTTGGGCTGGAATGAGCTTTTGCAGTATGGGAGCCTAGTTTACATACTTGACTCAAGTTATGTAGTTACAGCTTACAAAGTGATTGGACTTCATCACTAAGTTCAGTATGCTGAACACAGCTGTTTCATCATGACACCAAATCATCATTAAAATAATAAGAATATAGTTTGTCTTATTAAATCCTAATCTAAATATCATGATGTGTTCCAAGTATTCATGGTTTGCTGTAACTTCAGAAGAATGAGAAAAAAAAATCTTAAATTGCATGGGTGTTTCTGTTTCTGAGCGTAAGCTGTAGTCCTTTTAAACATTGCAGTTTTACCCACTTTTTTAGAGATAGCCTAAGTCATTGTTACTGTAGGCCACAGATTCATGAGCTTATGAACTGGACAAAATGGAAACTCAGTATTGTGGGCAAGGAGTAGCACAGCTCTCGGGTACAGCTTTTCTTGTTTCCCCAGGAGTCATCACAATGTCAGGAAAGGTAGAGTAGGATGGTCTCCTAACAGCTGGAATGCAGGAAAACTCATAGCTGTTAATTTTTTAAGTACTGTTTGGGGGATTACAGGACTTTCTTGTCTTCTAGACACTTGATTCAATATAGTTTTTCGAGCTTTCTAGTTGCTTAGTTTTCCTTAAGTAGAAGCAGATCTTTTCACTCTGCTCTGAACTAACTTTAAAAGGCATGAGTTTAGTACTAGTCACTGACTTCCTGAGCTCACAGCATTGCTGTGAACACTGTATATATACTATTGACCCCACCACGACCAGTAACATGGGCGTTACCTATTACCAGCATGTCACAAAAGAAGAATAACTTGTTCAAGATGACACGGCTTACAGTGTCAGGATTTGAGCCCATAGCTTAGCCCTAGAGTCTCATAGCAGGTTCCCCTTGTTAGAAAATCCTGGGGTTTTGGCTACCATGTAAATAAGACTTTTTATGAACAGGGCAATGCTTCTCTCTTGATAAGGTGGAAGCAGCATGTTGAATTTCCCAGTAGCATCTCCTGTAGCAATCTGTGGATTCTATATTCATGAATGATGTGTTTCTTTAACATTCTCATAATTAAAAGGGAGATAGCTGGTATGGGTTAATAGTTGTCAAGGGTCCTGGAGAGATAGCTCAGTAGGATACACCCTTTCTTATCCTACAGAGGATACGGGCTTGGTTCCCTGCACTCACATGATGGCTCTAACCATCTATAATACTAGTTTCAGGGAACCTGATTTCCTTCCTGGCACTTAAGGTACATATGTGTAGCATGTAATATATGCATACATACACACATACATACATACATTCATGTATGCATACAGGCAAAGCACTCTTTTAAAAAAAAAAATTAGGTTTGAGGCTGGAGATATGACCCAGTGCTTAAGAGCACTGATTGCTCTTGCAAAGAACCCGGGTTCAATCCCAGCACCCACATGGCAGCTCACACCTGTCCAGGAAATCTGATTCCCTCACAGAGACAAACGTGGGCAAAACACCAATGTACAAAAAATAAAAATAAATAAGTTTAGGGTCAAACAGGAAAGCATCATCTCTTTATTTAGGAGGTAAGTTGCTGGGCAGTGACCAAAAAGGCTTTTTAGTTTTACTCAGGAAAACCATGTTCCAGAAAAAGAAATACAACATTGAAAAGTCAGATGTTGTGTGTATACCTTCAATCTCAGCAACTGGAAAACAAAAGTAGGTAGATCTCTATAAATTTGAGACCAACCTGATCTACATAGTGAGTTCTAGGCCAGTCAGGGCAACACAGTAAGACCCTATGTCAATAATAATAATAATAATAATAATAATAATAATAATATAGTAATAATACAATAATAATTATTATTATCTTGGTGGTTGAAAGTATACACTTTAATGCAAATATCAGACCTTCATAGATAAAAATATATCTCCATTTTCCTTAAATTGTTTTGCAAATTTCTTGATAAATTTTTGCATAAGCACAAGGCTCATTCTTTGCACTGTTCCAGGCTATGTAGATTGTTCTGACTCCCTCAACCCAGGGCCCCTTGTGTTGTCAGGCTGACCTTCAACAAACATTCCTTTTCTAAGGACTGGGGACTTCTGTTCTTCTGTTGGGGCAATTCTTCCCAGAGTTTATGTAGAAAGGAGGAAGGAAAATGAGATGCACAAAACGGATAAATGCTCATGAAAAATTTTGAACATGCAATTTTTCTGTTACTGTAAACATATTAACAATTGAATGGTCACATAGGGAAGAAAGGACTAAGAGTAACATGGTCATTCAGCAATTGATTAGAGGCAGCACTGGCTATTCAAAAGCAAAAGTTTGCTTGCTTTCTGCAGGAAACTCTTTTATGGCTATTGTTGGTTATGGCATTTGCCTGAAGTTATCAAATAAGTAATAGGATTTTAAAAGTTTCTATAATTCTTTGCCTGCTGGTTGTATTCTATTTTACCTTTACAAAATTCTCTTCAAATCTCAAATGTTGGCAGAGGCTGCTTGTTCATTCCTGACTGATCAGACGAGAAATAACTACACAGAAACTATGTTAATTGTAGTACTGTTTGGCCAATAGCTTAAGCAAGTTTCTGGCTAACTCTTATATAGTAAATTAACTCATTTCCATAATTTTATATTTTGCCACGAGGCTCATGGTTTACTGCCAAGGTTCCGGCAAGGTTCTCTCTCCTGCAGTGGCTACATGGTGTCCCACTGACTCTGCTTTCTTTCTTCCAGTATTCAGTTTAACTTTCCTGCCTAGCACTATTCTGCCTGTCATGGGCCTAAGCAGCTTCTTTATTCATTATCAATAAAATCAACACATATACAGAAGGATTCCCCACATCACCCAAGCAATGAAGATTTTTAAATAAGTGTGGGCATTTTAGATAAATGTGAGTATTTAAATAAATGCTCAGTGGGAAAGAATGAATACTACTTTGGGAAGAGCTGAATTCAGTTCCTAGCACCCACATTGGGCAGCTCACAACCAGCTGTGACTCCAGCTCAGGTGGGATCTGATGCTCTGTTCTGGACCCAAAGGCCACCTGTACTCATGTGAACATACTTACACATATACATATGAATTCAAATATTTTAAAATAAAAACATAATGTGTTGGAAAGGGTGATATTCACCTGCACTCCACTCATTGGAAGATGGAAAGTTCACGTTCCTGAACCAGAAACAAGTTGAAGATTTGACAGGGACATTCAAACTCCTCTGTTTTCTTTGTGGACACCTCTACTCGACAGTCCTCGGGAGTCAGCATCAATTTTCCGTGGCAGCTACTCTCCTCATTTCTGTCAAAAGCACCCATAACAAGCTTTTGTTTGGCTCTTGGTTTTAAGGTTCTGGTGAGAAAGGCACAGACACAGGAGCAGGGAGAAGCTGTTCACATTGCGTCTGTAGTGAGGAGAATGTTGGACGCTCAGCTAGCTTCCTTCTCTGTGTTCAGCCCAGGACCTCAGCCCAGGCAATGGTTCCACTCACAAGTGGGAGCACCTCCAGGGGAGGATATTTGTTAGACTATGGTACCAAGACCGCCATCTTTTAGGATTAACTATTCATTTTTCCACATGGGGGGTGTGGTCAGATCAACCCAAAAGCATTCATGCTTGACAGACAGCCTCACTGAGGAGGGCCGGATTAGCAGATTAAGTTGTCTACTTTGAGTCTTTAGGAAAACTTAGCCTTTTGATGTAATGTTTTGTGTTTTTCTCAGTGGAGAGTTGAGGGTGTAGCTCTAGAGACTAGAGGCAGCCAGAGACTTGTTTTTGCTTCTTGGCTTAGTGGTCTGGTGCCCAGTGTGTAGCAAGCAGTCCTCTGGGGAAGAAAGATGCTGACAGTAGTATTTACAAACAGCAGAGTGAACAATTCTCTTTATTGGTCATTCTCACAGGATGCTTTCCTGGTTTCATAGAACTCATGTTCAGAACTCAGCCCAACTAGGTTCTGCTGAGTGACCACAGCTCCTGGCAGACACATCTGCTGGTGTTTGGCTTCTTGGCAGAGATGACAGCCAGCCTCATAGGAAGCAAGAAAGACTGATGGAATTCTCCTTATCAATGAAGAGGAGTACTTTTCTGATTTAGACAGTGAAGAAAATTTCCTCTCAACATTTTCAACCTTAGGCCGCAGCATTTAGCTGCATCACCATTTTTTCATGCCCAGAGCACTGGTGTGCTCTCGCCATTGGCTCTTTTCCGTATTATAAATATCTGCCTTCAAGCTCCCAACATGGTATTATCAAATGAATAATTGGGGAAATAAATTAGTATTAGCATACAAACAAAGGTTCAAAGGATGAAGAACTGCTCAATAACACAGGTAATATAAAATGCTTAAAATGCGAACTTTGAGTATTTATTTTTATATGATTTACTTAATCCTAAATTCATATCATTTAACTTTTGACAATAACTCTAACAACTAGCTTCCACATGGTGCTAGGGAAAAGAGAACACAGCATTGTCCTCTTTAGCAAAGGGGTTCAGAACCCCACCTCTGGGAGTAAGTAAGTCTGAGGTAAGACATGGAGCTGCCTCTCAAAACAAAATCCTAACTCTGCAGGGACTCATCTTGGACAACCACATTTAGGAACAGACTCTAGTCACATCCAATCACCATGGTTCACTGAGAGTCTTTGAGGGAGGAGCCCTGTTAGTGATAGGCTCTTTCTTCTCCTGGTCTTGTTTGTACATATTGGCTCCTTTAGGACACCATGGGATTGACAGTGGAAAGGGACTGACATGGAAGGGCTTTGTGTAGCACACCCGGGACTTAGCTGCCTATTTCGATTACAGTTGGCACAGGGTGTGTTTGTTAGTGCCACTATTAGCCTACAGAAGTTTAAAAACATACAATTTCAGTTCCTAAGCATAAGTTAGGAGCAGAGGCCACGAAGGAAGCAAAACTGCGTGGGAAGGGCTTCGGGCTACTTAGCTGGAACCATGAGGTCGTGAGCTTGTTGGCTGAGGCAGGCTAATGAGTCATGGGGAACATTCTCTCTATCAGCAGCCCACATTTCTGTGTCATTGTCTAATAACGCTCAAGGACAGAGCATCATTGGCTCTTGTGTTGGTGAGGTGCTTATTCAATAAATGAAAAAGAACGATGTTTCCATAATCGTTTAAAATTAATACAAAGCCACCTAGAGTCAGAAGATATGAAATAGAGTAATGTTTGCTTCTGTTCTCTCCAAGTGAGTATTTTTTTTTTTTTTTGGTTTTTCGAGACAGGGTTTCTCTGTGGCTTTGGAGCCTGCGCTGGAACTAGCTCTTGTAGACCAGGCTGGTCTCGAACTCACAGAGATCCGCCTGCCTCTGCCTCCCGAGTGCTGGGATTAAAGGCGTGCGCCACCACCACCCAGCCCAAGTGAGTATTTTCATTTTGAAAATATTCAGAGAAAGATTCTTAGAGACTACCCTTTAGATAGTTTTCAATGTTGCTTGAAAAATCCTCTTGCATGGCATTGGGCATGATGGAACACGCTTTTGACTCCAGCATTTGTGAGGGAGACAGGTTGGCTTGAGACAACTCTTGTTCTACATTAGAGAGTTCTAGGACAGCCAGGGCTATTTAGACCCTGTCTCAAAAGAAATATTTGTGAATATTTTCAGAAATTTACCTGCTCCACTAGACCTGCAACCAGCACATAACGTCCTGGATCTGTCTCCTGACCATAACACAGGAACTTTGGCTCCACAGGAGTATCAGGGTATAACATAGCCTGAGAGTGTTTTCACGGTCTGGGGAAATGATTCAATTAGTAAAGTGAGGACTTAGTTTCCATTATCCAGCATTTATGTAAAGAAGTTGGCATAGCCGTACACACACCTCTGATTCAAAAGCTGGAAAACGGAGACCAGAGAGTTCTGAGGGCTCACTGGTCAATTATTGGAGCTGAATTGAGCTCCAAGTTTAATGAGGAACTGTCTCAAAAATGTATAGTGAAGAGCAACACAGGAGGACAGCCAGTGCTGACCTCTGGCCGCAAGTGCACACCCACTCCACACGCATGCAAACAGAAGGGAAGAAGAGTGTGGGGCAGACAGTAAGGAAACAAAACAACTTCTTAGGCCGAGTGGTACCTGGACAGTGCGACTGAGCCGGTAATTTTGAAATTGCTTTTGAGGTCCCTGTGAAATATCTTGCCTAGTGACATTAGTGATGAAACTTGAAGTGTCTTGACTTGACTGAAAGTATTAAATTCCTTTTATATCTCTGAAAAGCCCATTATGAAATACATATGTAAGGGGAAAGATTACATGTTGCTGGGGAACAGGGAGGCTAATGAGCTGTGAAATTAGATGAAAGGACCACAGAACCCCAAATTCTGCTACTGTTAATTAATTTGACATTTATTTTTTATTTTATTTATTTGACATTTGTCTTACTTATTTATGTAAATGTTAATTAACTTTTTAAGGAAAACTAAGGAGACTAATAGAGTAACACAAAAGTAGGACAAATGGGGGACTGTTAGGAGTCTGGCTGTCTGCCTGAGTGATTGCCAGGCTTATGCACTCTGCTGCAGTTACAGTCACAATAGGATGTGATTAGAGAGTGGCTTGCGGTTATTGCTTTTTTTCTTTTCTTTCTGTAGTGAATTTCCATTTAAAAGCATCCTTAACACAGTGATTGCAGGCTCTGAAAGGGAGAACGTTTAATGACAACTCTTGGGCATACAGAAGAGGTAAGGAAGCAAAGGCTGCTGATTGGTTTTATGACGTTGCCAGTGTTCATGCTTAGGCAGTTGAATCTAGTTCTTTTTACTTCAGCTTCTTCAGTTTAGAAATGCTGTGATATTCTGTGCAATGCTGTCGTGGAACAGGTATGGTGATCCTTGAACCATATTTCCTATATCGTACCCAGTATCCTATATTTGATCTATTCTACACATCATCCATCTACAAGTACAAGTTAGAGTGCTCTCCATCATCTGGGACCTTCATTCCATGGCCTTGTGCAGATGATCTAGTCCCAGGAAACTTCTAGGGTGGACACTACTACCCTTTGACCTCTTGCAGAAGACAGGTCTGAACAAGCACAAGAGATATTGTAGATATTCCTTGGGTCTCATGGAGCTCCCCAGACTGGCTTAAGACTTGCTACATAGCCGAAATTGACCTTGATCTTCTGATTCTCCTGCCTCCCCTTCCTAAGTCTGGGATTACAGGCTATGACAGGTACATCACTATGCCAGGTAATCATAGCTCCTTGAGAGCTTGAAGATCAGTGCTGTCTCCTGAGTTTCTCCACAAATTGGCATCGAGTTTCAGCCAGTCTGCTCAGAATCTCCGTAAACTGCGATGCTGTTACTGAGGCCAAGAAGCAATGTAAGACAGAGTTAACAGAGACTCACAATCTTCATTTAGTGCAGGGATTTGATCCTTTTAAGACACAGTACCATGCATCCTAGTTTTCTTTCTGTTGCTGTGATACACACCATAGTGAAACGCAACTGGGAAAGGAAAGGTATTGTTTAACTCTACAGTTTATAGTCCATTGTGAAGAGAAGTCGGGGCAGGAACTCAAGGCAAGAACCGAAGCAGAAGCCATGGCGGAGGGTACCCACTGATCTGCTCCTCATGTCCTGCTCAGTCTGCTGTCTTATACCATCCAGGACTACCTGCCTAAGGATGGTACTGCCCCCTGTAGCTGGATCCTCCCACATCATTCAACGATCAAGAAACAGCCTATATGTGTATTCATAGGACAGTGATGGAGGGCCGCCCTCTCTTCCCAGCTGACTGCAGATTGTAGCATGCTGACAAATGTTGACCAGTTCTCCATGCTATGACAACTCTGGGCTTTCTCCCTTTAGCTAGCTCTTTTCCACTTTAAGATAAACTTCAAGTTTCTACGGCCAAAGGGTAAAATCCTTCATGATCTGGCTTTGCCTCTTATTTATGCCCCTTTTCTGCACTCACATTAACCCATCCATTGTTTGCATCTCTGCCCCAGCTTTACTACGATTTCTAACTTTTATGCCCAGGTCAATCACAATCCCTTTGGACTGTAGAGCGTTTTTTTCTGGCATTTTTTGAGTGGAACTAGACTCTCCTCTGCACCTGTAACTAACTGCCATGTTTACCTTTCTTTATAGAACTTCTGGTTACATTTTATACATGACCTGTGTGTGTGTGTGTGTGTGTGTGTGTGTGTGTGTGTGTGAATATACATGTTCACATGTGCATACAGGTAACATATTTGTGGATGTGGAGGTCAGAGGTCAACATCAGATGTCTTTCTCAATTGCTTTTCACTGTTTTTTAGGCCACTTTCTTTATTTAAACAGGGTCCTACTAAACCTGGAACTTACAGATTTGGTGACTGGCTGACTAGTGAACTCAGTGATCCACCTGTCTCTGCCTCCCATAGCACTGTGATTACAGATGTGTGTTGCCATGCCTGGATTTTATATGGGTGCTGTTCCTTATACTTGCATGGCAAGCACTTACTAACTGGACCATTTTCCCACCCTCACCACCTCTTAGGTACCATGTCTGAGCTTCCTGAGAATACATCATGATTCTTCATTGAGCATCTTCAGCATCTAGTGAAGTGCCCAGAATGTGGTAGCTCCTGAACTGGGGTTTAAGTGAAATCTCTGACATTAGCTGGTATTAAAATTAATGTCCAATAACTGGGATGGGCATTGTCTTTAAACAACACCCGAAAAGAAAGCAGAACATTAAATGTGCCCACTGACCCATGAGAGAGAAGATAGGCAAGAAAACAGACCTCTTGTTTCTTGTGAAGGCTGAGTGCTAGGACTCTGACGAGGAGTGACCCAGCTGTAGCCAAAGCTATGAAGAAGGACAAGCAGAATGGGAGTGTTCAAAAGAAAAGCTAGCATCAAACAAGCAGTAAGGGAGTGCAGTCTTCAGCGAGAAACGCGGTCTGCCAATGCATCTGGCTCCAGCCAAATAAATCCACAGAAAGAAGACATTATAGGAAAAAAAAAAGAACCTGATTTATTTTTAGGCTCAGAAGTTAGGAAGGATGATTCATAGCTTTTGAATTATGAAATAAAGTCAGAAAATCAATGGCTTAGTAGCAAAGAATGCACAACTTATTATAGGGTACTTTTAACTCAAGAAGCATGGCATTTCAAGTCAGTATAATAGTATATGGGTTGGTGGGATCAAGGAAATATTGGTATCTGGAATTCCTTCTGCATTATCAACAGTACATGTCAGTGCCTACCAGCAGCCTGAGATGTATTAAGGGCACCGCCTTGCTGTTTCTGCTCCTAAGGTGGTGCTGATTTATAGGTGTGCTAGGTTGCATAAGGGCAACAGCAACTGGAGTTTATATGGTGCTGTGCCCAGCAGCTCCACCCGGATGCCAAAGGATTAATGATGAAACAGCCCAAGGGTATGGAACGGAAAGACACTGAGCATGGTTTTTATAAAACTCAATGGTAATGTGAGAATGGCATAAAAAAAGTCCCATTCAGGATGTAGTCCTCATTGTCATGGACTCAGAACCCAGACAGCATTACAGCTTCTCATTATTACCCTTTGGAAGGGCCTAGCAAGTCACTTTCCAAGCAGAGTTGTGTTTGGTTTGCAGATTCATAATGGGCCTGGTTTTACAATGAGCAAGGGTCAGACTCAGTGAAAGGCATTTGCTTCTAGGAGACTCAGGCTGGTGGTCAGAACAGTGACTGTTTTGCAAACACCTGAGAGACCACTCTGTTTTTTCCTCAGTTTCCTCTGGGTCATTCTCTCTTCCTGGTCTGGCATATTCTCTCATCCAGTATCATCTGAGTGTGTCCCACCTCAGAGCACTTCAGTGCACAGATGGGTCAGTAGGTGACAAAGACATCCCAAGCCACTCCTATCTGAACAATTTCTCCAAAGAGCTTGTGTTTCTCCATGGTTCTGTTGTGCCCTGGATAATGTGAGGGAATCTGTTAAGAAGAGAGAGAGAGAGAGAGAGAGAGAGAGAGAGAGAGAGAGAGAGAGAGAGAGCGCAACTGTAGCCATGGTTGTGATTTGCTGCAAATACTGATAAGCTGATTCTCAGACAACCCTCTTACCTTTTAAGTATGCAAACATCAAGACCTTATTCCTGGAGTATGTTAATTACCTTGTGCATTTAGTGGTGGTTAGAGATACATAGTCCAGTTCCAGCTACATATGACACAGATCATTACTCAGTCTCTGTGCCTTTTTCCTATCTAAAATGTAGAGGTCATACCTGTAATACCTATTTTGTGGAGTTATTGAGGACATTAAATGAATCAATGCATATAAAGTGCTTAAGTGTTAAATAGTATCATTTTAAAGCCCTTTGGATATCCACAAGTTCTCAGATTGTCAGACTTACAGTCAGGTGCAAAGCCTAGTGATGCAGCCAGAAGAGACATGATGGCTCAGTTGACCAGCTGCTCATTTTGAAAGACAAGAAAACTGAAGTCCAGTAAAGAGAGGTCTTTCCTCAAAGTCATTTGGCGGGGAGGAATGGAGGGAAACTATCTCGTACAGGTAACTTTCCATGAGGGTCAACTTTTCAGAGGGCATGGTTGTTGGGCAATGAAGAAATGGTTTCCATAGACAAACTTTCCTATTTCTGAAGTTAGTCCTGCTTGCTTGTGCCTTTTCAGTGAGTATGAATTGAAGGGACTTTAAGAATACAACGTTTGTCAGTCATGATGGCTCACATCTATAATAATAACTTGAGAAGTTGAGACAAGAGGATCACTGAGAGATCCAGCAAGGGTTATAGTGAGTTCTAGTCCGGCCTAAAATACGTAGTGAATTCTAGGCCAGTCTGGACTAGAGAATGAGGTCCTTTCTTAAAACAAAACAAAAGCTCTATTACCAAATATACAAGCATTCAGGAGGCTGAGGCACAAAGATCATGAGTTCAGATCCAGCCTGGGAAATGGAGAGAGACGCTGTTTCAAAAAATATAGCCACCCTGTATTACTGTAGTACTTTGAATGTAATTGTCCCCCATAAACTTATAGGGATTGGCACAATTAGGT
>JAQHUG010000068.1:2539723-2551498 GCA_028555095.1 Dicrostonyx torquatus | reverse complement strand
TCAAGGAGATAAACATACTAAGGAATGAAATAAAGGGAGTGGTGGTCTCAGGGAAAAAACCCACCCAGCTAAAATTCCAACTTGTGAAAGGGGATTAAAGAAAAACTCAGAGCCAGGTATGGTGATGCACACCTTTAATCCCAGCACTTCAGAGACAGAGGCAGGCAGTTCTCTGAATTTGAGGCCAGCTTGGTCTATAAAGCAAGTTCCAGAACAGCCAGGCTTAGGCAGTAAAGAAAACCACTGAAAACAGGAAACTGATGAAGACGTAATTGAAAGATCTCTGAGTTCAAGGTGAGTTTGGTCTACAGATCCAGTTTCAGGATAGCCAAGTTTAGGCAGTAAAGGAAACCATGAAAAACCACAAGTTGGTGAAGATGTTATAGTACAAGGGGGCCATGTTCCAGCCCCAGCAAGCAGCAGAACTTGGCAGTTTTCTCCATGTGGTTCTGGCTTTAGGATCAAGGATAGAAGAACGGGGCCATGGAATATTCATCCACAACTAAGAAAAGCCACTGAGGCCAGGCTTGTGTCAGGGTTACCCCTGAATGGAGGCCCAGAGAAGCCATTGTGTGAAACTGTGAAGGAGAAGCCTGGAAGATGTTATAGATGCCAAAGAAAGCTACTAACAGGGAGTGGAAACAGCCCAAGAGAAAAAAGTACTGTGCAGTCAACAAAGCTAAAAGGAGTTGGAGATCTGAAGAGTGTTTTGACATCACTCATGGAGATACAGATTTTGGAGTTTGTCCAGCTGCTTTTCGGTCTTACTTTGGTCCAGTATTTCCTTGCTATGCTCTCTTCCCTATGTTTTGGAATGGTAATGTATATCCCGTGGCATTATATTGAAATTATGTGATCTGTTTTTGATTTTATAGACAATTACAGTAAAGAGATTACATGAATCTCAGAAGAGATTTTAAACTTTGGGCTTTAAAATATTGTTGAGACTGTGATAGGCTATGGGGACTTTGAAAGTTGGACTAAATGCATTTTGCATTATGATATTTTTATAAGCTATGGGGGCCAGGGAGTGGAATGTGGTAGTTTGAATGTAATTGACCCCCATAAGCTCATAGGTAATGGCACAATTAGGAGGTGTGGTTTGTTGTAGTAGGCACAGCCTTATTGGAGGAAGAGTGTTACTGTGGAGATGGACTTTGAGGTCTTCTATGCTCAAGCTATGCCTGGTGTCACAGTTCACTTCCTGTTGCCTGTGGATCACGATGTAGACCCCTCAGCTCCCTCTCTAGCACCATGTCTGCCACCACAGCTCCATGTTCCACCATGATGATAACGGACTAAGCCTCTGAAACTGTAAGCCACCCCAAAGAAATGTTTTCCTTTATAAGAGTTTCTGTGGTGTGGTGTGGAATATTTATTTAACTATGTAAAGATATGTTGATTTGTTTAATTATGTAAAGATGTGTTGCTGTTTTACCTTGCCTGCATAAGGCACCTGAGGTGTCTAATAAAAAGCTGAATGGCGAAGAGCAAGGGAGGAGGTATAGGCAGGACTTACCAGCAGGGAGAGTAAGCAGGAGGAGGAATTTAGACTCCAGGGAGAAAGGAAAGGGGGTGGCAGGGAGATGACAGGGGCCAGACAGAGACAGACACAGAGGAATCAGGAAAGCAGGACATGCAGAATAAAAAAAAGTTTTTAAAAGCCCTGAGGCAAAATGTAGATGAATAGAAACAGGCTAAATTAAGTTAAAAGAGCTAGTGAAAAAAGATTAAGCTAAGGTCGCACATCCATAATAGCAACACTCTATACCTTTATTTGGGAGTCGGTTGGCTACCCTAAGAAAAGTCTGACTACAATGGTCATAGTGTCTATTCAGAGCAATAGAAACCTTAACTAAGACAATTACCAACTTTTAAGTCCACGAATTCCAAAGTAAATAAGAATTTCAAAGGATAAAATTTTAGATGACCAATGGCTTTCACTGCCTTGCTATCTTTACTGTGATGATGGCTTGTGGGTGGATAGTGACCCAGGGAGGCTTTCTGGGAGGCAGAGGTGGAGGAGGAGGAGGAGGAGGATGTATTCACTATCTCTTCTAAAACAATGATAATAGGAAAATCTGGAAAAGGGGATATTGGTCTTTGTAGAGTGTGCCTAGCATGTAAAAAGCCCCGAGCTTGACTCATACCCCAGCATAAACAGGGCATGGTGGAGCCTGAAGGGAGAAGGAACAAATGTTCAAGATCAGCCTGCCTGAATTAAATACTCTGTCTTTTAAAATGAGCCAATATTTTGGAGGCTAGAGAGATGGTTTAAAAGTTAAGTTCTTGCTGCTCTTGCAGAGCACCCCTGTTTGGTTCCCAGCACCCACACGTCAGTTCACAACCACCTATAGCACCAGCTCCAAAGGATCTAACCCCTCTCTCTGCTCTCCTGTCTTCTGAGGGTACCCTCACACTCATGTATATTCTCACACACAGGCGCTGGCATACAGGAACACATACATAAATAAAAACGTTAAAAATTAAAATGACATCTTGTAAGAAATAGAGAGAGAGGAAGGAAGAAAGAAGAGAGGAAAGAAGAGAAAAGCAAAGGCTCCACAACAGGTGCGCATATTCAGTAAGTAGGTCAGCTGACCATGATGCTGGCTTTACCAGTCAGACAGTGAAGTGTAAGCCTTTATTTCCAATTTCCAGTTATATCTCCATATCATTTGCCCAAAATCTCCACCATCTGCCCCCAAGATTATGACTCTATCAGCCAGACAAAGTTAAGCCTTATGGTCTCTCTTTGCTTCTTCCCCTACCCCACCCCATCTTCCTCTCCTTCTGAACTACACTTGAATTCATTAAATAAACCTTAATCTTCATGTAAAGGTTGATGGAGGTGGGAAGTGTCACTGTACGAACCATCAGGACAGGGATAAAGTAATTCAAAATCACCCTGAGCAGAAAAAGCCATCCACAGGATCAAGTTTAGGCAGACAAGAACCGTGCTTTTATCTGCATAACTATTGACCTTACTGATTAGATGATTCCCAGGCTAGTGACACCTGCCCATCCCCATCTTCCTGGGATAATCTGTAGAATGTATCTTTTCTTCTTTAGTTTGTCCCATCAAGGGTCTCCTCTGGGCTGTCAAGTGGCTCAGTAGATAACGGTGCTTGCTATCATATCTGATGACCTGAGTTAATCCCTGAACCCACATGGTGGAAGGAGAAAAGCAATTCAAGTCGTACTCTGAGGCACACGTGTGCACGCACAAACACACGCACACAGACCCACAGACACACACACTTTCTTTTTTAAAGAGTCTCTTTTTTTCCCTTGACGATATCTTCTGCTTCTTGGCTCTCAGGGGTTGGCAGTTACAAGATTTTATTAATTAGATACTCTTTTTACATTACCGAGTCCAGAAAGCCTGGGAAATAAATGGTGTTTTAACTGACCTGTCTGCCCCTTTCCTTTGAATTCAGATGTGGCTTTAAGCATGAATCACCTGAGAAGGCATTCAGAGATGTGAGTGAGTTAAAGAGGCAGGGGCTTTCCCTCGATGTTTCAGCCAGAGGAATCTACCGCTATAAAAAGTCGTGTGTAAAGTACCAGTGTGAAGAATGTAGGGCGAGCCTAGTGTCAAGACCATTTTAGTGTGAGGTAAGTCCGTTGAGGGAATTCCCTCCCTTAAAAAAATAAAACAAAGTGAATTTACTAGAAACCACTGCTCTTGCTGCTCTTCCCACACTCAGGTCTCCAGGGCTTTCTGAGCACCAAGCTGTTGGAGGTTGACCCAAGAGATTTAACGGCTGTGATTGACATGAGCCAAGACACCAGAATGCAAGGTGACAAAATACAGGCCGGGGAAGTACACTGCTATCTTAGTTATAAAAGGTGATAGCCCAGATTTCTCAGAGTGGGAGTGGCTCAACTTAGAAACTGTCTGCTATATACATGAGACAACCTAACTATCCAGGCTATAGGAGAGCATGACCTGTGGCTCCAGCCTAAGGGACAGAGCCAGTGAAGTCTCTGGGTTGCCCAAATTCCAGATATTTTTGTTTGATGAAAAAAATCAGCTAGGCTTATGGCCTGGTCTAGAACCTGATTATCAAATTAGGTGGACCAGAAATCTTTGCCTACTTATCTGATTTCTTGAGGTCCATGAATGGAAAACTTGGCAAGAAAGGCCTGAAAGAAAGCCCAAGTTCCCCCTCAGCCTCTTCTAAGGGTATCTTTTGTTCATGAGTTACATCTACATATTGCCAGAGTCACCATCTGGTTGGTGCAAGTTACACGGCATTATCCACACAGGGAAAGAAAGCTATCTTATGCTCCACTGTTGCCTGCCTGAGATCTGTGGCTTCTTGTATTGTCTTTGCTGTTAAACACAGTTTCCTTTTATTTTCTTCTTGCCATGGAAACCATAATAAATAAAGAGAGGCGTGATTTTCGAAAGGTCTCTAGCTGCAGATGCATGTGGCCTGTGAGATCAGTCAGTAAACGTGTGCTTGCCCCATACCCAAGCTATAACTCCTGGGGATAAAGGAGGAGAAGGGGGAGAAAAATTGGAAGCATTGGGTAAGGAAAATAGGGGCTTCATTCCAATGTCTCTGAGTTCCAGTTTCTAATATGTGATGGTGTTTGTTCACAAGGCTTTGTAGTGTCTGCATTATGCATTTCCCCCCCTAGAAAACTGAGTTAAATCCAATGGAAGTTTTGCTGTTGATGTTTGATGGGGTTGTTGGCTCCTCTTCATCTAACTTCTTTAGGAAGATTGTTTACAATTATGTTGGCATGGTTTCACATAGACTCATTCCAATGGAATCCAGCTAGGTGGTCCTGATTCTCTTGTCCCAGCTGTGGACATGTGTTTTGATTTACACAGTGTTTGGCTGGACCAGGGCATGCTTCGTTCCTATGGAAGATGTAATTTTCAGCAGAAAACTTGGACTAGCATCATGCCACCTACAAAGTTACTCCTTTTGAATAGAAGACTTCCCACTTAATCTCCAAATATAAATCCTTACATATTAAGATCCCATCTCAAGTAGTTTATCCAGTGTGGTTCTCAGCCCTAGGTTTATAAACCTGCCTTGGCAAAACATTAGCCACCCCTCCCACCTCCATACAGCCTACCCCATCACTCTCAGAGATTTAGAATGACTTGAATGAGGCATGTGGTGTGGTGTGTGCATGTGTGTGTGTGTATACACACAATATGTAAACACCACATGTGATTTTGAAGTTTAACTATTTATTGTTGAGAGCTATGGAATTAAAAAAAGATCTTTCAAGGGCAATTTGCTTTAATGATGAATAATTGATGAGCCTAAGGCTAAGAAGGAGAAAAGAAACAGGACTAATGATGGTCAAATAGTTCTGTGTTCCGAGAGGCTTTTCTTCACAGTTATGGTTGGCCCTTCCCTTTTCTCATGGACTCATTAGATTTTCATAAGCTTGAGTGCTTTAAAAATATACACTTCTGGGATTCAGAACTCAGTTGGCAAGTGTCTGCCTTGCAAACATAAAAACTTTACTTTGATCCCCAAGGCCCACATACATAATTTGGGCATGGTGGCATGTGCTTGTAATCTCAACACCTGGGAGACAGAGACAGGTAGATCACAATCTAGCATACTGAGTGAGATTCGAGTCAACAAGAGACTCTGTCTCAAAAACTAAAGTGAACATCTCCTCAGTAACAATAGTCAAGGTTGACCTCTAGCCTTATTGGTGAATACACAGTGGCTGAGTACATGAATGTACACACCATAAACACACCACCACCACCAACAATAACAACAAAGCACTATAAAAATCTCATCCATTTTGGAAATCAGAGGCATGGAGGAAAGTTATCTGCAAGTTTAAAATGATGATGATGATGATGATGATGATGATGATGATGATGATGATGATAATGTAAGCAACACATTGCCTTTTCACTGGGATAATATTGGTGAATTTCCATGTAAGGGAACTGGTTTTTGGCCAACACAGCTCTGGTTGGACTGGCTAGGATTTTATGAGCAATGTTTAACTCATACAACAGACACACATTCTGATAATGACTACTGAAACTAGACATAGATACTTGTGTGCATTTTCTTAGCTAGGAAGCAGGGATTAGAGCTTAAAAACTCAATCTCTTTATTGCTTAAAGCCATACTGCAATTCTATAAACCTTGGCTTCAAGCCCTGCCCTGTGGAGTGGGCCATACTGAAACAGTAAGGACCATTAGCTGACTGATAA
This sequence comes from Dicrostonyx torquatus, assembly GCA_028555095.1. Classification (NCBI taxonomy): domain Eukaryota; kingdom Metazoa; phylum Chordata; class Mammalia; order Rodentia; family Cricetidae; genus Dicrostonyx; species Dicrostonyx torquatus. The sequence continues at coordinate 2,545,284 of JAQHUG010000068.1, read as the reverse complement.
ATTAATTACATCAAGGAAATACCTAATACACATACAAGAATATATACAGAAGACCATATATCTAGTAAATGTGCCAGAGGTGACTGGGGAGCTTTATTAGAAACATATTAAGCAACTATGAAAGAGGCCTAAGCTTTGTTAAATTTGGGTGGCTTTGTTTACTTCTCTATCATTCTGTGGGTTTGAAATATTTCATTGCTAATTATTCTTGAGCAATGGGACATAGAAGAAAGATGATAAGCTGTTTGGTATGATGAATTATTCAGGTGATTTAAAATAAACTAGAGGGCAGATAATAGCTGATATGACCTCAACAGAGAGATAAGGTGAAGAAGGGATTGCTGTCTAATTAACTACAAAGGAAAGGGGAATGTGAGAAATAATTAAATCACTGGCTCTGTGTTCTGTTCTATGTAATTTCCCTCAAGCATTCTCCCCAGTGTGACTCTTCCTGCTTAATGACTAAGAGCAATTAGCCAGTCATATGCTCAAGAAAAGAGTCTTTAGTTTTATGTTTGATGCTAATTTTTCCAGCAAAATGTTAGTGTTCATGAACTAGGGTCACAGCACTTCACAAACTCAGCGCTATAAAACCAGATACTGCCAACTTGGTCTGGCTGCCTTTGTTGTTGTTTATTAGGAATTGCATGTATGTGCACGTTTGCACTTGAGTGTAGAAGCCAAAAATTTGGGTGTCCTCCTCTATTGCTCTCCACCTTAGTTATTGAGACAGAGTCTCTCACTGAACCTGGAGCTCGCTGGTACATGTATACTGGCTAACCAGCAAGCCCCAGGGATCTCTCTGCCTTCATCTCCCCAGCACTGGGGTGCACACTGCCATACATGACTTTTCACATGGGTGCTAGGGATCTAGACTCAGTTCCTCAAGCTTACACAGCAAACACTTCACTGGCTGAGCCATCTCCCCAACCCCAGCTTGTCTAGTTTTTGAAAGAATCTCACAGGCAAAGCATGGCTCTAAGAAGAATCTTCTAGAAGCCAGCAAGTTTTGTTCAAAGGAGGGTGATTCTTGTTGACTCTTTATTCCCAAGTGCACTAAGACCCAGAAGATTGTCCTTTGGTTTTGACTTTTGATTCTTGAAATGAATAAATGACATTTATTTCTCTTAATTTTGCACTTGAGCACAGCTGATGCCTCTCAGCCAGCATTTATTGTGTATGTTAAAGAAGGGGGGCATTTATCTCATCATGTTCTTGTTGTGGGTCACGAATGTGTATGTCTTGCTAGCAGGAGCCATTGATTCTGGTCAACTTCTATAAGTAAGTCTTAACAGAAGAGGCTCAGCCACATTTTAATGAGACATTACTCCGTCTCTACTAAGCAATTACTGTGACACTTTTACTTTCCAATACAACTGACAAAAACCGAATTCATTCTTTAAGAATTCAGCACAATTCATACAAATGGAATCCCACTTTTTCGAGCTATCCACAACTCACTAAATGAGAGTGGGAGGGCATTCATAATTGCTAATGTTCCCTTAAAGGCAACAGTTTTTGTTTTATGTCAATTCCCCCCTTCTTTCTATGTGCTAGGTTTCTCTATATCAAGCCTGTATAGCTCGTTTGGCAGGTGAAAATCTAGCAAATGTCCAAAGGTCAGAGGGAAAGAAAGAAAACAAAGTGAGCGCGCTTGAGTGCAGATGCCCTTGGCACACCAGGCCAGTTCTAGGGACAATCCATTTCCAGTATTGTTCCTCATTTGGCAAAGGAGAAACTCAGTACTGCTCCCAAGGTCAGTCATCACAGTAGATGGTAGTACTATCTGCCAGTCTCTAGTGGAGCACATCTGGACCCCTCCTCCCACAGAAACATAAGTGGAGGCTTCATTAGGAAAGGAAAACAGGCTGATAGGTGAGAAGTGGGGGGCCGTCTCTTCTACCACAAGCAACACCAAGCAGGACACAGTATAGCGCATCTTGGCTTCTCCCATGGAACAATGCTTAGTTGGGTGGCATCTCCTTGGGACACCAGTGAGTACCGTGTATGACATCACAAAGGCAATCCAAAGAAATTTCAGCAGTCATGTAGTTCAGCAGGATCCCTGGCTCCCAGTGGAATGTTCCAGAGAAGCCCTCATAGGCTGTCTAGTCCCAAGTGGTCATCCCCAAACACACAGCATATGAGCAACATTAAATGGACTCAGCAGGTTGTATCTTCAGATACACATTTGCAATGACTGTATGGAGTCTAGCGGATGGCATTTTATAATTCTCCATCCTATCTTCTGACTCTTATATACTTTCAGTTTTTATAAATGTTCCCTGAGATTTAGAGGGGATGGTGTAAATGTCTCATTTAGGGCTGACATCACAGCTCTCACTCATCCTCAGCATTTGAGGCAGCCATGAGTCTCTGCTCACTGTTCACTGTGAAAAGAAGCATTTCTGATTAAGGTTCAGAGCAGCTTTAGTCCACGGGTGTAAGCATAGATAATGTGGGATTTTCCTCTGTATGCTTAAATAACATTGATAAAGCAACTGCTTTGGGTCTATAGCAGAGCTATAGGGTAACAGAGCTAGGTGGGGAAAACTAAGCTGAATACTGGGAGAAGGGTATAGTCAGAGAGAAGCCATGTAGCCCTGCTGGAGACAGATGCCGGAACTTTGTCAGTAAGTCACTGCCACGTGGCAATACACAGGTTAATAGAAATGGGTTAAATTAATATGTAAGAGTTAGCCAATAAGAAGCTAGAGCTAATGGACCAAGCAATGTACTAAATAATATAGTTTCTGTGTGATTATTTCAGGGCTGAGCAGCTGGAAACGATCAAACAGCCCTCCTTACAACAACTGACATGCCAATGTGGTGGACTAAATCCATGTAAAACCTGAGAGGGCTTGGAAAGGAATTCTAGACACTAAAAAAGCAAAGTTTAGCCATGCCATTTTGAAATGTGGCTTCCTGGGCCATGCTGTCAGTATGAACTCTGACACGGTCCAGCTAGGGAGCATTTAAATGCGATTTGTGAGCAGAGTATGACAACTTGCTTAATGACAATATAGACTCACTCTGTGTCAAAAGCGGGCTATGAGCATAGCTCCCACTAAAAAGACCTCCACTGGCTATGCTGGACTGGGCAAGGCAAGCAGGAAGTTCCGTATTATCACAATCTCCCCAGCTCTTGGATCACAAGCATGTGCCACTTCTCTGGATTTTTATATGTCCTAGAATTAGAACTCAGATACACACACTCATGAATCAAGTACTTCACTGAGTGAGCCATCTTCCTAGCCCCTAACTTCACTGAGTGAGCCATCTTCCTAGCCCCTAAAACGCACACAAAATCATAAATAAGGGATCTAAGGTTTAGAGAGTTGGGCAGATTTGGGGCTAAGATTTGGAAGCCCATAATCTTTCTGAATGAAGACCCAGGACACTATAGAATAAAGCCAAAATTTTAGGTCTCTGTTGGAAAAGCATGTAAAGTGCCTAAATTAGCAACCATCTCACCCTGAGAAAAGTTACAGAGACAATATTTGTGCTGAAAAGAAAATATTTCTTTTTCTGGTGAAAGCTTTATCTTTCTGTTTGAACTTCTTGTGCAAGACAGAGGTCTCTTCATGGTGAGTGTGGCTGCCCTTGGGCTTAGTGACTTCCTCCTCTAGCAGATTCCCAGTGCCTGTTGTAGCTGGATCCCAACTCCCGGGTCGAAGCACAGCAAATGTCAGTCTAGGGATATGTGTGATATGTGAGTTCCTGAGGTAGCTTCCTTGAACTCCCTTAGTGGCTGTCTCGGTTGTTCATCTCTAGTTCAGTGACTTCCAGGGACAGATTAGATTGGTCCTGTATTCTGTGGACCTTCGGTGTTTAGCAAGTGTGTGTCTCTGCTGTGGGAATATGGAGGAGCACGGCACAGTCGAGAATTTGAGTGGTGTTTCTCAGACTGTTCATAGCAACCTTGCAGCCTCAGAGTGAGTGCCTTGAGTCATGGATACTACGGCAGCTTGCCTATTCTGCTTCTGGTTTTAGTCTTAGCTGAACAAGTCCTACTTTGATGCCATGAAGATGTTGCTGCCAAGTGGATAGGGATGGGAATGGGAAGGTGGAGAAAGATATTAGACTCACTGATTCAACTCTCCTGGGTCCCCAATAGCAGTGGACAAAATAGGAAACTGAGGCAGAAAGGGAATGATAGATGTCTTTTAATGTGTGGAAACTAAAAATACCTCAACTAGTCCCTGTGTGGCACTGCCAGTGACTGCCAGACTGCAGATGTGGACAGAGTTCCTTAAATAAGAGTGACCTTGACCTAGAATTCTGAGACTTCTGGAGACCAATAAGTCTTAAATTAACTGGTATTTTTCACAGACCAACCATAGGTCAGAGAGGTCAAGTGACTTTCCAGCATTATACCATAGTAACACCTCACTTATTCTTGATTCCCCCAACCCATCATCTCATTACATGGCCTGCACATGATTCCCTTCCAAAGTTAAAAGAACTTCTGGGTTGCAAATTCAGTTGGCTGAAGTGGAGGTATACTTTGCTTTCTTCCATTTTAGGAGACATCTTCAGTAATTATTTGGTAGTGTGTTTCCAAGCAAGGCCTGTGTTTTGCAAACACTTGCAGCCTTATGGTGTCATCCTGTGTCTTATTGACATGGTATAACTCCAAATCCTCAATGAGTTCAATGAGAATTCTGCTTTCTGAACAGTTAGCTACTGTAGGAGAAAACCAGAGACCAATTACCTGATCTAATTATTACACTTTTTATACTTGTGTTGCAATGTTTCATATGCCCCATAAATACATATAATTACTATGTGACAATTGAAAATAAAAATAATGAAGTTCACCATATTCCCTTAAAATTTTTAATTATAAGTAACAAAAGACATTTAGAAATTCTACCATTCATAGCTAGTATCCCGCTTCCAAAGTAAATATCTGTATTCAAATAAATAAATGCATGCATTTTTTACTTACCTCCAACAGTACCTCACTCCATACTTCACTATGAAAATAACAATGGGGGCCATAGGACCAGGCTGTGCCAGCATCACCTTCCACCCACCCCACCATGCAACTAGGCTGTGCCAAGACACAGCATAAAGGTGGCAGCAGCAGAGGCCTCCAGAAATTATTCAACTACCTGAATCTTAGCCTCAGTTCTGCCTACACCTGGAGGGGTGACCACCGGAGTAGTGGCCCCACCTTCATTAAGAGGAGCAACCACATGAGCCTTGGGCTCATCTATACCTGGAGGAGCAATCACCGAACACTCAGCGTTGCCTGCATCTGAAGGAACTTTCAATAGCCCCCCAGCTATACCAAATGAAGAAAGAGGAACCCCTGAAGCACAGGCTCCACCTATACTGGTTGTAGGAAAAGATGGGTAGACAAAAAGGTAAGGATACACTAAACAACACACAGAGCAATACAGCAACACCAGAAATTAGTGGTTCTACATACATCAAGAAACATGAATGTCCCAACGCAGATGAAGCAGAAGAAAATGACACTAAAAAATAATTTTATGAAGATGATTGAGGCCCTGAAGCAGGAAATGAAATTTTCCTTAAAGAAATGGAAAAAA
>JAQHUG010000068.1:2513792-2527754 GCA_028555095.1 Dicrostonyx torquatus | reverse complement strand
GAATTGAAGGTGCACACCAGCCACAGAGCATAGGTAGAGGTCAGGAAACAACTTTTGCGAGTTGTTGGTTCTGTCTCTCCACTGCCATGAGTTCTGGGAACTGAACTAAGGTCGCTGGGCTTTCAAGGCAAGACCTTGTACCTGATGCGCTATCTCACCAACCCCTATATCAGACTTTTAAAGTTTTATCCCTGTTTTGTGGATGGGGAATTGGAGTCATAGCAGGGTTTTCCTCTCCACCTCCTCAAAGCTCTTTCTATATATCACCATCTAACCTCAGTCTTGTGACTCTCCTGCTTCAGTATCGCTGTGACTCTTGTGGTGCTCTGCTTCGAAACCCACAATTAATAAATAGATCTAGAATTTGAGACTAAGTGATTGACTAAGCAACCCATTCTGTGTATCAGATGGCAAATGAGGGCATAGCCCTGCTTTCCAGCCCCCGTTTCTCAAGGCAGAAACCGGGATATCAAACTTTGACTCCCAGTCCACTGTCCTCATTTAAGCTATCTGAATTTCCTGACCATTTTAACCCCACAATGCACTTTTCCTTCCATTTCTTCTGTCATTCCTCAGCCCGGAGTTGTTCAACCTTAACATGATTGGCATTTTTGGTTAGTTAATTATTTAGCAGGAACCCTATTGAATATGGCCTCTAGATAGTAGATGCCAATAGAACCTGATAGCTATTCCCATTGATTTTTGTTTGTTTGTTTGTTTGTCTGTTTGTCTCCAGACATTGCCAGGGCTCCCTGGAAGAATTAAGACTCACTAACTGTGGTGATTTGAATAAGAATGGCCTCCATAGGCTTGGGTATTTGAATCCTTAGTCATCAAGAAGTGGTACTACTTGAGAAGAATTAGGAGGTGTGACCTTGCTGACTCTCTCTTGCTGCCTGAGGATCCAGACGTAGAACTCTCAGCTACTTCTCCAGCACCGTGTGTGTCGCCATGCTCCCCACCATGACAATAAACTAAACCTCTGAATCTGTAAGCAAGGCCCCATTAAATGTTTACTTTATAAGAACTGCCTTGATCATCATGTGTCTTCACAGAAATAGAACACTGGCTAAGACACTAACCTGTCCAAACCTCTATCATCTCTTTCTGATTTTCAGTCTAGTTCTCTACCCAACTTTTTGCTTCTACAATTATTCCAATTTTTAGTTTATTGTCCATAAAAACCAATAGAAAATAGAAATAAGATTATATTGCTCCCCGTCTGGAAAGCTTAACACTTTGCTATTGAATTCAGGAGGCACATGTTTATTGGATTCCCACTAATCTTTGTGTGATCTTAGGTCTGTCAGATTTACCTCTCTCATTCCACGTTTTTGCTTCACCTTGCTCAGTTCCTGGAATCAGTTGAGTTTTCTACCCACCTGTCTTCCCTCATCTAGGAAATAGGCTGCCTCTTTTCTTCAAAAACAGGCCCTCTAGATGATACACCTGTCCCATCTGCATTTTGTAAAACTGGCTCCTGGCCATCGCAGGCCTTTGCTTTAGCATCAGGACCATGGGCAAACTTTTTCTTATTTCTAAACACAAATGTTTCCTTCCTCACCTATCTGTGTCCTACTTCTTTTCATACACTCTCCATTAGAGTTAATGTTAGCATTTGCTTTTATTTGTATGTTTTTCTCACAATTAGACTGTGACATCCCATAGGCTTTGATCATGTTCAGTTTTGTTTAGCAGGGGGTTTTGGATCCATTGCATAGATGCTCAGCAGGTCATTCACTGAAGGATTTGAAGTTTGTATGGCACTTAGAATTTAGAGTGGGAAATTTTTTTCAGAGGTTTATGGAAAGTCCATTTGTTGATGGAATGCAGTTTTGGGAAGAAGGATGTGAATAGAGGGGAAGCTAGCCACAGCCAAGATTTCATCAAAGCTGGTGTAGTTTATCCTGGGAAAATTGGAAATCCTTGCTGGGCAACCCTATGCATCCCCAAGCCAGAGCTGTGAATCCACCAGCCACAGGCAGGCTTCTGGGTTTGGACCACAGTTACCCTCTGCTGGAGAGGTCTTGGGTAGTGTGGTTTTCCCCTTTTCAGTTTGTGGCTGGCTTCTGGGGAAAGTACCCCCATTATCAGTCCTGCCGGCCTCCCTAGGCAGAAGGCTAGGAAATAGGAATTAAATGTCAGCCCTTTGGAGTAGTTTCAACAGTTGTGGTTTCTGAGAAAGGGTTCTCTTCCCAGAACCAGCCTAAGAAGCAGAGAGAGAGCTGCGGCCATTATTAATGTGATTTTGCTCTTACAGTATGTGCAGCAGCAGCATCCTGATGTCAGTACATGCAGATATTCCTATGTGTTAATGATCTGAGCATCTACAAAGCTCAAGATCCTCTAAAAATATGTAGCCCAACCCTCTAGGTTTCTGGAAGGACACTGAGGGCCCTGAGAAATTTGGCTTGTCCACTGTCACATTAGTTGATGGAAGGGTTGGATTCACGGAGAACTCAGCCTTCTGCCCCTACCTTATTGTTCTAAAGGCTCATTTGGCTTTTGTCTGTGTTTTATTTGTAGGTGAGAATTCAGAGTTTTTATTTTGGGTGTTCTGGGTTCAATGAAATGTAGAAAGGCCATTCTTGCTTCCCTCCCAAAAGGTCACAGACAGCAAAAGTCATAGCTCCAGGTGAAAGGCCAACTTTGTCCCCTGACCTCAGCCTAACCCTGTATGGCCATCTGTGTGGTTTCTTTGATGTTGTATTGAACTTAGCAACCAACAGACAGCTGCCAGGGCACCTCCTGCCTCAGCCACCCGCCAACCTCCCTTTGGACTCCAGACCCTTTTCTGACCTGGTTCTTGCTTGTTATGTGTACACATCAGTCATGCTTAAGACCTGGGTATCAGCTAACCCATTGGAGTGTTTCCAAAATGTTCTCTTGTTGACAGGAGACTGCCCCAACCCACCAAGAAAATACAAGATGCCAGGCTGATTTATCTTGTTTGTCTGCCTCCCCTACCCTGGAGATTCTGAGAATTCTGGCCATCCAACAGAGCAGGGAATCTTAACTGTTTTCTACTTGTGATATCTTTCAGCCCAAGCAATTTTTGTGAAAGCTCAGAAGTATATATAATAGGTATATAAATCATAAAGAAATTTTAAAAGTAATTATTTAATATGCATAAAATTTTACCACTTACTAAAGATGGATTAAAATTTACATGCTAATGAGGTGGACATGCTTGCCTGTTTTTGCGTAAAGAATTACATCTTGGATGGAATTTGATGCTTTAGGACATAGAACAGTATCAGTGTTATTCACAGTTGGTTACCATTTTGGTTGTATAATCACAGATGCTGAGAATGTAACTCCATAAGCGTGCGGTTATAAGCTGGCAGAAAAATGCTCGGAGTCATTTTAGGAATTGTTGAAAATCCTATCCTAATTCCAATCAAAATTAATGATTTTTTAATAAAATAAATCTCACATCAGAGATCCAAACAGAAGGTCTTCAGAAACCAAACATTCAAATTCAATTATATGAATCTGATATTATACACTGAGGAATATTGGCATGGCAGTATGATATCTTTTTTTTTTTATAACTAAACTGTTATATTTCTGTAAGAGCAGAAAATGATCCTAGGAGAAGCCTGCAGTTCATCATATACAAATGTCTTGAGTCTGTGCCAGGGATGTTCAGCTGTGCTGGTTGGCACTGTGTGATGTGATGGCCTATACGCTGAAGTGTGTACAGTGGATGCTCAGAAGTCATAGGGTGTACCACGGCTCAGCATTGTCAGAAACACCATGGACTCGCTGTGTGTTTGGTTTTGAATTAACTCTTGTTTGTGACATGTTCAGACACCTTTGACTCCATGACAGAGTTTTCACAGCCTCCTACATTCTGTTACATGACCTCACATAAGTTTGAGAAGACTGTTCTCAACAGTTTGAGAAGAGTGGCAGAGAAAATAAGGGCATTTAAGGTGGGAAAAAATTCCTTTTTATTATAGTTTTTAAAATATGTTTTTTAAGCTACATTTTTCTTGGAAGAAATATACAAACATCTATTTTATTGAGAAACAGATAGATACAAGAAGAAATGGTATATTCACTGTGACAGAATTGGTCAAACAAGGCCAACTCATGGATGAAGTGAGGACTATACAACTCTAATTAGTCTTAATCAATAAAGAATCAGGAGTCCAATACTGGGGGACACTGTGAAATATCAGGGAACCTGGAGCAACCGCCAGTTGTTTCCTACCTCTCTCCTGTCTGCATCTAAAAGGGGCTAAGATCCTGTCCACACCCCACCTTGTCACTTCCTGTGTCCACCTCCCTAGTGCTGGAATTAAAGGCATGTGCCACCACTGCACGGCTCCTTTGGTTAACTAGTGGCTAGCTCTGCCCTCGGATTACCAGGCAACTTTTATTTGTCAGAACACAAACAAAATATCACACAACATTTGAGCTAAGGCTTTTTTGTTCTTGTTCAATACTTGTCTTTTGAAAGGCAAGTCATAAAGGGGATGAGGAACAGAGTTGGGTTTGGGGGCAAGATTGTACTATGTCATGGGTACTTCTGTTTCTTGGCTCTCCATCACCCAACCCCCACTTTGGGGAGATTTTCACAAATTATTGATCTTTTTTTAGTTAGAACCCACTGGTCCACCTCTTCCTGTAGAAGTCACAAAGGGAAGTTCTCCCTTCAGAGTTCTGGCAGCGTGGGCTCATGAGCTTGTCCAGTAAGATGCTTCTGTATGGGACCTGAAACCTTTCACATGTGACATAGGCTGGGGTGTGCATAGAGACAGGCCCATCATAGTAACAGCTTGGGCAATGGTGTGGTGACAGCAGTAGGAGGTGATGGCTGCAGAAACAGAGACAGCTGTAGCAGGCCTTGGACAAGGTCTTTCTGAGAAACGATGTTCATCTTGCACGTTGTCCTCATATCTCTGAACTGTTGTGCATGTTCACACATCTGCTTCACTCATCTGGTGTAGTGTTGATTCTGAGAGTTTCCCTAAATTATTCCAATAATTTTCTTTTCAAATTTTATTATACTTCTTTGGGTGAATGCATGTGTGTGTGTTGTGTGTGTGTGTTCCAAGACCTATGTGTGGAAGTCAGAGGATAACTTGTTGTAGTCATTTCTCTCCTTTAACCATACATTGGTGTAGGAGGGTCCTTCTGTATTTCTGTTGATTTCATTGGTTGAATAAAGCGACTGCCTTGGCCTTTTGATAGGGCAGCCCTTGGGTGGGGGGAGTAGACAGAACAGAATTCTGGGAGAGAAAAGGAGAGTCAGGGAGAGCCGTCATGGCTTCGAGAGAGTCAGATGTGCTGAATCTTTCTCAGTAAGACCACTACCTCGTGGTGACTTACAGACTATTAGAGATGGGTTGAATCAAGATGTAAGAGTTAGCCAATAAGGGGCTGGAGATAATGGGCCAGGCAGTATTTTAATTAATACAATTTCCATGTGGTTATTTTGGGTATAAGCTAGCTGTGCAGCTGGGAGCTGGGTGGGACACAGCCTGCTCACACCACTTACTACAATACATGTCACAGAGATTGACCATAGGACCCCAGGCTTGTCAGCAAGTGCCTTTACCTGCTGAACCATCTCTCTGGTCCTTTTATTTTACTTTAACTTACTTTAAGCTACAGTTGATTTCTCTAGCTGATTCTTTTTTTTTTTTTTAGACAGGGTTTCTCTGTAGCTTTGGAGCCTGTCCTGGAACTAGCTCTTGTAGACCAAGCTGGTCTCCAACTCACAGAGATCCACCTGCCTCTGCCTCCCGAGTGCTGGGATTAAAGGCATGTGCCACCACTGCCCAGCCATCTAGCTGATTCTTATACATAACTGGGTGAATGAGGCGAATTATCCTCTCTAGAATTCAACTTGGGTCACTAGATATACTTATGGTATATGGCACACAAGCAGCCTTTTCTTTTCTGTGGGAGAGCGGGTTGAAGAAGAGCTCTGTGATCTATGCTCTTGGGGGTGAGAGGAGTATGGACATCAGTGATTGGGTATCGACAGATTTGCTCTGTAATCTATGCTCTCAGGAGGTGAAAGGAGCATGGACATCAGTGATTGGGTATCAACAGATTTGCCTGGCCACAGACATAATGCTAACTGAGTAAATCAATGAAATTCCTGCTCCCCCTTCTTCCTCCCCTTGATACAAGTTCTTACTCTGTAGCTCGAAGTAGCCTCTGTTTGCCATGTAGCCCAGTGTGGTGCCAAAGTTTTAATGGTTCTCTTGTTTCCTGCTTTTGCCTCTTAAATGCTGGTATGATAAAGATGTGCCAGCATACCTTGCCAGGAAATGTTTGAGAAAATTTTGAATCATTTTTGAGTTTCCTGTCCAGGTAGCTGCATATATTGGTATGATGTTAGGTATTCATTTGTGTATTTCTTCTTCCATTTAAGTAAGCACCTACAATCTTATTTAACACAAAAATTCTATATTAGCTAATATATGTCTTGCTATATGGGAGAGGAATAGGATCTTGGATATTTTGATATTCTAAGTTCTGTCTTATTTGGATGTTCTGGGAGAAAGGCATCAGAAGAAAGATTTGTCTCTGGTTACTCAATCATTGTGATTGTCTAGACAGGGCTGACATAATATTCATGGATCACTCTTGGAATGTCCCTGTACTGCTGAGAAACTGTCTAGAGTCAGAAGCTCATTTTCAAATGGGATTAGATGTTTGGGAAGGCCTTGAAGATTAGATCCTGAATGGACTCGATGAGAGAAGTCATGCATCTGTTTACATTTAACAAGCTGCTTTGACCTTCTGCATGTCTGCTCCTTCCACAGTTGAGTCTTTTCTCTTTTTCCTAGGGAAAGGAACAGAACTCAGCTTACCTGAGAAACTCTCAGCTCCTCTTTCAGATACATTTCCCCTGCCCATTTGGTGAAGAGAAGATGGAATTCATGGTATTGTCTTTTCGATACCATTTCTCTAAGGCCATTTCCTTTGCTGGCCAAAAGTTTAAGATGCACAAAAGAACAACAGAAGGATTCCTTAAGCTCTGCTTTTCTCAGAGGACTGAATTAGAAGAGGGCCACTCTGTAAACCCCATCAAAAGCCTATGGCTAGGAAGGTTACAGGTCCTAGGGGCATATACTTCTGATGTTTCATTAAGTGGATATTTTGTCAAATTGTCTTCTAAATATATATGTTTATACTCATACGTATGTTTATGCTGCTTTCAGTCAGAGTTAAGAAGCTGTCCCTACCTCCCAGGGGACAGTAGTTCACAGAAGTTCAGAGACTTATAACTGGTCAAAGTGCTGGGAATAAGTAACTGTTAGGTGCTTAGCTCTGAATGGAACTTTTGTATCATCGCCTCCAGGGCTTAGGGAACGTTGCAGAATTTGTCATGAAAAAAAAATTGTAAGAGCTGCAGGATGGGGAGGAGTGCTATATAAAGCAGTCTTCTGGGTGTGACATCACCATTATACATCATGAGCTTACCACAGAATGGCTGCCTCCATGAGACCTGCATAAACAGAGATGAGCAAGTTGGGTGGATAGAGAGTCAGCTGGAGTGGGAAAAAGACAAGAGATGATAGTGTGTGTGTGAATGCGATCACACTGCATTATATACACATTGTATACATGAATGAGATTCTTAATTGAACAATATAAGTGTGTTGGAAGACAAAGAGGGGTTTCCTGGTAAGAGCTGTTTGCATACATGGTGGCCCAGACTGCCCGAGATCTGCGTAGAGACAAGGCTGCAATGGCAGTGTTTTGGAAACTGTGGTAGGAAGGAGGCAGTGACTCAGTGCTTGCTGCCCCCAGAAAAAGATATTGCTCACAAGGGAGGCTTCGGACAAAGTCTGTACACGCATGTAGGGTGGGGCTGGAAAGATAGATTGGCCTCTGGGAATCTAGAAGAAGAAAAAAGTGGGGGAGAGAGATGTAAGTGAAGGAAAGGTGGGGAAACACACTGGGGAAATAGCACCGAAAGCGGGCTCCTTGAGGCCGGAAGAGCCGGTGAAACAGAACTCCTGTGTCACACTGAGAGCAAAGGGGCATTTGTGAGATGTGTGGGAAACCCATGGGTGTTCAACCCCTATTGTCATGCTTCCAGTTTTCATTTTTTTTTCTTTCCAACACATGTAAAATGATTGTGGCTTAGAGTGATGCTGTTTTGGTAACTGTAGGGGTATACTTATCGTCCAAGTTTAGGGCTGGACCAGTTATAGCTTACCTGGAAAGTGTTCTTTATTTGTCAGCAGTCAGAATAGAAGCTGAGTCACAGCAATGGCACCAACACATCCGGTTTATGTCTCAGACTTCCTTATTTCCTGGCTGTTGGTGACCTTCACTTTTGCTTGTCTGGATCTTGAAACACCCTGTCTCTAGCCACTCACCCTGTTTGAGAGGATGCCCTTGGACAGGTCTTTCGTGAGATCTTCCAGGCAGCAATGGCTTTGTTTTAATGACCGATTTTCAACATTGAACTGTACAGCATTTTCTCAACTAACTGTCTGCAAACCTTCTGGTCCATTGCAAACATTGGCAAATAATTTGGATTTAGTTTGGAAATTTCACCTATCTGTAAACTGGGTTCATTTGTGTTTAGAAGGAAGCCAGGGAAAGAATCCATATGTTTTGGGAAAAAGGCCTTTATCCCTTCTCTTTCCAGCTTAGTAATCAACTATAATCTAGTCACTCTGTCTCCATGCCCCATCCCCAGTTTACAGGTGAGGGTGGAGAGTACCACCTCTTAGAGGCTCTGACGCTGGAAAAACATGGTGAGATGGATCCATAATGTACAAGATTTGAGGTGATTCCCTCATTTTCTAACATCCTTCTTATCACAAAAAACTATGAGAATCTACCAGTGGAGGAATGGCTATCCATGAAAAATAAGTCAAGATGATCCTTTCATAGAAGAAAAAGAATCGCAGCTTTTTAAATTATATTTAGTTTTTATTTTATCCTTTTCATTATCTATTTATATAGATGTTATACTGTCCATCATATATTAGTATATTGATAAGTTGATAAATTGTGTTATCTATTCTCTCTCTGTCTCTGTTTCTCTCTCTGTCTCTCTCTGTCTCTCTCTGTCTCTCTCTCTCTCTCTCTCTCTCTCTCTCTCTAATTATCTGTCTCTATATTGAATAGCTTTCCTAGAAGCATAAACTCTTGTGAGATTCTTAGCTGGGTCCAGATGTGAACTAGGAACTGTGTTTATCTGTTCATCTGATCTCACCGAAGAGCCTTTCTTCAGGGCAGTTCTACATAAACTTCTGATACGGGGGACAAATGGAGAGGGCTGAGTGTTGGGGTGGAGTGGGGGTGGGCTTGCCCTCTGTGTTTTCTTTTGTTTGTTTGGAAACCACCATGGTAGCTTCTCAAAGGCACATCCTTGGAGAATAAACTGGTTCAGTTCTTGAAATCAGAAAATAAGATACGGCCTGGTTTGACAGGGGATGTGGTGCATGCCTTTAATCCCAGTACTTGAGAGGCAGAAGCAGGTGGATCTCTGAGTTCAAGGCCAGCCTGGTTTACAGAGTCAATTCCAGGACTCCCAGGGTTACACAGAGAAGCCCTGTCTCAAAATACAACAACAACAAAACAAAACAACAGCAAAAAGATATGAAAAAAATATGGCCTGGTTTTCATGTTAGATTTCTCAGACATCTCTCACCAGCTGGACCCATCCCAGCCTCTTATGTGTGTCATGTGCTTAACATACTCTCACTGTCTAGGCTAAGAGGAGGGGCTCCAGCTGCTCAGGCATGACTTGGGGTAGCTCGTCTCCCTCCCTCCATGCTATCTTCCCCAGGCCTTGTCTTGCTCTCTACTGCTTTGCTTCCTTCAGCTGATTGGTTCCCCCACAGCGAGTCCTCAGTCCTCAAGACTGTAAAATACAGATTATAGATTTTATCCAGACTCCTCCAACAAGCACTTTTCTTGTTTAAGATGTGCTCTTAGCTCCCCTTGCACAAGGAGATTATCCTCAAACTAAGCACAGTCTCATAGCCTGGGAGCACCTTCCCATCAGTCAAAACAATTATGTTTCCATCTGGACCAGTGATAGCCTATTTCTCATGGAAATTTCATTCTGTCATTTATAGGGTATAATGTTGTCTTCACAACCTTAGCAGGACAAATTGCCTTATGGAATTAGGAGGAAATGCGGAGTGTGGCAAAAGGAGACTTTACTCAGACCTTCTTCCAGTCACTGTCCACAGAGTAGCTGTGACAAGGTAGTCAGGGAGGCTCCTTTGCACCCAGCTCTTGATCCCAAGACACCCCACTCAGTAAGGCCCCAGCCAAGGACTTGGTAGGGCTATGAAACAAAGACCTGACCACTTATGTCTGATGAAGACTTAGCTCCCAAAGGCAATCCTATTGATGATTGTATGGCTTCTCCACACCCAATTCTGAATGTATTTTTTCACAATGTTTCTCTACTCCGATATTTTTTTTTGTACTTCTGACTGTGTTTTAGAATCTGTGTCCCAGAAATCAAGAGGTTGGATTGTTGGATACACAGTGGAGCAAATGGGAATCAAATACAGGATTCAGTGGGTTTTCATTTTGTTTTTAAATTTGATTTCTTAAGTTCACTCTTCTAGCTGGTGGCTATGAACAGGCTCTGTGATAGCTGAGAGTTACTGTTAGGAGGTTAGGAGACACATACACAAACACACACACCTGTGTGAGTGTGCGCATGTGTACATATATATGCTGTGACACACACACACATGTCTCCCTAATATTGCCTACAGCCTGTATACATAGCATGTCTAAACACATTGAATATTTTATGTGTCATTTATAAGTATATGAAACATAATTCATTTAAACAGTAGACGCTGGCGTAACACACACACACACACACACATGCATGTGTGGAAGGAACTCTCAATTTAAGAGAACTGTAAACCACTGATTTAGGTGATGCCACCTTCTTGTATCTATCCAGTAACTTGGGATTTCCCCAAAAACATAATAAACAAGGAAGTAAATAATTACAACTTTGAGAAAGACTGCCTGATTCCCACACTAAATCTCTCTCATTTGACCATTTCAAAGCTGAGAATTACTAGAATGACCAGTTATAGAACACAATATGTCACATGTCTCTTTAATACAATCTCAAATTTAAAATGTGTGATATTAACTGGGAGTGTGTAGTTTTGACCCAGAGGGGGAATTGGATAATAGATGTTTAGCTTGTGTCAAATAGCCCCCAATTGTTTTGGGGAAAGTGCTTTGTCTAAGTTTACAATAGCTCTTTAGAAAGCAGGTACCCTATAGGTTTGGGTTGCTGCTATTTAGAATCTTATATTTGGAAGAGATCAAAGGCCTTGTTCAACAGAGGAAGACACTGAGACTCATTCTGGAAAAGCACAAAAACTTCTTCACAGCCATATAACAAATACAATATAACAAAAATCTAATGAAACAATGCACATTTCATTATGGTTTGATGAGGTCAAAAGTTGCTAGGTGTTGCTCTGTGAGCTTGGGCTTAGCACCATTTTTTTTATTTGCTCAATGTTGTTGGTTTTGACTCTTTGCTCTTCATTCTTTTTGGGGAATCTGACAGCCAGCCAACTCCCAAATAAATCACATATGGAGTCTTATTTCTCATAATCACCTGGCCTTAGCTTGGCTTTTTTTTTTTGCCAGCTTTTCTTAAGTTATGCCTCTGGGCTTTTTCCTTTTCTTACTTCTTTTATATCTTACTTTCACTCTTACTCTGTGGCTGGATGGCAGGATGCCCCCTAGCTTCCTCCTCTTCTTGCTCTCTCATTCCTTCCTTTTTCTCAGGTTTCTCCTCCTATTTAATCTTTCTGCCTGACAACCCCACCTATCCTTTTTCCTGCCTTGCTATTGGCTGTCCTACTCTTTATTAGACCAATCAAGTGTTTTAGGCAGGCAAAGTAACACAGCTTCACATAGTTAACCAAATACACCATAAATAAAAGCAACACAACTTTACATCATTAAACAAATATTTCATAGCATAAGCAAATATAACACACCTTAAAATAGTTTTTCACAATAGCCCAAGACTATTTGCTCAGGGGTCACACTGCCATCAGTAGGCTGGGCCCACCCACATCAATAATTAACCAAGAAAATGCCCTCAAAAACTTGTCTAGAGGCCAATCAGAGGGAAGTGTTTTCACAACTGAGCTTCTCTCTACCAGATGATGCTGGCTTGTGTCAAGTTGATGAAGACTAACCAGCACACTAGGTTTCTATGTCAGGATACACCAGACTGTGTTCCTATGAGAAATATTACAGATGTTAGTGGGCTAACATAAAGAATGTTATTGTGGTGTCACCCAGATTTCACTGAGGCTCTGGATGATCTCTAGGACAGCTGTCCTCTACTTGGTGTACCATCAATGCAGGCTAATTTGATCTTATGACATTTCTACTTCAAGAAATGACTACTTCATTGTCAGAACTTTGTGTAGAGCTACAAAAGGGTTACACACTGGTAGCTAAATGCCAGGGGACACACAGGTCAGTCACAGGGTGTTCTGTAATTGCCGAGGAGACTGGAATAAAGGTGAGCATTAAACATCTCCATATTCCAGACTCCCAGAGTGTCACAAAATCTCATTTACTGTTGGGGAAAACTGCAAAGTTTGCTGAGGATGCTGGTTTGTTAAGTCATTTCTGATCAGTAGCATCTAAGTTATTAATCAGTTCCTTGTTATCAGTCACTAAAATATGGAAGTGAACAAACATGGGGGAAAGATAAGATCCTGTGCCAGTGAGGTTTCTATGGCTGTGATAAATACCATGACCCAAAGCAACTAGAGGAGGACAGGGTTTATTTCAATTTACAGTTACAGTCCTTAGTGAAAGGAAGTCAAGGCAGGAACTCAAGGTAAAGCATGAATAAATGAAAACTCAGGGTCAGAAATTGGGGTTCAACCTGAAGATCTGAAAAGCAAAACAGCCAGCCACTAGCTCTTACTTCGACCTCAGTCCGAAAATGGAATCTCAGAAAGAGACTGCATTTGAGAGCTGTCTTGCCCCATTTTATATTTCCCTCTAAGGCTGGGATTAAAGGTGTACACCACTGTCATTAAAGTCATGTGCCGCCCAGTTTCTATGGCAACTAGTGTGGTTACTGGGATTAAAGGTGCATGTCATTGTGGCTTCTTGGATTAAAGGTGTGTGTCATTATGGCTACTGGAATTAAAGGTATGTGCTACCATAATCTGGTCTGTAAGGCTGACCAGTGGGACTGCTTTACTCTCAGATCTTCAGGCAGTCTTTATTTATTAAAATTCCTTTGAAATGCCACTACATCAAGGCAGGAACCTAGAGACAGTAACCGAGGCAGAGGTCACAAAGGAAAGCTGTTTATTGGTTTGCTCCACATGGCTTGCTCACCCTTTCTTATACAACCCAGGACCATTTGCCCAGTGGTGGCACTACCCACAGTAGGTTGGGCCCTCCCAAATTAATCTTAATTAAGAAAATGCTCCATAGACATGCCTACAGGCCAATCTAATGGAGGCATTTTCACAAGTGAGTCCCATCTTCCCAGATGAGCGTAGCTTGTGTCAAGCTGACAAAAACCTAAGCAACATAGATCCTTTTAAAATAAAAACAAAATAGCCCAGCAACTTGGTCAGGCAGGACAGAGGGTTTTGTTTGTTGGTTGGTTTTGTTTTGTTTTTTTCAGAGACAGGGTTTCTCTGTAGCTTTAGAGCCTGTCCAAACCTGTCCTGGAACTAGCTCTTGTAGACCAGGCTGGCCTCAAACTCACAGAGATCCACCTGCCTCTGCTTCCTGAGTACTGGGATTATAGGAATGCACCACCATTGCTTAGCCAGGACAGAGTTTTACATGGGACTCCTGGAAGATGCAGCAGTAGAGATGTATAATGGTCGAGGGCTGTGCATCTGAAGTGGGCATGCCCTCATGTCCCCCATCATGTCCCGTTCCCCTCCCCGCCCTCCGCTGCAGAAGAATGTAAAGGTAAAATCT
>JAQHUG010000068.1:2461105-2491120 GCA_028555095.1 Dicrostonyx torquatus | reverse complement strand
CACACACACACACACACACACACACACACACACCCCAAAAAAATGACAGCCACAGAAATGGGGTTAATTACCCTAAACTGGGACTCCATTATTTTTCTACCTAAGTGGTCATTGTTTTCATTCTTTCACATGAGCTTTCCATACCACTCAGTTTCACCCTGCTTCCTTTGTGGAATGGAAGCTGTCAGACACAACTCTCCCATGGCCTTCAGATCCTGGACCCATCTGAAGGTCTTCTATGGCCACCATGCCCCCCAAGTTCTTGGGAATCTACTCTGACTTTCTTCCTAGTCGTGAAAGTGGTCCAAGAATCTCACACTGAAAGGCAGTATCTGTTTACTTCAAGGCAGGACTCCTTCCAAGGTACTGATGGGAACAAAAAATAGGGAGCTTGAGGCTGGGGAGATGGTTTAGTTGGTTAAGTGTCTGCTGCACAAGAGTGAAGACATGAATTCACATCCCAAGCACCCACATCAAAGCTAGCCATTGTGGCCCCTGTGTGGTGGGTCTGTAGCCCTAGTGCTAGGTGAGTAGACAGAGCTCCAGTGCTTGCTGGCCAGTCAGTTTAGACAATTGAGTTTAGTGAGAAAGCCATGCTCAATAAATAAGGTTGAATAAGATTGAGGAAAAGAAACAAGACTGAAGAAAGCACCCGTAGCTGTTATCTTTCTCTTGTACACACACACACACACACACACACACACACACACACACACACACACACACACACACGAGAGTTTAAGACCCCTGGAGAGATGGAAAAAAGAAAACTTTCTTTTTAACCAAGATTCTGGAAGGCACTAGAGCACTGGAAAGCAAATTATCCTTCAGCCTCTGCTTCTTCTGGCTGACAGGACAGCTACTATAGTTGACAATACCACAGACAAAGAGATACGATGCCTTTCTTGCTCTCCCCATGATGATGTCATCAAGAAACTCCAATAATACTCTTCACAGGCAATTATTAAAAGCAGCTTTTTCTCTTGAAAAATATTTAGTGGTGACAATGCCAGCTCTAGGTGTCTTTTCTATGCTACATATGTGCTTCATTTATTTCAGATAGGACACTTACTCATTCAAGATTTTAATTCACTCATTCATTTATTAAACACCAATATTAGTTATTTTTTTTCATTTGTTGATACAAAGTACCCAAAAAGGGCAACTTGGTTAGGGCTCTCAGTTTAAGGTCCACATGGCAGCAGGAGCTTGAGGCAGCTGGATGCTCAACTTGCCTTCTTCTTTTGATTAAGCCCCGGCCCCCACCTCACAAACTGGTGCAGACCACAGTCAGGGTGGGCCTTCTCTCTTCAACTAACTTAATCTTGAAAGTTCCTCACAATCATGCCATGGTTTGTTGCCATGGTGATTCTAGATACTGTCAAGTTGATAGTCATCATTAGTCATCACAACACCTTTTTATCAAATGACTCCTGGATCCAGGTCTGGTGTTTCAGACATCAGATAAAACAGTGAACAAGATGCATGACTCTTACAGTAGCAGTAGTGGGGAGGGCGAGCAAGCAAGAGGATCCATCAGATCATGGGAAGCTTGTTAAGTGGTCTGAGGTATTGTTGGGCTACCAGCCCAGAGGGTGAGTCCTCATGAAGTGAGGCTAAACATAGAAATAAAAGCAAGTTGCATTTTAATGACTTACTTTTATTTGTGACTTAGGAAATTTTTTTGGGGGGAGTCACAGCAGGATTTTTAGAACTGAAATTGCTTTCCCCTGAGTTAGGACATTAGCAACATCTATGACCTCATGAAGGCAGCTCACATCTTCTAAAATGCTTTTGAAATGATGTAGCTTTGCCTCTCTTAAAAAAAATAAATCAAAGGAAGAGCCCAATTACCCCATCACTACTGGTTTCTACCCAACAGCTGTTTTCACTTGTGCTGGCCCCTTGTTGGGAGCTTGTAAAGTCTTTGTGACATCGACTATGGGAAAATAGTTTGAAACTCACTGGGATGCTCTTGTTGTGGGACAAGTAGAGCCCACCATCTCCTTGAGAGGAATGATGGATGGAGGTCCTCAGACAGTGTGGGCTGACACTTGTCCTTCTTAAGCCTTTTTCCATGGGCCAAGAGAATGCAGCCCACACCAGAATTCAGGATTTGACAGGTTATTAATTGGCTCATGAGCCACAAGTCTTCCATGGCAATTCAGACCTGTGGTCATTTTCCTGTCTTTGGTAATTTTCTATTGACACTCCTACAGCATATACCCATATATTTACAGAGTTTCTCAATCTGACCTCAAATGGTCAGAGTCATATGTGACAAAAAGACTTCTATTCACTGAAGCTGTGTCGGGGGGCCAGACATCCCGTGGTCACCTATACTCTGCATTTCGAAGAGTCACTGTGGACTTGGTAGTAGTAGCCTTCACATACTTCCAAGGGAAATAAAACACTTCTCTGATGAGGAGCGATAGTTACGATTATTTGTGAGTACATAAAAGCTACACTACATGGGCTCAGTAGATTCTGATTACACACACACACACACATTTAATAATTATAGAAGAGGTCACAAACTTAGGAAGTAGGGGCAACATGGGAGGGAGACAGGGAGAGGTAGATAATGAAGTAAATACAGAACTTAGGCATGAAATTCTCAAAAATAAAATCTCTTCAAAGGCTTCAGCTGAACTTAACCTCACTTAGACTGGCAGCAAATCTATACATCCCTTCTGTGGGAACTTTAAGCTGATTTCATGGTAAACCAGGGCAAGAACACCAAGAAACCCAAAGTGAAGCCTTCCTCTGCTAGGGTAGGAGACTGGTCTCCAAGTCCACCTCCTCCCCCTGACCCCACACAGTCCTGCTCCTGGTCCTTAAAGCTACCCCCACCTCTCCTCCTCCTCCCCCACAGAGCAACAGCAGCACCTCCTGCTGTCGGAATGGTTTGACTGTGACCCACACTTCACCTGGATGCTGTTTGAACTGCATATCTACCTGGTTCTGCAACCACAGGATGTAGATGTCCTTGTCTCTCCCAGGCTTCTTGTTCTACTCTGACTCATGTTCCCTTGCTTGGCTTCTCACTTTCTCTCTCAGTGAAAGTCTGATGCCCCATCTTGACCCTGCCTGACTCAGAGCTCATGGACTTGCTGGCCCGATGTAATGTTTTCCCTTCCTGTAAGTCGCCTCTGGCAAACCTGAGTTCACATAATCGCACTTCCTCATACAAACTCCTCATTCAAAGTATGGTAGTGATACTCTGGTGGCTGGGTGATGTTTGAAAGGTAGGCCCTTCATTTGTGTGTTTTCTGTGGACACCTGACAAAGGGAAGTCTCTAAAGAAAAGATGTTTACTTATCGAAGTTCCAGATATTGAAAAACTTAATGCTGAGAGCCCATATCTGTTGCGAGCCTTCTTCCTAGTGGGCAACCTCTATTGAATTCCAGAATGATACAGGGTATTATTACATAGCAAGACACAGCAATCAATCTAACAACAAAGCCTCTCTTGCAATAATCCATTGATTAATTGCAATAATCCATTGACTCATTCACCTCCCAAACACAATTAGCAAGTGAGACTGGGAACCGACTTTCAGCAAACCGATGTTCGATTCCCAGAACCCTCACTGAGCCGCTCTAAACTGTAGCTGAAGTTCCAGGGATCCAAAGCTCTGACCTCTGTGGACATCTGCACGCACATGATGCACACAAACTCACACAGGCTCCCACATAGATACATCAATTAAAAAGATCACTTTTTAAAAGAACTTTCTTTTTAAACAAAGGGATACAACCTCAAGAAAGTGTAGAACTTTTTCCTCCCTAGGGGAAAAATGATAAAAAAGCAGAAATAACTATCAAGAAGGATGAGCTACATAATTACTTTAAACCTGACAGAAAAACATCTTCTGGGACACGATGTTTCTTACAAGAGAGGCTCAGAATAACCCCAGAGAACCAAACGTAGAATTGCGCTTCCTAAAAGGTATAGCAGCTGTACTCCTCCCCATTCATTGTATGTACACTGGAGACTATGGACATTGCCTATAGAATCGAAGAC
Organism: Dicrostonyx torquatus; assembly: GCA_028555095.1. Lineage (NCBI taxonomy): Eukaryota > Metazoa > Chordata > Mammalia > Rodentia > Cricetidae > Dicrostonyx > Dicrostonyx torquatus. The sequence goes on along the minus strand of JAQHUG010000068.1, from coordinate 2,487,093 downwards.
AGGAGATTCCAAAAGGCACAGATAGGTCCGGGACTTTGGGACCCAAGGAACAAAGCAGTAGTGCAGCGTCTCATTTTGCTTTTTGCCTCAAGAATTCTAAACTTGTAAATGAAGACGCTGGAAACCATTGAACATAGACTAAAATAGCTACAGCCAAAGCCTCTTTCTCTAGCCAAGAAATCAGGAATCGAGTGGCCTAGCAAGACGGGGGGACTTTTAGACTAACTTCTTAACTCTCTCAAAAGACCACAGAAAAATGTTGTGATATAACCCCTAACCAAGGCAAGGAAAGGACTAATGGAGAGAGCTAGAAGTAGATACAAAACTGCTTTATTAGTTGGCTATCAGTCCATACAATCTACGCCATCAACCATCTAGTGAAGGAAAACCATGTGTGGATATCACTTGGGGGAACTATCATCTACTCAAGGTCAACAACCTCTGAGAAAGAACAGCAGGGAACATCTTAAACTTGGTAGATTAGCATTTGCAGGGAGATCCTATAGCTAATATTTCATTTGCTGAAATCATTCTGCCCCATTTCAAGACATGATATACTCTAGCAGTCAAGGCTAAAACTAACAGAGGGTCAGACACAGATCATACTAACAGAGGGTCAGACACAGATCAAACTAACAGAGGGTCAGACAGAGATCAAACAGAGCACAGCACTCATGTGGAGAACCACTTAGGTGTACCCAACTGATGTTTTAAAGATTTATTTATTTTTGTTTTGTTGTATGAGTGCTTTGCTTGTATATATGTATCACTTGCATGGGTAGTACCTGCAGAGGTCAGAAGAGGGCTCCAGATACCCTGGAACTGGAGTTTCCTATGGTTGTGAGCTGCCATAGGGTGGTAGGAACCCAACCCAGGTCCTCAGCTTTATAATTTTTCAGATGTTTTCTTCTTAAGCAAGTACAGAGTTTCAATGGCTACTGGAAATAATATTATAAAGCAGAAAAATAAATATAAAAACAAATTTCTAAAAGGGAGAAAAGGCTCTAAAATTATAGTGAGCTGTATTTGAAGTAATGTTTAACTCCTAGAAGTTTGAATTGTATTAAACTCTTGAGAGAACTACTTATCCCATTAAATAAAGGGATGTGTAGGATGTGGTGGTCAAGGTGACCCAGAGCAAATACCAGTGCTAATCAACATGTTTAAAGGTTTGAATTATGCAGTTTCCAAAATGGTTTTCTTTTTTAATTTAAATTTTTATTTTGGAAATTTATTCATTAAGATTCCAACTAAGCCTTGCCCTTGTGAATAAATGTATATTTTCACATGTTTTTGCGTGTGGGGAGCTGTGTGTGTATACATATATGTGTATGTGTGTGTGTATGTATGTGTGAAATTTCCTTTGCATTTTAACAGCATAACAAGACTTTCGTATAAATTACTGTTAAACAAACATCTTTTCAATTTGAGGTAATTTTCCTGCTGCCAGAACACTTCAGCTGTAGCCCTGGAGACACATCCTAGCTGCCTTTTGCTTGGTTCTGCATTTCATTTTAGTCATCTGAGAAAGATTTCCTCTCAATTTGTATTGTTACAAGGCAACCTAGCCCTGCATAGGTGGGTACTCTTATCTACTTTGCTGCAAGGGGAATCATGTCAATTGTGATAGGAACAAGGGTCCCAGGTACAGACATCCAAAGCAGAGGCAACTTCTGACCTAAGGGTTATCCACTAAGTCTGGACCCAAGGGAATGTTTGTGGACAGACAGGGGCTGAATCCCAGTGACCATGGTGGAAGCAAAGGCAAGCATTACCTCCCTTAGGTGTGATATGCTTCAAGCCATGGTGGTCCTTCCACCTCAGAGGTTGAGACTGCCAAGCTCAAGACCAAACTGCCAAGATTGTAGAATGGAATTGGCCTCTGATGGGAGCATGAAGAACCTGTCAACATTATAAAGAATTATGTGGCCCCTGTTCACCAAGAAGCCCTCATTTAAGTCTAAGTAGAATTATTCAGCAGAAAGGGTTGGGTTACAAGGTCATTTAGAACATGAGGTAGCAAAATTATGGCCTATTTTAGTAAAGGTGGCTTTACAAGTACATATGGCTTGTATGCTACTTTTCTATTGCCATGATAAAACACCATGACCAAAACAACTTGTAGAAGGAAGATTTTATTTGGGACTTATGGTTCCAGAGAGATAAAGTCCATCACCATCATGGTGGGGACCAAGGCAGCAGGCAAGCAGGCAGGCATGGCATTGGAGCGGTAGCTGAGAGTGCACATCTTGATCCATGAACAGAAAGCAGAGGGCAGACTGGGAATGATGTGAGTCTAGTGCAAGTTTAAAACCTCAAAGCTCACTTCTAATGACACATCTCCTCCAACAAGGCCACATCTCCTAATCCTTCCCGAACAGTCCTACAAACTGGGGACTAAGTGTTCAACACATGAGCTTCCGGGAGCGATTCTCACTCAAGCCGCCACATGTTTCTTTATGGAGTACTTGTGATAGATACTACAAATTTCCAAAGCCAAAGATATAACCCATCTGGCACTTTACAGAGAGTGCTGGGAGAGCATCACGCTGGAAGACGGTGAGCTTGGGGTAAGCGTTGCAATTTCCGGTGTGTATTTATATTAGAGACACACCCAAGAACTTGGGGGCAGAGAGAAGTAGGAAGAGTCAGGTAGGATGCAATACTACAGCTGAATAGCGGAGTACAGATTCCAGGTATAGTCAGAGACCAAACAGAAGAGTCGTTGTATTGAAAGGAAAGAGATCTCATGGATTAAAGGAAGACGAAGTCTTCATAGGTTTGTTGGAGTCAAGCTCATCATATCATAAGCAGTACTAAAGCAAGGACAGCAAGGCCAATTTCATTGATTTTTCTGGTGAGTTTGAGTCAGTGGTCAGTTTCAAGAATGCAATGATTATGCCCGTACTATACCAAGGGAGTTCAAATAACTTGTATCTTCCTGTAAAATCAGAGGCAGATGGGTGTAAACACTCAAATTCCTATTTGATGTAGTCACTTATCACCCCATCAACCACAGATGATGAGATTAAAATATCTCCCAGGCAGGGAAATGTTACCAGATTTAACAAATAATAATATGGAACACCTAGTTAAATTTCAGATAAACAAAAAAAACAAACAAACCAAAAAGACAAGCTCTCCTGAGTAAATTGGGAGTGTGGGGGGCAGTGGGGAGGGTGTAAGGGGAGAGGCGAGAAAGGAAGGGAGTGGAGAAAAAATGTATAGCACATTTATATCCAAACAATTAAAATGGGAAGAATTAAAAAGTACCTGAAATGTTTCATTGGATATTAATGTGCTAAAAATTGTTACATGAAATTCAAATCTCACAGGAAGCTCTGATTTTTGTCTCACAATAGTGTTCTTAGGTAATTATGACTAAATCAATGTTTTAACTTCTGGGGAAGCATGGAATTTCTGACCTCTAAGACATTTTATTTGTCTTTCCCTCTACATGGCATATTTTTTTGCCTATTCCGTGTGTTGGTGAACCTGCAAGCATGTATTTGGACAGGTGTGCGTATGAGTCTTAGTGCATGTGCATGTACGTTCCCATTCCTGTGGAGGCCAGAGGGCCACCTTAAGTGTTGTTTCTCAGTAACCTTCTATTTGTTTTTTGAGTCAGGTTCTCTCTTTGGCCTGGAGTTCACTGACTGGGTTAGGATGACTAGCCCAAAAACTTCAAGGACTTGCCTGTCCCCACCTTCCCAGTATGGGAATTACAGGCATTCCCCCTTGGCCAAATTTTATTTTTATGTAGATTTTGGGGCTATAAAGCAAGACTTCCTATTTACCACCTGAGCTCCCTCATAGCTCCTCACCTGCTTTTATTGCCATTCTCCTACTTCCATGCTAAGAGCTGTCCTAGAGAGACCCAGTCGTGTCTGTTAATACTGCCCAGAATTATAGTGTGGCTTGAGGAGCCGCTGATTGGAGGAGGAAAGGAAGGCTGAAAACAGAAAGAAGAATCTGAGTTCCTTAAAGTGACTCACAGGAAGGAGAGCTGGTGAGCAGGCCGTTGGGTGATCGGCCTCTGACTCACTGGAGAGTCCTTTGCTAGAGCTCTGCAGGCCGTCTGTCACCGATAGAGTCGCTGACGTGAGTGAGCTATCGACGAACCACCGGATTTCCTTGGCAGCACAGAGAATACCTTCTTGCTTAAAACTTAGGTTTAGACTAAACTGTTGGGCACTTGTTGGTTCCAAACAATGAGAGAAAACTGACATTTTGGGGGAGGTTTTAGACTTCTTAGACAAATGTCTAAGACCCTATGAGGGCCATGCTCATGGTTTTGAAGCACTCTTCTCTGCAACCTAGTACTAGGAAAATGTTCTAGAGAAGTCAAATCTGTGTTCTTTGTTCTATGCTGTGGTTACAGTGGATAAACCTTACCTGAAATTCAGAGGATGTGGGCTCAGATTATGTTCGGTGATGACTTTAAGAATATAGGGAACATTTAAACCAACTAGAAACCATGAAATCATTGTGCTTCTCATGACTCTCCCGGTCCATCAGTCTTCAGCAGCCCCCACGGCAGCATTAGAGGTGCCCATTTGATCTCCCTGTTAAGTAACCTGTGACTGTAAGAACTGTGACCAGCTTACAGCCCCCAGCCTTGGCCTCAGAGCATCTTCCTGGTTGCAAAGCCAAATGCATCTCAGTCTCTCAGGCAGCAGAGACAATAGCTGAACAGGCTGGAGCATGGGCATTTCTTTAAAACAGCAACTTCTCAGATGAACAGTCTTTGTTCTGGAATTCCCCGCTGGGCTAGCCAAAACTTTTTCAGGTCACTGTCAGGCCCTAGCTGACCCATCCCATTTCCTTCCTTCTATATCTTCTGAGGTTGTTATGCCTATATACTGGAGGCCTCTTGCATCTGGGCTCTTGTTTGGATTTGCCTCTCAATGTTAATAGCATTAGGAGATAGGTCTCTGGGAGTTCACCTAGTCAAGAGTGAAGGCTGAGATTGGTGCCCTTATGAAAGAAAGACCCCCAAAGAGTTCGCTTTCTCTTTCTGCCATACACGGTACAGTTAGACTCTGCAAGTAGAAAAGGAACCAGGCTAGTATCCTCATTTTGAACTTCTAGCAAACAAACTTGTTAGTTAAGCCACCTTGCCTATGATACTCTGTTATAAAAGCCCATGAAAAGGAAGGCATACCATAAATCCTATTCCTAATCCTACTTCAATATCTGTGCTTGAAGACATATTGGGCATAATCATATCCCCTCTCCCCCCCTCCCCAGGGACTAGCCAAATCAGGTTATAATCTGTCAAGGGAAAAGATATCCTGAGGAGAAATGAATGGGAAGGGTTAAGAACAAATCTATTCCTTCCTTTCCTGAATGAATGAGAATGAAGAGAGGTAGAGAAAGAGTCTGACCATCAAATATCAGGCCATGCCTTCCTTACTCCCTAGGGTCAAGTTTTCTCTGGAGAGGGAACCATAGATAGGAAGATAATAATAAACTAAGATCACAGCCAGGAGGTGACAGAAAGCACCCAGGAAATCTCAAATATATTCTGACACAGTGTCCATGGGTAATACAGTGTAGCATGGCCAGAGGGATCTTCATAGACAGCAGCAGGATGTGTCCCTATGTTACTATGTCAGAGAAGTTCAAGGTGATCAGTGGACATGTGCGGCCTGAGGCTGGGAAGTGGCAGCCATTGGAATGAAACCTTTTAATTTCTGGTGGCAAGATATATCATCAGTGTTCCATGGATATGACCACTACTGCATGCCAAAGGACAATCTAGGCCAGGAGAACCTTGAGAGACTTTAGTGCAGAACCTAATTCAACCCCATAGAGGTGCCTGTGAGGACCCTGTTGATTCTGACATACGTAGCCATATGTCAGTACCACTCTTGCCAACAACAGATGCAGGTACCAATGCCCGGTAGCAGAGGGTACTGGTGGTTACCAATATATGCTGGTTGATCATATTTGTCTATTCTTTTCTTCCAAATTCCGTAAGTTTGAGGGAGCACCAGGGAGACTAGGTCAGCTGTAGGACACAAACATTGCATGTTTTAGCATGTCTGAAAGGCACATGAATCTGCTGATTATCACAGAGCTCTTGTATGAAACATTTTCAGTTTGAATTTGAGGCTATAGATTAAGAGCTAGGGTTGACCAAACTTGGAGTCTTTTAACTCATATCTGAATCACAGCTGCCTGCATAAAACCTCCAATGATGGAATAAGTAGAGCTTCCCTGCATGGTGAAAGTCTGACTTCTCCCTGGGACACATTTTCCAAGGAGAGAGAGGGGGGAGCCACTGAAAAGAGCCAAGATGGTTTCAGGCAGTGTGCGGGTACCATTCATTAGCACTGAGTCACTATTCCATTTCCACCCTTGATCACATCAAAGCATCTTGGTGGCATCTTGATACTTTCCAGTTCCCTTTTGAACAGTAGAAGTCACATGATCTATAGCATCAGGACCACCCCTATTTTTATGCAGCCCTTGATCCTCAAGAAAAGTCAAGTCACTTCTCCACTTAGGACTTTCCAATGACTTCCTGTTTAAGACCGAGGAAATGCCCAAGTCCCTCAGAGCTGCCTGAGTTGATTGGTTGCCTCCAGTCTCTCCTCTACTACTCCCCTCTCATTGTCTTCTATAGCCACAGCAGCCCCTGTGGAATGTTCTTTCCCTGCCATCTGTCACATGTTAACCCTGACAGGCTGTGAGCCCCTGGCTGTCCTCTATAGAATTACAAATTCCCTCTCTATTCCTGACCCCACTGTTCTCTGTATGTGTGAAGTACAATATAGCTTACTTATTTGTAAACCTGTTGTGCTGTTTAAATATGTGATTTTTATTATCTGTCTCTTACTAGAATATAGGCTCCTTCCATGAGCTCAGAAACTTCTGCCTGTTTTGTTTACAGTGGAGCCCAACAGTTTAAATAGGGCCTAGCAGGCTGTGGATACATCATATTTACTAATTAAATGTGTGTTCTACCCCCACCCCCGTGAGTCACCTTCCCCCGACTTTTTAACAATGTGGCTTCCCTTCCATTCCTCTGGTTTCCTTTCATTCTTTTCCTTTGTGTCAGAGCAAACATAAAACCAAACACTTGCTAGATGCAATGACACCCCTTTTCTCAACTTATGGAAATTTGTACATAAATGTGTTTATTTTCTCCTTCTAGATGGGCAGTGCAGGAGTGTGGAGCTTGAACAGAACAGGACTTGGTCTGGGGCTCTTGACCTGACTGGGCTTTTCCACTGTCCCAGCTGCCATTCAGCCTCCTTCACCCCCTAAGCTTCCACACTCACATTCCTGCCTAGTGAGTTGGCTCCAGTTGGCTCCACAGCAGAGTGAGTGGAATGAGTGGAGTAGTAACAGCCTACAGGCTCATCCCTCCCTCCCAAACCCTGCTCATTAACTGCATTGCTCTAGAAACACATGCCTTGGGCTATTGCCCAGGGCCAGGCTGCAGATTCCATTAGTTCACAGAGTAAATCACTAGTGCAAACCTAGAGCTCTGGAATGGAAAGTGGTGTCCAGAGGCCCAGCCCAGACTACTAGAATTCTCTGCAAGGTTTCTACCTGTCACCAAAGAAGGGACATTCTGGAGACCTCTACCCAGCATGGGTGACAGACTGGGTGGCAGTAAGTGAGCCAACACCCTAATCCTTGTCTCTGCCCTTTCTCCCACATCCCCAAAGGAGCCACAGTAGGAGTTGGAATTGGGCAGTGTGTGTGTGTCTGACTGTCTGTCTTTGAAATTCAACCCCAGGTTGGGCAACACCTACTCTAGGTCCTCTGTGCCTCTTTCAGAAGGTTGTTGCTGCTGCTGGAGCTGCTGTCTTCTCAGCTTTGAGGGTGTGCGTTTGTGTTTGTGTTCTAAAGAAAACACCCGGTTCAGGGGTTTGTTTGTTTTGTTTTGTTTTCCTTAGGGTCAGAAAAGGTTGGTGGCTAGGGGAATCTGATCTATTTGAATAAAAGACTGTGGGAGCTGAAACTTCTGATTAACTGAGAGCATGACAAATGAGGAGCCAAGAGCAAAACCCCAAGGCCCGATCCCTCCTGTAAACATGACTGCCGTGGTGGAATAAAGCACAACACACAGACCATGCACAATGACCTTAAAAGAGAAGCTGTTGAGGGGTCTGGAGAGACCCCTCAGCGGTTAAGAGCACTGACTCCTCTCCAAGGTTCTGTTCCCATTCACACAGTCACTGCCTGTGACTCCAGTTCTAGGGGAGTCAACATCCTCACACGGACATAGATGAAGGCATAAGACACCAAATCATATAAAACAAATAAATCTTAAAAAAGAAGCCTCTGAGCCTTCTAATTGCTAACTCCAAAAATCAACCGCCATTTTCCACAGGTCAGTGGCCAGATAAGACCATGGGAGAAGCATTTGGGACTATTCAGTAATTATTCAGTAATCCACGCCCGTGCTTTACCCAGCCTGTTAAATCCCACCCCATTTTCCTCCCCACACGTGTGCCTCTTTTATACCCTTACAGAAAGAAGGCTTCCTTTCCCCCATTTTCCAGATGAGAAGATAGAGCCTGGGGGAGATGGAGCAACAAAAACAGTGCCAAAAAGTAGCCAAAAGGCATTTCAGATCTAGGTCTCATGGCTGTCATGCAGGGTGTTTCTCAGTTACTTGTAGACAAGTTCCTTAAAAATGAGTTGTGCACGAGTCTGGGGCACAAAACCACAGAGCCTACAGATGAGGTTGCAAACTGTAGCTCAAAGCCATAAGAGGAAGAGCCAAGGAGAAGAGGAACCACATTGCAAGAGGACCTCGACGTGTCTCACGCATGCCGAGTATTTACATGTGTTCCCTGTTTAGTCTCCATAGCAACTGGCAGGGATGCAAAAATGCCTCCTCACTATGTGTAAGAGGATGAGAGGAGGGCCCTCCAAGATCCTCTTTCTCCCAGCGGGCAGGGCTATTTCTATCTGCAGGCTCCATGACTTCTCCCAGCAACTATTTTGGCACCAAAGTTTAAGCAGCAGAGAGTGAGTGAATGCATGCCATAGGTATTTCACTGCATATAACGGAAAGGCCTCATCGCCTCTGCTGTTTCCAAATAGTTATTCATACAGTCAGGAAAGGATTTTCTTATTAAGCTTTAAGGAACAGAGAGGCTGTGGTTTCTAGCTTTTAACCACAATGTCGAAGGCGTGTCTCCATTTTTCTTCCATTTCCAAGCGTATGTATTATCTAATTCTCCCCAAAGAATCAAAATTGCTCTATGATGCACACGTACTAGTGGTGTGAACTGAAGTTCTGAGCCAGTGAACATCTTTCTCAGAAACCTACCATTTCAATCCTTGCTCCCACATTGCCCCTGGAAGTGAGCCCTTCTGCCACAGACCCTCAAATGCTGCATAGAGATTTCAATCCTTGCTCCCATGTCACCCAGGAAGTGAGCCCTTCTGCCGCAGACCCTCAAATTTTTGGTTAGAAATAAAGTTGGCATAGCCACACAATTCAAACTGCAACATACATATAACCAAAATGTTTTCAAGTCTCGACATCTTAGTCTGTGCCTTACCACGGAATAGACGATGTGTGTGGTAGATGATAATGCATTCGTGAGTCAATAGCAACCATGTGCTCTGGAGCAGGCAAGAGCAAAAGCATCTCTGCCTCTCTCCCAACATGAAGACCTTACAACCTATGAATAAACCTTTCCTCTAGTCAAGCATTCTGCACAATCTGCAAATGACGGTCACAAATACCAGGGCCCATATGAAAATCTGGTCTCCTGTGCAAGTGTCTCACCGAGACTGGATTTGGGACAGACAGGTGATTTGTTTATGAGGCAGCACATAAATAAATGAAATCAAAAATTTCAAACCTAACAATCAAATGCAACCTACCCCAAGCGTTTATTATGGATACTTATGCCACACACAAAGTAAAATTTACACCATAGCTCTGCTTGTTGGGGAATTTCCCTACAGAGACTGCCCTGACTGAAGCGTTCGTTCTCGAACTTCCAGCTGGCATTCATGTGGCAAAATAAGCAAATTGGATAGTGATTTCTTTCCAACATTCATACCAACTTTGGAAAAGCTTCCCTGACCCAAACACAAAGCTATATTTTAAAGTAATCTATGACCTCATAAATGTCCCTCTCTTTTCTGCATAGCAGCTAAGCAACTATATCAGAGCTTGGCTGAAGCTGCCAGACTTTTGCTAGGCATCTGCTATGAATATGAAAATGGTAGAAACAAATTAGACAGCCCCCGCCTTAAGACACACACAAGACTCTCACCTGGGAGAGATGGACATTTATAGCTTTCAGGAGATGGCACCAACTCATGGGTGGCTGTCTGACCTCCCTCAGTGGCGCCCGCCCCTGAGTCCCTCACTGTCAGCAGAAGGCTGCTTGGCCTGGCTGACTGTGAGCCAGGCTGACAGCTTCAGTCCACTGGGAGTTGCTGTCCACAGCCTGACACATAGAGGTTTACTTTCTGTTCTTTCTCTAGAAGTTGCTCTAGAAAAAAAAAACCCAAAACACTACATTTAAAAAACCAATATAAATATTCCCCTTGAGGTAGACTTTAGAAACATTGTTATATTAAATATTATAAGATATTGGAGGTGTGTGAGGCACCAGTGACAAAGCTCTTATACTCAAGACACCCTGGGAAGTTTAAAAGAGATAGATGAGTAAGAAAATGATTCCAGCATACATAGAAATAGGGCATGAGAAGCAATTGTCAGAGTACAGTTAAGATGTGACTCTGACCTCAGCTGCCTCACTGGCTTTGATCAAGGCCATGACTTCTCAGGTCTTTGACCGCTTTAAATCATGACATAGGTTTGTGACTAGGAACAGAGCTGTCTACTGCTCTCCAAGTTGCATTTCTGTTTAGAAACCCCCTGACGTCTTGAACTTTCTAGAATTAGCCTGTATTCTGTAGGAAAGATTCTCTTTGACCTATGTATGCATTTCCTACAGCTGCCATAACAAAGTCCCGTATGCAGTGTCGAACAGCAGAGATCTATTGTCACGCAGTTCTCAAAGTTAGGAAGTCATAGATCTAAGTGTCAGAAGGTCATTTTCTTCTGAGGGTTGGGAGGGAGGATCAATTCATCCACGCTCCCCTGCTTCCAAATTTTTGTCCATTTCTGACAGAGTCCTTGTCTTGGAAAACTATGACTGTGTTCATATGGTGTTTTCCTTTCTGCATCTAAATCCAAATTCTCCCCTTTGATAAGATATCGATTGGGTTAGAGATCATCCTTGTTTTTACAACAACCTATCTATATCATCATAACTAACACCATTTACAAGGATTTTTTTCTCCCCAAATCAGTTCTGAGGGTTTTTTTTTTTGTTGTTGTTTTTGTTTTTTTGTTTTTTTTTGTTTTTTTTGGGATAGGATTTCAAAACTCAAGAGAAGCACAATTCAATAGCAGCCACCTTTACTCATGCCTGGGTCCATTCTGATCTGAGATGGTAGATAGCATTTGCTCATTTCGGTCATCAGTTCTAACCAATCGGAGGGATAGAAGAGACAGTGTAAGCAGCAGGGCTGTGCGATGACCGCTGGTGTCACAAGGACCACCGGCACTCTCTTCCGTCCTCTATAGAGGATATAGAGAACAGAGTTGATCAGCCATCTGAGGAGCAGAAGCCATAAAAACCCCATCATTCAACCTGGAAGTAGATACTCTCACCAAAAATGGGACAAACATAGAACAACCCCCTACTTTTCAGATCTCTTCAGTTGAGAGGATCCCAAAGGTGGCTGCCCGCTTGTCCCCTCCTTCTGCTGCAGCAACCCCTGCAGAGCTGTTGCTTCTGTCTGAGAGCATCAAATCTCAAGGACGACTCAGCAAGTCCAAGGTAAGCAGGATGGATGACTCGGGGAGCACTGCACCCTTTGGAAGGAACAGCGCCCTGGACTCTCTACATATTGTCTCTGCTGAGGTGGTGGGTGCGAACTTGCTTCCACCAAAGAGTTCCAGCTGGCTAAGGGTCACAGCTGGATGCAGGCAGAAAGTGATATTCTGGGAGCACCAAGAATGAGTTCTCACCCGCCTCTGGGTAGGTGCCAGTGTAAAATTACCAGATGCAAACAGCTGCTGGGGAAGTGTGTTGCACTCCAGCTAGAGGAGAGACTATGGAGTGGGAAGCAGCTATCTGTGCCCATGGGTACTAAGGGTACAACGGGTACTAAGGAAGTACTTTCATGTTGCTGAGGGGAGAATGTCTGGAAATGTTAGAGGTAGCCTGGGATAGCCAGAGAAAGTTTTCATTTTTACATCCTCTGGTGAGGCCCTTGGGCTAGTCTGGGTGAGTGGCTAGGGACTGCCCCTTAGGAAAGGAGATATGGCTGGGGCATTTTCATCTGAAGGACAAATGTCACTGACGTGGCCCTCTGCTCATCACAAGAGTGGCCTTGGGTGGGTTCCAGGCTCTCTCTTACAGTTTCTGCACTAGTGAAGCTGCATTAATTCCATTGTGTAGTGGATCAGATATGCAACAGTCCCAACTTTTCATTGTCTCCTGAACCTTCCCCTTTGGTAGCGCTTCCCCACACCGATTCTCCGTTACTTATCTAACTTGCTTTGACTCCAGAAAAAGCTTCAAAAACCCTTTTCCTTCTTGACCTTTGCCTTTGCTGTGAGACCATGCTTGCCTGGGCTGGTCCTACTGGAGGTAAATCAGTGATTCATGGAAAGGGCCCAGTCATCAAGACCCAGTCATCCTACACCAGTTACCCCAGTCACCTAACAGACCACAAGCACATGAGTCGAGCTGACATCAGCCAAGCTCCACCCAGATTAGCAGAGCCACCAGGTGACCAGGAGAATCACGAGATGTAATTATTAGGAAAAAAGAAGGGTTGTTGCTTATATCGCTTAATTTGGGGGTGGTTTGTTTTATACAGCTGTCTCCATCATGCGGGATGAAGAGGGGGAGGATCTGAGATTAAACTGATGCTGTATTTACTGTTGGAAGTCGGTTATGAATAGGTAGCTCTGAGGAGAGAGACAGGTCTCTTAGAAGACTGTTTACATTCAAGGACAGAATTCATCCCAAGAGAAAACTAAGTCAAACAGACATGGTCAGTGTTGACCAAGAAAGTCCATCACAGTACCTACCACTGTGGTGGGTCTCCTGGCACAGTAGAGTCTCACTTGGCTCCCACAGGTGCAGGTACAGGAAAGAATGAGGCTGGAAGGCTTTTCTCAATGATAGCTTGTGGGTACTGTATCCCAAACACCCCAGCTTTAGAATTACCATGGAACCCGGGAAATAGCCCAGCAGGTGAAAGCACTTGCCATGTAAGCCTCTTAGCCTGAGTCTCCAGAATGCCTTTAAAAAGCCAGATCCCATGGTGTTCATCTGCAATTTCCTCAGGAGGTGGAGAGAATTATCCAGAAGTGTGAGAACCAGCTCACCTGGAGGACCCAGCTCAGCAGTGGAAACAGCAAAGACTTTTTCTCACAGCAGAGAAGGCAAGGACTGACTCCGAAAAGATACCTTCTGACCTCCAAACAAGTGCTGTGATACAGGCACACGAAAACACATATAAATAAATGAAAGATTAATAGATGAGAAAAAATATAAAATGCTGCCGAGTCAAGTCAGTGTGAGAGGGCCTCTGTGAGCAAAGCACAAGTTTTGCATCCAGAATATTCTTGCGTCAGTCAAACCGCTTGGAAGGAGAAAGTGGTACCAGAAAAGGAAGGCATGGTCACATCTATGCTGTTCCAAGAGCTCTTTTGAACCACCCTTACCATAACCCTTTTCATTTTCTCCTGTCTATCCAAAAGCACCTCAGTGCCATGGTCTGAATGTTTGTGTCTCCCAAAATTTATATGTCAAAACACTAATCTCCAACATGGTGGAGCCTTTTAAAAGATGTGGGAACATAGCTCTTGTGTATGGGCTTGTTGTCCTTAAAAAAGAGACCCAAGAGAGATTGTTTTTCCTTTGAAGCCAGTCCAGATGTGATCCCTGGGCCAGGAGATGGCTCATTTGTGAAACTACTTGCTGGAGTTAAATAGTCAAAATCTACACAAATGCCACAGGGACTGGTAGTCTGCCAGCATGGGAAGACTGAGGCAGAGGCTCCCCAGACCAAGCTGGCCAGCAAGACCAACCATACTGACAAGTTCTGGGTTTGACTGAGAGACCTACTTTGATGAATAAGATGGAACGGCAAGAGGTGGTGATTCCCAGCATCAACCTCGAGCCTTATATGCATGTGCAAACTCATTGAAACATGTGCATACACGTACATAAACACACACCACATTACAGACACATTACACCACACATACCACACCTCTCACACAGAAACACACATGTAAAACACAAACACATCACACTACACACATACCACAGCACATCTGTATATCATTCTTCACAAACACACCACACTTTCTCATATATACACATACACACACACATCATACCACACCCACACAAAGCACATACACATACATACATACAACACACACAGCTTTACCATATGTACACACACATCATTTCCCCTTATACATATAAACAACATACACACATGTACCACGACACCACACCACAGATATGTATCACAACACACATACAACCCACACATAGTTGCACCACACACACCACATACATACATGCACAATACATCAACACATACATCACACCACACACATAAACACAAAAAAGAAAAAGAAAAAGTGGATCTTCATGTTACCAAAAAAAGTTGGAACCTTAATTCGGACTTCTTAGGCTTCATCACTGTGGGAAATAAATTTCTATTATTGATGCCCAGGGTGTACGTGAAATCTGAGTTATGTGTCACTGCCCAGTGAGCGGGCAGGGCAGGGAGAAGGAGAAGCAGGGCTGCTCCAGTCAAAGCCAACAGCCCCTGGGGAGCCAAGCTGCTTCTTCCCAAAGGCTATTTCCACTGCCGAGGAGTCTGATGTCTAGAGGAAGATGCTGATCTCTGAGCCAGAACACCAGCTGTCAGAGTCTGTCAGAGATACACGGGTGATGTTTGTGGGGTAGCACGGGAGGGGGTGGGGGGAGCTAAGAGAAACATCGCTGGGCAGAGTGGCAGGGCCCT
Source organism: Dicrostonyx torquatus (assembly GCA_028555095.1). NCBI lineage: Eukaryota > Metazoa > Chordata > Mammalia > Rodentia > Cricetidae > Dicrostonyx > Dicrostonyx torquatus. The sequence continues at coordinate 2,472,030 of JAQHUG010000068.1, read as the reverse complement.
CTAGTTCCTGCACTCTGAGCTTTTGTTTTCTTTACTCTTAAGAAACAAGAAGCCCAGATGACAGAGCCTCTGCCCCACTGTGGGAAGGAGTAGGGGAGGCAGCAGACACTTGGCAGAGACGGCTTGGCTCCACACCTACCTCGTCAACCTTCCATCTATGTGCTCTTGGGAAATTGTGCAAACTCTCTGTGCAAACTCAAATTCTGAGACTGTATGCTAGCGGCCAGTCCCAACTTCAACTTGAGAATCATAGAAACAAATATGTGTCGTGGCCTTCTGAAGGCAGGGAGTTTGTGCACACAGATTTTATTTACCCATTTGCTTTCTCTCCGTACCCTCTTATCTGTCCTTTGTCCTGCTTACTCTCTGTCCTTTCTTTTCTTTCTTTCTTTCTTTCTTTCTTTCTTTCTTTCTTTCTTTCTTTCTTTCTTTTTTCTTTCTTTCTCTTCTTTCCTTTTTTTCCTTCCTTCCCTCTCTCTTTCTCCTTTTTTTTTCATGCCACAAAATGCCTCTCATAACTAAAAAAGAATAAAAATGATTCAGACTCAAGTGCACAAAACAGGTATGAGCTTCCAGTGCTACCTTATATTTTACTTCAAAGATTCATGTAACTCTTGGATTTTATCATTTGTCCAAAGGGTTGGATCCAGTTCCTGGCTGTATATGATATAGTCCCCTGTAACTGTTCAGACAGAACTGTGGATTCTTCAGAAGATGGAGTGTGCTGAGCCCTCTGCATATCTGAAACATGACCAAGTCATCTTCTGGGCCAGTGCAGAGAGTCCCAGTAGGACTGTCCTTGGTTTTGGTACTCCAGCCTGGTTGCGATACAGTCACCTGCTTTAACCCCTCTAGGGACCTGATAGAGAGATGTGCCACTGCTCCATGTGGAAATGGGTGACTCTGCCAAGTGTTGCCCTTTGCCGTGTTGTCCTCAGACCAGTTGAAGTATTGAGTGGTTGAGTGTGCATAGCACAACCTAAGGTTCCCCCATAACATAGCTACAAGAGAAGATTAAGGAGTAAATGTAGTGATATTTTGTTTGCGTTCTCTGATCTTCAGGCAAGCTTTATTTGTTAAGAGTACAGAGTTAAACCACTAGCAGCCAGGCAGTGGTGACACCCACTTTTAATCCCAGGATTTGGGAGACAGAGGCCGACATGTCTCTGTTAGTTCAAGGCCACCCTGCGCTACAGGAGATTGTATTAGTCTAAATGAGAAACAGCTCACTCAAAGGTGATCCTAGCACTTGGGATTCCAGGCCTTTAATCCCAGCCGTAGGGAGGTGGAAACAGGAGTGGTAGGACTGGGTGAAGAGAGGAAAATAAGGTGGGAGGAAGCAGGAGCTCATAGCAGTCTGAGATGCAGTCGGAGGGACAACCCGAAACAGTCAGTCTGAGGAACAGTCCAAGCAAACATTCTGATGCAGCAGTCTGAGCAGCAGGCAGTCTGAGGACAGGACCGCCCCTTTTGCCTGAGCAAAAGGCAGAGGTAAGAACTCTCTAGTGGCTGGCCGCTCTGCTTCTCTGACCCTTCGGCTTTCACCCCGATAGCTGACTGAGATTTTATTATTAAGAACAATTAGCATTCGTGCTACAGAGTAAATTCCAGCTTCTATATGTGGACTGGTTTTTGAAGAGAAGGACTTTAAAACCTACCAAGCGGTGTCACTGAGTCTAAGCTATCCCTTGTCTACCTGAACATTATTTTTCAGCCACCAATTTGTAAGGGAAGTAAACGTTTCATACATAGACTTCCTATTTTTTTTCCAGTTTTGTCTCCTTTTGCTAGTCCATGTGCTCCCAGGTGTGTGGATGCTCTCTCCACAGGCTCTCGTCATTGTCATGGCCTAGACTAATGAAGTACATTATACTCACAAAGTGAGCAGTTCCCATCTTCAAGGGAATGGTGTCGGGTACATAACTCACATCTAGGTCTATGGCTGTAGGAGCCACCAGCCCCACTGTGAAGATCATGGCCCAGTGTCTTCTGTGGTTGGTTTTCATGCCTTCCTTGCTCTCTTTGACCTTGGGCTTGTATGCTATCCAGTGAAAGTGATTTGAATTCACATGTGACTTTGAGCTTTGTTCCTAGTGGAGAATTAGGCCAATCTTCTGTCATAGTTAGCAATTCCTGTTGGAAGCTGGGGCGATGGCTCAGGCAGTAAAATTCTTTACCTAAAAACATGAGAACATGAGCTTTGAGTCCCCCAAACCTGTGTAAAAAAAAAAAAAAGCCAGACATTGGTGATGTACACTTGTAACTCAATACTCGGAAGACAGAGACAGGCAGATCCCTGGGGCTTGTACAGGAATGACACCTCAAACCAGCCTCTGGCCTTAGCATGCATATGCATACATGTACATGAATGTACACACATGAATACATATATACACGCACATAAAGGAGTCACAATTGCTGCCAGAGGTGGAATCACCAGGAGGCCATCATGAAGGGCCTGCACTCTCTTGAAACCTTGAGTTACTTTATTTATAGATGACTCGAAGTTTCATCCTTTCCATGAGCAGAAGGCCCAAGGCTATAATTGAATGTTTTACAGAAACAACACATGACTCAACTTTCCCTGTGGCTGAAGGTGGTGGGATCATTAACCATGGAGGTTAACGCCTTTCTGCAAAATGCAAGGTGACATTGTCCCAAAACCATGGCCCTGTCATTGTTTGGAATGATTCTCCTGCAAACTCTCTCCAGGGAGTGGAGTTTTAAGCCACTAGCTGGATTTCAAATATGTACACGCAGAATGAGAGATCTTTTTCCAGTTGGTCACTAGAAATGGAGCCTACGCAGGAGCTTTGCAGTTGGTAAACTGCTTACAATTGCACTGTTTGCTTCTCTAATTAGAGTCATAACTTTGCTGTTGGAGAGGAGAGAATTCGACTCCTGCTCATGGCATAGACAGTTACCCTAGATGTTGAGGTTGTGGATTCTTAACTTCAAGGCACTCTACTTCCTTGCTTGAAGAGAGGCCCCATCTTCACACCCTTGAACGAGGTCTTCCTGCTGCCAAGCCCAGAGATATTCCATACAAAGGGTGTGTCTCTCACCTTCCTGCCCAGACCAGTGTGCTAGGTTGCCCAAGCTTGTTTTTGGCACAGACTTGGAGTCACTAATGTTATTTGTACTTTTTTTTTGGGAATAACCAATGTCTTGAAAGAGGCAATAAATAGACACTCAAGGGGTTGCCACATGTTCGGGATGAATGTATAGGGCCATGGGTCCATATAGTCTCATATGAATTTGAAATGTGGCTTGCTTACCCTGACAACACATGGGACAGAGTTACAAAGATGGGACAGCTGACAGTAATAAACCCATAGTCCTATACATCATATACATCAGCTGTCATATATATCAGCTCTTGGGGGTCCCTCTGGCATTTCTGAGTATTCTTAGGGATGTGCCAAATATTCCCAAGCAAGCTCTTGCTATTTCTACTTTGTACCTGGTGATTTCTTCTCTTTATCTACCAAAGGTAGCTGCCTAGGACCATGTTTCTTCAGCAAGTGGAAGAAGGTTCATACCCAGGACTCCTTCGTGTGCTCAAGGTCCCTGCTGAGCTTCATACTCTGGAAATCTTGGCTGCTCAAGTTTTTCACACAGCCTATCTTTCTCCAGAACACTCACAGGAAGAACACATGGGCTGGTCTCAATATGGATGCAGCTATGACATCAGTCATACTGAATCCAGAATCATCCCATCCTTTTGTCAACAGATGTTTTGTTATCAGGTACAACCTCTTTGTTGAGATTCTTCTTCTCGATGGGGTTCCAGTCCTAGTCTACTGCCAACTTTACTGAGTGAATGTGGGCAAAGTATTTAACCTCTCTTGGTTTTGATCTCATGTGTAAACTATGTGCTAGATGGTTTCTATGCACCCTCTTGTTCTAGGATGTGACCCTTTGCAAGCACAGTGCTTATAGTACACAAGAACACAAGAAAGCATTTACTACTGCTATGTCAGATACTGGTGGGAAGAAAATAACAATTAATAGATAATTAATAAATAATTTGTTATATAATTATATATAATTTATAAATATTTTTTATTTATTAATTGTTATTTTTTTCCTCTTTCTAACAAGCAATGGGCCTCTCTGGCCATCACTCTTCTTAGAACCCTTCTAGCAACTTCCCATCATACTTTGTGGAAAAAGCAAGACAAAGTGGCATCCTATCCTGTGTCATTACGTCATATTTAGTTAATACACTCCAGATGCACTAGCTTTCTTTCTGTCTCTGGAATGAGCTGAGTCCCATCAACGAAAGACTTTTTACAAGAACTTTTTGTCCTACCAGGAGGGTTCATCCCCATGGCAACCTATGCTTGTCCCTTTCTCATCATGCTTGTCCTCAGGGAACCTTGTGTGCTAGTCTCCCCACTTTCATCTACCTTGTTCTATTATGGCTAGTGGGTGAAACCTATTGTCTATAGATTCTTTTGTGCTGCAAGAGTAGGTTGAATATTATGTATGAGGCATAGAAACAGAGGCTGCACAGTCTACAAGCTGAAAGCAAGATTTCTCATCCCTGTGTCCCATAGTGTCATTTATTCACACTGCATAACAGTATTTTAACTGTTACACCAAACTGCTTCCTATTTTGTTTGCTTTTAACTTTTTTTTTCCCTGACAAGAATGTAAATGCCTTCAAGTTGAGGGACTCATCTATCTTGATCTGGGTGGTTTTATTAGCCTGACACAAAGCCAATAAATAATGGTAGACCAGATAGACCGGGTCTATTTCCTTTTGCTCAACACAAGCAACAAAAAGTTTAGTATTAATCATAAAATAATACCCTACACCTCCTGACTTTTACGGCAGTCCCATGATCCACTGCCATGCTCTTCTCTGCCCCTGCCTCTAACTCTCATTATGTTAATTTTTTGCTTTGTGCTGACACTCCTAACTGCCAGTACCTTCTTGCCTTTCACTTTGCCAATTCTCTGGCCCAATTCTTGGCCCTCAGTGAAACTTGCAGCCCTCCAGGGAGAAACTGATTGCTAGGATGCCAATCAAGGGCAATGCTGCCTCCCTTTTAAATATTTATGGGTGGGGCGACTCATGAACTCAGACACGTTTTTGAAGGAGTTTTATAGATAAACTTCTCTTTGGCTAGGGGCTTATTTCAAAAATAAATAAATCTAGGTTCTTAGTGAATAGAAGTCAAGGTGCATCTCTCTTTTCCGTCTTCCTCTCAGAGAGGCAGCTTCTACGTCTCTTCCCCCGCTTCTTTCTCCGTCTTCTCTCTCTCTCTGTCCTCTCTCTCTCTCTCTCTCTCTCTCTCTCTCTCTCTTTCTCTCTCTCTCTCTCTCTTCTCCCCCTCTTTTCTTCCCTCTATAACCCTAGTAAATGTTCAATTTTTTAAAAAAAAGTCAAGGTGCAGACATTTGAATCTCTAAAGTCATGGAGGCGCTCTTGCAGCCACCTAGTGTTTCTCAAGCTTCTCTATCCCAGCCCACCTGGGATAGAGATCTGAATGTCGTATCTCCCCGCATGGAAATGGAATCCATTATATCTCCATATTATTTTCATTTCAATAATTCATTAGAACATTGTGCTGGTTGATTTGTGTCAGCTTGACACAAATCTAGACATGCCTGGGAATCCTAACTGAAGAACTGCATCTATCAGATTGACCCAGGGGTACGGTCTTTATTACTGACTGATGCAGGAGGGCCCAGCTCCCTGTGGACTATGTCATCGTTGGGCAGGTAGTCCTGAGTTATATAAGAAGGCAGGCTGAACAAGCCATGAGGAGTGATCCGGCAAGCAGCACCTCTCTCTGGCCTCTCCTTCAGTTTCCACTCTCCAGTTTCTGCCCTTCATGGTGGACTATAAACTGGAAGCTGAAATAAACCCTTTCCTCCCAAGTGGCTTTTGATCATGGTTTTTGTCACTACAAATCAAATAGGAAGAAATCATATTCTATCTCATAAAGCATTTTAAAGATGTATTTTTTTATTAAGAGGTACAACTTTTATAATGTTAAACCAAAAGTCATGGTCTGCATCCATCTTGTGTACACTTGTACCTGTGTTGACATTTCTAGCAAGACAGCTAGCAAGCCCAGGGTCCAAGCTCGTTTCTCCCTGAACACATGAAGAGACTGACATGCTGAGAAAGGAAGACATTGAAATGGAACCTCCCACCCTTTGGGTCCACTTCATGCCTGTGATTTAGGGAAGATGAGCTCCTCTTTGGCGGCATGAGAAACACACTGAGCCGTCTTTGTTTGCCCTCTGGCTCTATCTGTCATCATTCTCCACTTTAGCTATGATCCTCAAACCTGGAAGCTCTTGTCTCCTCTCTTGCCTTCTAATTTCCGGTTGGGTTTGGCTGATGGTAGACAAAGGAATGAATAAGAGGCTATCATGAGAGTAAGGTCAGAGTGTACACAGCCCCAACTTCCTCTTTGCCAGGCCTTAGGTTTCTAGTCTCTGTTCTCTTTGACTGAGGCTTGTGTTCTCCAGCTAGGGGTGCACTTGGCTCTTGGGCCCCTCCCCTCTCTCAGCCCTTTAGGCACAGAGTAGTTGTAGTTTATTCAGCCAGCTATCAACTTCAGAGTGCTTTTCTATTCCAGCTACATCTTTGCGCATATGACTCACTGGGCTCTCTTCAGCTCATCATGTCAAAGTGTCATTTGTCTTTGTTTATGACCCTAATAGCAAATAAAACCAGAAACAGCCTAAGAAAGCGGCTCTTAAGTGGGATTCTGGACTTGGACTACTCACATGTTTGTTTAGCTCACATGGGCATATCATGCGTGCAGCACTGATTGCTGTGGTCTGTAATGGCCTCATGATTATGTAAATCGCTGGTTGCAGCATGGGAAGGAACAGGATGCACACAGAGAGCACAGATTTTGTAGTCAATGGCCTTGGGTCTTTAGTCACTCTCTTAACAATCTTGGTGACAAAGTGACAAAGACTGGTGTGACCTGGCTACCTACTCTAATGAATGTGCACAGCACAAAAAGCAAATGAAAGTGCTCTCAGTGTGACCAAGAGCACAAGCAGAGAGTTAGAGAGAAAGCCTCTGAGGTCTGCAAGACAAAGCCTGGATAGAGAGTGACTCAAAGTTCCAGCTCACATTTCTTCCCCCACCCCACCCCGTGAAGGCCTCCTCAGGAGTTCCTGATGGCTAGTTAAAAAAGAATGGCATTAGAGACAGCGTGCTTGATCTATTGGGAGCTCATCAAATCCATCTGGACCAGGACTGAATGAGCATATGACCTAACCGGACTCTCTGAATGTGACTGCCAATGGGGACTGACTGAGAAGCCAATGATAATGGCACTGGGACCTATCTCTTCTTCATGTATTGGCCATTTGGGAACTTATTCTATATGGATGCACATCTTCTTAGACCGAGATGGAGGGGGGAGGACCTAGGGCTTCCCATAGGGCAGGGTATCCTGCCCCATCTTAAGGAAGCAGGGGGAGGGCGGTGGGGTAGTGGGGGAGCAGGAGAGCCGGGAACAAGGGGAGTAAATGTAAATTTTTCTTGTAATAATAATTAAAAAAAAAAAGAATGGCATTCCAGGTCAGTTTAAGGATGGGTCTGCAGAATATTCTGGAATCAACCAGGAATGCTGAGCCTTACCTGTAGATCTGCTCGGCAGTGATCCTAAACAGATGGTGGAGATGGCCAGTCCTCCAAGCGGGTAGAGCTCTGGGAAGAGAACAGCACTGAAAACCTCGTGATAAGGAAGTCTGGAGAGAAATACAGGGATGCAGTTCTGGAAACGGACACTGAGTCTGAAGATAGCTATGTGAAAATATTTATCTCTGAGGTTATAATTGACCTGGCAAAAATGAAGATATTCTAAAGAGACACGTATCTCTCGATCTGTTACATCAGACAATTGAAACACTAGTTTTCTCCAAATGAGAATTTCCCCAAGAGTCTCATGGTGGGGGAAGGAAAAAATCTCCAAAGAGAGATTTCACACCGTTCTAACAGCTTGTCATGCCACCTTACAGGATGAGACTGAAGCCCAGACAGGATGGGTGAGTGGGAGGGAAGGGCCTTTCTTGACTTTTCTTCAGCTCTCTGTGTTAGCCCTCTTTAGTTTTACTTCAGCACTCTGAAGATGGACTTGGAATCTCCTCTTTGTCTTTCTTCCCAATGTGGCCAGAATGAATACATCTTTTTTTTTTCATTTTCCACTTTTAATTTGGCCCTATAAACAGGCTATGGAGGACAGGTAGCCAGACCTTACTTGGGGCGCAGGTTATGACTCCCTAAGTTTGCTCACAAGGGCACTTGCTACAGATAAACACGAATCAGATGGTCAGAGTGATCTGTCTGAGTGATATGGGTCTCTTCTTAGTACATACACAACCGAAGTAAAGAACACTGTGAAGGTCTCTTTCATTCAACCTTGTGCTGAATCCATGTATGGTTACAGAAACAAGGATAAAGTGTGTGAATATGTTCAAGAAAAAGGCGTCCCCTCACCAAGACTGACCTGGATATTACCATTACCAAGACCATCCTGGGAAAAAAGTCAATACAAACCTCTAATGGAGGATCATTCCTTAAAAGACCCACAACTATTTGCTAGCAGGGTGCTTACAATGGATCTTTCCTGTTGTGGAAAGGCAAGTTTTTTCTTCACAGGAAAAGATGCCTGCTTTGTTCATTAAATTTCTTTCCTTGGGATGCTCCATAGACACTCTCATTCGGGGCTACATGGACAATGTTATCTAGTCCGATGCTATTCTATGCATCACTGGTTGTAACCTGGCATTTTATTACAACAAGAGAAACACAGCATGAGGCTTAAGGCTAAAGAATTTCCTGATATGCTTGCTCAGCCAGAAGGAGTTGTCTGGAAGCAAGGCTGTATACCCAAGACCCCTGAGACACAATAGACACCATGTCCAAGTCCCTGTGGTCTAGGTGCTTAAACTTGGCTCAGCTGAGAACTTTTACTTAGGCTCTTCCACAGGGCCTACAGCTAGGCATTGGCCAGGGCTTGGAACATCTCAAGACTTGTCTCCCGGGAATAACTACTCCCACTCATACGGCTATTGGCAGAAGATGACAGTTTCTTGCCCGGCAGATCTCCCCAGAGAGCAATTCACAACAAACCAGTTGGATTCCATGAAAGCAAGCAAACAAAAGAGTGAAAGAAAACAAACAGGACACAGCTTTTCATTAGCCTAGTCTTAGACAGTGATGTCACCTCATTGTGCCATATTCTATTCATTAGAAGCAAGTCACTAACTAGGTTTAGCCCATATTCAAGGGGAAGAAAGACACAGGACCAAGATTGCCTAGAAGCAGGGGTATTCGGGAACCATCTCAGAAGCTATAATATAACCCTGGAAAAAACAGTAAGACAACCTGCTTAAGTGCCGGGGTGGTTATACCTCCATCCAGAAGGCAGCAGCCTGTGTGGGCAGAGTACTATTCTGCAGTAGCAGGATATGGCTAGAAGCCCCCAAGGGGGTGCCGTGGTACTGTCTCCACTATCCAGAGCATGAATAGCTCTGAAAGGTGAGTAGAGGAAGAAGTACCAACAACCACCCACCTCACTAGCTCAAGAAGTAACCTGATTTGGAGATGGTTGGCTCTTCCTTGAATTCTCCAGTTCAGTGGCTTTGGAGGTTCTAATGCCCAAGGATGGAATGTGTCTCCTAGGTATCAGAGCTATGAGGAGAAACATAAAAGAAAAGGAGAAGGGGCTGGAGAGAAGGCTCAGCTGTTAGGAGCACTGATTGTTCTTCCAAAGGTCCTGAGTTCAATTCCCAGCAACCACATAGTGGCTCACAACCACCTGTAATAAAATCTGGTGCCAACTTCTGGCCTGCAAGGACACATGCAGGCAAAACATTGTATACATAATAAATAAATCTTTTAAAAAAATTAGTGGAGACAGGATCTCGCCTTTAAAAAAAAAAGAGAGACAGAGAGAGAGAAGGAGAAGATCATTGTTTTTCTAAGGTACAATAGGAGTGCCACCATACCAGGGAGGCAAGAAGGACTGTGTTTGACACTTGGGGGATTTCAAGTGAGGAAGATCAGGGCTGTTGGTACTTCAGACTAATTGTCAACCTGACTAATGTTTTGAATAATCTAAGAGACGCATGAGGCACACTTCCAGATGTGTCCATGAGGCTATTCCCAGTGAGGACTGACTGGGAAGGGAAGACTCACCCTGGATGTGGTAGCACCATCCCGTGAGGGAGAAGCTCAGGTGGAAGAAAAGGCAAGGAGGAGAAAGCAGGTGGCAGGCCATCATCCCCTTCCTTCATGGCCCATCAGGACATTAACTGCTCTGTTCGGCCTCATCCTCCGTACCCAAATAGACTGACACCTCTGAAGCTGGACCAAATGACCCTTTCTTAAGTTGCTGTCATCAGCATTTTGTCACCGTAGTGCAGCAGTAACTAGGACAGGACCATGACCTGATAACACTCTGCTGTCGAGCCCTGATCACATGGTCTCCAAATGAAGAAGATTCTGATGTTTCTCTGGATTACAAAAGGGAAAAGAACCAGTGGTGATGTTGGCAAAGGGGAACATAGAATTGGGCGGCAGAAGGAAACATTAGTTATCACTTTAGGCCAAAGGACTTAGAAACAGGGTCTGCAGAGACTGTAATTTAAACTTAGGATAATTGTGACTTTGCCTCTCTTTTCTCCCACTGCCTTCTAAGAAGAGCACCTGTGGTGACTAAATGCTATTTCAAGCAAGAGTACAGCTGAGTCCATCTCCCTGACGTGACACAACATTGAGAGACTTCTCAAAGGCAAAGAGGTGGAAGGGTGGACAGGAACAAACAGAGTCCACTTGGGCCTGCCCATGGCCTTCTGCTCTCCATCGTCTTCTGCTCTCCATCGTCCTCTGCTTTCCATGGCCTCTGCTCTCCATCATCCTCTGCTCTCCATGGCCT
>JAQHUG010000068.1:2438614-2460568 GCA_028555095.1 Dicrostonyx torquatus | reverse complement strand
CCTCTACTCTCCACTATCCTTGTGCTCCAAGAAGCTGATATCTACAGGTCCCGTGAAAAGGGGATTTGAGAGGAATGGGCAAGACTCTGGATGGTGGAAATAGAGTTGTTTATTCTTCTTGCTCCTTCATGTCAGTAGATATCAGAAGTTATTGTTTTTCCATTAAAGGTTGGCATCTGTGACTGAGTGTGGGTCCTCTCACAGGCAGTTTCTACAAAAAGAATTTGAGTCCCAGTAGCTAATTTGGAAACTGACTCCAGGAAGCAGAGGGAAGGAAGAAAGACCAATAGAAAGCTCATTAACAATCTACCCACTCTCATAGGCACCTGTGGTGTAACCACCTTGAGAAAACTATGAGGAAAGTTTATTTGTACCTCAGAACAGTTTCCTAAGGCCTAAGAAATCTGAGGCATATCTCCATGGACTTCTCATACACAGTCTTCTAAATCTATTTCTGGGGATAGCAACTCAATTCATTTTTCTACTATACCTCTTGAATGTCGTCCCACAAGTTTAGAGAAATCTTGAAGCAACAAGGCTGAGAGGCATCTTGAATGGTCTTCCTTGTCCTTGATAGAAGACACAGGAAGAGTGCAGGGGAGTGTCCATCACATTATCTTAATGCCAGTTGGACTGTGCATCTAAGGATGTACCAAGATGACCAAGAAAATGCCTTAGTGGATTTCTTGTTTGTTTCCATGGAGGAGATGGACACCTTTGTAAAGGGCTTCTCCCTCAACTCTCCAATCCTCCTAACCATTTTTTTTTGTGTGTGTTGAAACTAATAAAAAATGAATATTCCATAGAAGGAAGCACAAAATGACAAAATGACCTCAAATCTAGATTATGGTTTCAATTAATGGAATGGGCAGCTTTCATGATAATTGAATCATTTAAATCAAGGCTTCTTTTTTTTTCTGTGCTTCCTATCTGGTAACACTTATTTTTGAGGTTCTAAGGAGTGGGCCCAAAGCCTTGTGCATGGTAGGCAAGTGCTTTACCCCTGACCCATATCCCCAGCTCCTACCTATGACTTTAAGTGGGAGGGAGAGAGCATTTTATAGGCCCCCCTACAGCAAGGTCTTTCACATGTGATCTGGGCTCCACCAATTGATACTGTATCCCAGAGACTCACCAAAGGAGGAGTAGGGAGGCAAACTCAAGTAGCAAACCAGTGGCATCTGGGACAACTTCATTGAATCCCTGAAAGTCACAGCATCACAATTACAGCAATAATATCCCATACCCAACAAAATAATTATTGTGGTATTGGAGAAATCAAGGTATGGTTTTAGGTGTCATCCTTGGCTTAGTTCATTCCGGTCTGAGTTCAGTTGTCTTTGCATTTAAGTAAGCGACTCCATGTCTCTCAAGAGAATCCTTATTCTCATGCTTTCTCCTACTGTAATAGCCAGAATCTGTCTCTGTATTGTACAAAGTATTTAACAAATAGGATACATTGCTTTCTGAGTGTGTAGTATCAAATTAATTGATAGATTTAGAAAGTAGAGTCAATGACTGAAATAAAGTTATATAAGTAATGCGAAGTGCAAAGTACTAAATTTGAGCTAATTTATTGCCAAGTGAATCATTTATGTCTTTGTTTATCTGTTTACTTCTTTCTCTCTCCGTGTATGTATGTATGTATATACATATATGTATAGGAACCTGTATGTTATGGATGGAAAGTGAAGCTTTCAGGCCAAGTTATATTCAGGTTCTGATTGGACCTGTGTTCTGCTTAGAAGAGAGAAGAAGTCCAGTTGGTCAGAGGGCTACAAAGGTGTTCATGGCTGCATCATTAGATGTTCTGACCCTCCATCTACCATGATTTTGTGTCTCCTTTAGGCACCAAATCCATCTCTGGTTTCTTTCTAAACATGTTCATATGTGAGTGGTGTGTGCTTATGCACATGTTCTAGCTTATCATTCTTTCTAAAACTTTCCATTTGTTTCTATTTCCCTAAGCTTTACTGCTCAGAGTATTTGGTATCTGCAATTCTCCCTTTCATCTGGAACTTTCCCCTAGCAGAAGTAAAGAAAGAAACTGATTATATGGTGCTGTGTCCACACAAAGGGTTCAGTAAGTATTTACTTCCACATGTCAGCTCAAAGGATTATTTTGTTTCTTGCCTATTGTCCCTTATTCCGGTTCTTCTAGAATGTCTTGGCTAGACAGACCAACTAAGTAAACTCACACTGAATCTCTGCCTTATTAAGTATACATCCCTGTATGAATTTATTTTTAGCTTGACTATCAGCTGAATTATTATATGACTAACTTTTTTTTTGTCATTATGAGGGATACAAAGACCTAGACTCTGCTTTCATGTTTGGGCTACTGAACCAACAGCATAGGCCTTGTTATTTTATTTTCAAGTTTGGGCTACTGAACCAACAGCATAGGCCATGTTATTTTATTTTCTGTGCATGGGAATGTTACCTGCAAGTGTGTCTTTGTATCATGTGCATGTCCTGTGCCCATAGAAACCAGAAGAGGGTGTCAGATTGCATGGGGCTGGAGTTACAGACAATTGGATGCTGTCACATGGGTGCTGGGAATTGAACCCAAGTCCTTTGAGAGACCGTCTGATGTTCTTATGTTTTGACCCATCTCTTCAGCTACTATAGTTTCTTTTAAGTAGCAGAGGTGTGGTTTCATCATCTGCCAATTGAACCAGATGCTCCGAGAACAAAGTCCAAGGGTTTTGAGTTTCTCATAGCTCCCAGATGCTTCCTATCATGCAGCTGGGGACACTGCCCAAAGTAAACATATTCAATAGTCATGAATTTAAGTAGCTGCAATGAAACAGAGACTGTTGCAGCATTTTAGAACAGAAATGCCACAACATTGGTGTGGATGAATAGTGGTTTGACAATAATGCTAAGTGCTATCACAAATGTCCAAAACACTGGGGAATTACAACCCTTAAGTTTATTCTGGCTCCTGTAACTGTTCAGGACAACCACAGTCCACTATTTATGTAGCCGTTCTTGCCATCTTGTGGCTCCATCTTTGTCTATGTACTTGGCATCTCCTTTGTGCATGTCGTAGATGAAAAGACAGTAAGGATCTCAGCCCACACAGTTTCATCTAACTCCGGTGGGGAGGGGCTTAGAATTTAGTCTTGACATGAACCTGAAAATGAGATTGCAGGAGGTTATCAGGCAGCCCTAGCATACCATCTGTGATTTTCTCCAAACAACTACCAACAGCCACCTTGACAGCAGAACTCTGTGTTCTCATAGTAACGTGTGGAGTCCCTATGATTTCCAAAATAGAGGTAAATGAAGTCACACCTCATACCTATGACTTTCAAAAATGGGGATAACATTGGGATATGCTAAACTACAAGTATTAGGAAGAAAGTCCTGAAAAAGCGAGGAAGAAGAGGAGGTTGTTAGAATTGTCCTGAAGCCATGGAACAAGTAATTTATCAGTCTGATTAAGACAGGAAAATGACCTGACAAACAGGTACGTGAATGTTACATTTATGCACGTATGCACGACCAACTGAACTCTCCCTGTGTGGGATGTGCCATACCTCAGTGCACTTGGCATCAGAATCTGCCAAGTGTTTGCTTGTGTCTTGCTTGCGGCAAATTGGAGGGGGTAATGTTGGGCCCTCTATCATTCTGTGGGAGGTCAACAGAATCATTCACAACATGCACCCCGAGTTTCATGTAATTTAAGCAAATTTCTTTAGATGTTGATCTTGTCATGTACTAATAGTGACTTTGAAACTAGTCCAGTGATGGTCACTAGCATCGGAGCTCAGAGTCTGTTATTCTTGGTTTCAGGAAAGCATTGAGAGCAGCCAGCGTTTAGCAGAAAGAGTGTTGCCTCTGAGGATGCAGCAGGAACCACACAGGATGTGTGGTTGCTTTAGACTGAGTTTGCAGCCGGGCGGGAAAGGTGATTGGCTTTTTCAGTGCAGGGGGGCAAGCTCTTGGATGAGCGTAGCGTCCAAGATGATGAGGTGGGATCTTTCGGAGGAAGGGGCCTGTTGTCTAGAGTGCTCATCTACATAAAACAGATTCTGCTGTAATCTTCACCCTCCTCCAACATAATAACCGCAAGTAGCAATTTTAACTCTCAGAAGAAAGGTAGTCCGCCGCTACACGGCCCAGCGTAACGTGCCAATAAGGAACTTTGTACACTCACAGCACATGGTGTTCATCCTCATGGTCACAAAATGGCTCTTAAGTTCCCATCAATCAAGTCTTCATTCCAGTCAGGAACTAAGGGGAGAACAATAACAGAATTAGAGCTGAGCCTGTCAGGTTTCTCAAGAATCTCAATCCAAAGTTGTCTTGGTTTTGGAGCCACAACTGTGTTCTAGTTGTCTCCTCTGGATGTGGGGAGGGGAGAAAGGGAGTGTTGAGTACTAAATATTGCCAAATCAAACTGGATTTCTTTGCTCATCGGAAGAAAGGGAAGACGGCTCTTGGCGTCCAGAGGTGAGATCAGAGGAAATAAAATGCAGACTCCTCTGCACACTGCCGCTGCCCAGAGGGTTCCTTTGCTAGCTTTAGACTCCACCTTTGTCATTGTAGGTGACCATAAAGCTGGGTAGAACATGAACCCAGTGAAACTGGAAAATCATGTCATTTTCTGCAACTCCATGTTGTCTCTAGTGGCAACAGGAGGCTTTCCCTTAATCTTTCAGGAATGTAAACTCAGGAGAAGCCTGATTCCTGACTCCACAAAGAAATGAATTTCAAAACAAGCCAGTGTGAAGCAGAGCTGGAGTCCACTGAACAGAAAGACAATGGCTAGGGAGACTAATCACACCTGAG
Source organism: Dicrostonyx torquatus (assembly GCA_028555095.1). NCBI lineage: Eukaryota > Metazoa > Chordata > Mammalia > Rodentia > Cricetidae > Dicrostonyx > Dicrostonyx torquatus. Next base: position 2,455,768 of record JAQHUG010000068.1, on the reverse strand, counting down.
AGCATGGGGGTAAGCTTCGCAAGGAAGAGTCACGCTGTAGTGTCTCACCAGTAGACTATGTCATGCTTTCAACTTAGGTCTCAAAAGCAGGGGGAGCTTGCCTTATTTTTCTATGAATGAGATGATAGGGTGCATCTGGAGGTGACTTCTTGGATGCAATTGTGATGAGATAAGACCGTGGAGTTACAGGGAATGCACAGGGGTTAGGGCATGTCTTTCATTGTAAATGCGGTGTCTGGCGAGGTTCCTGGAAAATTGCAGGCTTGCACCTAGGAAGTGAAGGGAGAAAAACCATATGTACTTAGGCCTTAAACAGAACTTATGTTTCTGCTAAAACATTTTTATCTGCTAAAACATTTTTATTTGATACATCTTTCTATAAAAATAATCTTCATGTTGTTGCCTTTATAGTAGATGTTGTTCATTGTGTTAGAATTACTTTTCAAACCTTATTTTTATTTTACATGTGGGGATGGCTTGCCTGTGATCCACATGCATGCCTGGTGCCAGCAGAGGGCAGAAGAAATCAAATCTGGAGCTGGAACTACAGTGAGGAGCTATGTGGTGATGGGAATCGAACTCAGGTCCTCGGGAAGAGCAAGCAGTGCTCTTAACTGCTGAGCTGTCTCTCCAGCCCTGAGTGAGAATTGTTGGCTCTCATCTGCTGGCCTCAAGCAAACTCTGGGCTGTGAGGTCTTCTTGTCCTTCCTGTGTCTCATGACTTTCTCTTCTAGCTGCTTCACTCTCCCTTAGACACACCACCTGCAGACTCGCGCGGATGCATGCTACATGTTGACCTGCAACAGTGAGCTACCCCAAAGAGTTCTCACCCCAGATAACTCTTATCTAGTGAGGGAGCCGTGAGCACTGCCCTGCCCACATCATAGCATTTCCTCCAAGGCTAGCACTGGGGACAGCAAGTGTGTGGTCTCGTTGTATAGTCAAGGATATGGAGACCTAAAGAGAGTGAAGCATGTCTACTGCACATTGCCAGTAGTACAAAGAGACTCGATCTGGACACCAGCTCCTGAGTCTCAGTGCCCAGGAGCAGAAAGCATTGTGATCGCTACAGGAACAGGCGTCGGTTGGCTTTGCCTAGCAGGTCCACCTGCGTGCTGGTGGTCCTGAGCATTTTCTGAAAGGGGAAGCTGTGGTTCGTTCTTACCATCAGGGACTAGGAAAAAGGCATTTGCCCTCCAGCACTCCCTTGAAATGTTTCTTAGTTTTCTCCAGGCCAATCTTGGTCACTGCCCTTGTGCCACACGACCTTTCTTGCTCTTCATTCCCACAGGATGGGCAGTGCATTTTCCAGCAGACTCTTATCTGTCCTATGTCAGACAGGCCTGCCCAGTGCTCTAGTTCTTTCCCTTCCCATGTGTTCCTTCCTAGCTCTGACATTTATCCAGCTTTCCTTCTTCCCTATCCTAGGCAGCCATTGTACTTAATGTTTAATGCTAAAAGAAATTTGCATGCTTCCCCCTATGAACAGCACCAGGGTACAAGCCGCGACTTCACACTGAATGATGACTATCTGCGGATATTCTGTTGTGACCTGTCCAAGCAGGTCTGAAGAGGATTAGAGGCTCTGTGCAAGCTTATCCTTGCTTCCTGTCCCCTTCCCCCACCACAGCCTCCCAGTGATGGAGGATCCCTCCTGTGATGCACAGGTCCCCAAACTCTCAACCCCTGGCTCTGGGGCTCACGTCTTCTGGTATGTGTGTCACCTCTGTCCTGTCTGTGAGGTCTTTGCACACTTCCAGTGCCTGAACATAATCCCCTTGGTTCCTATTGAGTAAATTGAGATATTATTTTTCTTCTGTATTAGTTACTTTCTTCATTGTTGCCACATGTCGAGAGCAACTTAAGGAAGGATGGGTTTGCTCGGCTCACAGTTCCAGGGTGATGGAATCATGGTGGAGAAGGCATCGCATCAGCACACCACACATTCTGATGGAGGACATTACACAAAGCTGTAGGGAAAACTGTCACATTCCGGAAACCACCTAAGCAGATGTATTGTTGAAAGAGAGAGAAGTAATAATATCTTGTACGTATTGAACAATTATTATGTTTAAACATGCGCCAGGCCCTGTTAAGTTCTTTGGGGGTGTATCTCTCTGAATTCTTAAAACTGCATGGAGAAAATGCTGCCTCCAGAGGCCCAGAAAGATTAGCTAATTTTCTCTAGGTCCCAAGCTGTTAATCAAATGTCACATATGTTGTGTCTTTGGTGTCACCTCTCTACCCTCCCATCCACATGGGAGCTCAGAGCTCAGACAAGACAGCACTGGATCAATTAGACAAAGGGCAAGACAGCGCCTGCCCCAACCTATAACACTCAATTAGCATCCAAATGTGAGCATGGGAATGAGAAGCTGGGAAGTGCTGAGCCTGAGGCAGGTACAGAAAGGACTCACCAGAGACTGTGGGCCCTGGCCAGCTGGGAGACACAGAATCAGAGCCTGCAAGTGGTGGGAAGGGGAGGGGCAGTGGGAAGAGGGACAGAGTGAGCACTAACCTTTGTCAGCTTTCTTCCAGCTTGTCTAGAGCAACGTGGTTGGACTTAGCCACCACTTCAGGACTGCTCAGAAACCACCAAAAGAATTGGTCCTAACTAAGATAGGAGGCACATGGAGCTGACATCGTAGGGTGGAAGAGCATGAGCTATTCCTTAGCCATATCACCAGGAGAGTGTGGGAAGCAGTGACTGAAAGGAGAGTCTACTCCCAGAGAGAAGGAAGCCACTAGCTTCTGATTGGCAGGGAAAAGGTGATCAGAAGTGTTGGAGGAGGCTGCTTGTTCGTCCTGGCTGCCTAAAACCAAAATAACCACACAGAAACTATATTAATTAATTCACTGTTGGCCCATTAGCTCTAACTTCTTATTGGCTGACTCTTACATCTTAATTTAATCCATTTCTAGTAATGTGCGTCACCATGAGGTTGTGGCCACCAGCAAAGTTTCAGCACATCTGTCTCCTGTGGCTCCATGGCTTCTCTCTGACTCAGCCTTCCTCCTCCCATGCTATAGGCCAAGGCAGTTTCTTTATTCATTAACCAATAAAAGCAACACATAGACAGAAGTACCTCCCGTTACCACAGAAGTCACTGACTACAGGATGTAAGAGGATGCTGATTTCTTTCTTATAAAAAGAAAGCAAGGAAATAGAAATGATCCAGGTAGGACTGGATATCACCCTACAAGTGTCCCCTCCCCACTGGGGTATTGCTACACTATAAGAACATTATTTCAAGAGACTCAAATTCATTATGCCATCCTCTTCCCTCACAATAAACTTGTACAGCTATACAATTGAATAGGTGTTTAAAAATTGTTCATATTTCTAAAGAATGGAATAGAAGTTTCCCTTCGAATTAAACAGTAAAACTATTATATGCTCCAGCCATCTTGCTGTTGGGTGCATACCTAAAACATATGAAATGGGTATATTGAAAGAGAGATCCGCATGCTATTACACTGCAGCATCATTCTCAATAGCCAAGCTCCAGAAATAAGCTGTCTCTGTCAGTGGGTAAATGGATAGAGAAAACAACACACTCCTGCACCCACACCCACACACATACATGCACATACACACACATACTCACATACACACCCCCACCACCCCACATACATACACATATACACACACATATACATACGGACACAAATACACACAGACACTCACACATATGTACACACACACACACACACACATATGGGGGGAGAGAGAGAGAGAGAGATTATGTTGCCTTGAAACGAACAACTGCATGGTGACATCAGAAACATGTTATGATGAGCAAAGTAAACCAAGAAACTATGCCCCAGCAAGATGAATACTGTTCGACCTTAGCTCGGAAAGCAAGTCCACCTGGTGGAGAGAAGAAACCACAATTTCTCCTTGCTCCTGGTTATGATTCTGCTGACGATTCTAGTAGGTTGGGATTATGCAAACTGAGCCTACCTGGCTGGTTCTGGACAAATGAACTTCCCTCCAGAACAACAATGGAAGGCTGGACTCACAGAAACAGAAACTAAGATGCTCATTCCCAGTGAGGAGACTTGAGCCGACGTTGGCCAAAACGTACAAATTCCAATCAAGAAGAGAAAGATCAAGAGAGCCGTTTGCGATGTTGTATACTTAAAAATTGTTGAAGAGATTTTAAATAGTCTTACCTCAAAAACCATGAGCTTACGCATATAAGGTGCTTTATTTAGCCGCCCTACAAAGTGTGCACATATCAACATATCAACTGCAGCTGAGTATGGTAGTGGACACCTGTGATTCCAGCACTCCGGTGGTTAATGCAGGAGGACCTGAGTCTAGCCTGGGCCTTGGCTTCTGGCTTTTTTTAAATCCTAGAGTAGGATGACGTCACAGTTTCCTTTAGACCGCAGGGGTTATATACGTTACAGGTGTGACTGGAACACTGTCTAGCCTTCAACATGGGGTACATAAACATTAGTCATAATCAAAATCCCATCTTATAGAGGAGGGACCCTGAGACTTAGAGAGGCAACACAGTTTCCCCCAGGTCACAAGACCAGTTGGCAACAGAATGATTTCCTTTCTGCACTTGATCTTGTATCAAACTTAATGATGACCACTGCTGCTGGGCACACACTCTCCTCCCTGTTCTCCACAGCGTCATGATCTTAGTCTCTGTCCCGTCTTTTAGACAACATTAAAAGGCATCCAGTGAGCAGCAAGTGATAAAAGGTAATCAGAGCCATAGGAGAAGGGGAAGAAACGTTTTCTAACACTTGTAATCCAAAATAGGTGAGGACGCAGAGAATCTTTTCTGCCAAGGACCACACAGGAAATAGCTTGCACTTTACAGGTCATGGAAGTCATTTATCTTACCACCAAAGCAGCCATAGCTAATAAGGAAACAAATGGTGACTGTAGCATTTCAATAAATCTTTATTTTGAACAGAGAAACTTGGATTAACACAAGATTATAATTCCTATATTAAAAACTGTTGCTCTTGTGCTGATTTTTTTCCAGCCATTTAAAAATGCAAAATTGAGGGATGAGGATGTGGTTTAGTGTTCAAATACTATCTAACATGCATGAAGCCCTGGAATTGATCCCTAGAACACACACACACACACACACGCACACACATACACAGCTTGAGGAATCTACAAAAACAAGCAACAAGCTAGATTCTTGAGGGCTTCGGGTCACTGATGCTATTGGAGAGGTTTAGATGAATCGACTTCCTGCCAGAACTGCTGAGACTCATCTTACACACAAGGATACGGAGGCTCAAAGGTTGTCCCTGGCCTGAGAACACAGCCCACTGAGAAGAGAGCTCTGATTCAGGTCCTCTGCCCACCTGTGCTATGATGCTTGTGGGTCTAGCTACTCTAGTTCCCTCTGTAGCTGTCTTCCCATGAGAAAAGGCTATAAATGGGATGGGGGGAAGCTGCTCTGATGGACATGCCCCTTCTATTGTAGCAATATCAATTGTAGCTCCAGGAAACAATAGATCCCAGCTGGAGCATGAAGCAGGCACCACCATAGAAAAATAGGTTTGTGCTGGACCGTGGTGGTGCAGGCCTTTAATCCCAGCACTCGGGAGGCAGAGGCAAGCGGATCTTTGTAAGTTCGAGACAGCCTGGTCTACAAGAGCTAATTCCAGGACAGGCTCCAAAGCTACAGAGGAAACCCTGTCTCGAAAAACAAACAAACAAAACAAAAAAAACAAAACAAAACAAACAAACAAACAAAAAAACAACGAAAAATAGGTTTGTGGCTTAGGTAGACATTCCTGCCCAAACAAATGTCTGATCTCCACAGCAATCCTGACAAGATCCTGCCTTCCTCAGTATGGTCGTCTGTTTTCCATTACAATCACACAAACCTGGGGCAATCAACTTATAAAGAGAGACGGTTTATTTCGTCTTCTGGTTTTGAAGATTCTAGTTGGTGATTGTGGGTTTAATTTTGCTTTTAGGCTTTCAGGGTGTTGGCGATGCAATACAGCAAAAGAGTGTGCTGTGAAGCAAGACTCTTCAGTTCATGGCCAGGACATGCATAGACAGACATGAAAGAGAACGAGCCACCGTCCTATTACCCATCAAAGGCCTGCCCTGGGCAAATTGAAGACCTCCTCCTGGAGCCCACTCCTTAACCTTCTCACCACATCCCCACGTGGCCAAGACCAGGACTGGACTTCTAACACACGGAAATCTGAGGAATCTTTAAGACCAAAACTCTAGCACCTCACCTCTGGTCAGCAAACAGAGTTGGAAGGCTCCCACAGAGGGATAGCCTCCATAGGATAGGCAGAAAGGTAGGCCTGTCTTGAGGGTCTTGTTATTGTATTAAGCAAGTGACAATGAAATACGAATAAGATGTGTATGTTTGGATGATGACATTTGGTCATGAAGTTTCCTAGATGGGACAGCTGGGGCCTCAGAGAGGCTTCTCATCCTTTTCCCACCTCCTGTACCTTGACCTCAGCCTTGGCTTTTGCCTCCAGCTACCACACACTCTCAGTTGAGCGGGAATTCATACTGAGGACTGGGATGCAGCCCTTTCCTGCCCCAGGGGATACTGATGACCCAGGAGTGCCCAGAAACTGGGACCTACCACTACCAGACTTTGGCAGAGTTGGTGTGGTCTCCTGCCCTCAGGTCTGAGCTTGTGTGCTCTTTACTGGAAAAGAAAACATCCCCCACCTCATGCAATGGGCACAGTCGGTCCTGCAAGCTGCAGCAAGTCAAGCCCATCTTAGTGGCTTAGAAGGTGACAATGGACCCAGGCACTTGTCTACTTACTTTGTATTTTTAAAAAAATTGTTTCCAATCAAGCAATCTCAAAGTAGAAAATACATGTAAGACATGAAAAAGAAGAAGAAGAAGAAGAAGAAGAAGAAGAAGAAGAAGAAGAAGAAGAAGAAGAAGAAGAAGAAGAAAGGCCAGGACTTCCCTTAGTCCAGCCTTCTAGTGGCAACGCTCTTCCTCCCCTTCCAGTCTTTTTTCTATGCATGGGCATATTCCTTATCCAAATGAAGCCATAGGGTGACTTCTGCCTCGTGTATCTCCTTCTTTTTCACAGTTGGGCATGCATCTTTCCACATCAACATACATTTTTCTTTGCCATCCTTTTGTCCATCTGTTTTTTTTTTTGACAGGGTCCCTTGTCAAAGGTGTGCAGCACCGGGAGAGCTCTGCTGTGCACTGGGAGAGCTCTGCTGTGTTCTGGGCTCTTGGGTCTCAAGGGGGTCACAGGATAGTTCCTTACTGGTAGGACTTTTGGAGTGGGCTCTGGTTTTGTGAAGTGAAATGGCCCCAGGCTCACTGTCTACAGTTAGATGTTCCTGCCCACCCCTTCCTGACTCATGCACTGTCTCAGACTAGTCACCACATCCCTCCAGGCCTCAGTTTTTTTAACCTGGGAAATGGACTGTTTTGATTGAAGGCTTTGCCAGCTCTCTGTTCCATGACTAAGCACCCACAGACTCACAGGCAGATGCCAGGAGCAGTTAAGAGCCCAGACTGCTGAGGGGACATGGCTTCTCCTAGCGAGTCCTGTGATTCCAGACTGCAGAGGGGACATGGTTTCTCCTGGTGAGTTCTGTGGTTCTAGTCGCGTCAGGCAGATGATGGCAAGCCTTGATGTGGAAGTTTGAACAGCACTTTGGCCGTCAACACCCTGTGCTAGCTGTGGTTCCCAGGGCTCTGCAAGTGGCAAAGTGGTCTCCAGCTTCCTGCCCCTCCCCCACCCTACCAGACACACTGGGAGAGGGAAAGTAGTTGCTCCAGTGCCAGCCCAGAGCTCACTGCTGCTCTGCTTCTCAGTCATGGTATTAATAGCCAGAACCAGTAACCAACAGCTGGCATTTACAGCCTTAGATGCAGAGCACACGCCTGACTGGTTCCTGGGAAACTGGGATGTGGGGCTGCGGGTGGGGCTCAGGCTCTGGGAAGGGCCGGGAAAGCTTCCTTCCCTGTCTCCCGTTTTCCTTTCCTTTTTTGCTTCAGGGACAGCAGCTGCCTTTGGTCAATGTGCTTTGAGCAGCCCATTGTGTAAGCTCGGGCAGCAGCTGCTGGAGACTTCAAGGCAGAAGGAAATGCCTAGAACAGAAGCCGCAGATGTCTTTCCCGGAGCCCGCTCCTCTCTCAGGTTCTCCCCGGGAAGCAGTGCCTGTGGGAATAACAGCAACGGCAAGAGCAATAAAGCCACCAGGTCACCAGCATTTACTCCACACTAGACAACCGAGCAGAATTCTTGATTTAGACTTGAAAGAAAGATTTAGACAGAAAGAGCTCAGAAAGGTGAGCCTGACTGGCGTCATTCTCATTTCACAGGCAAGGGAGCTTCAAGTCCGTGAAGCTATTTGCTCAGAATTCTGTATCAAGCGAGCTACAGAGCTCAGGACTCAGGGGCAAGGGTTCAGGACTATCTGCCTGCCCCTCCAGCTTGCTCTTTTGAGGATACCACCCTTCTAACTCCCTGAATCTCCACTCCTCAGTTACTCAGGAATGGAGGGTCTCCCAGCGCAGCACGGTCCTATTACACACAAGCAATGCCAGAGGCTTTACCGCTCTGTCAGTCCCCAGCAGCTATGCGCTAAGGACCGTTCTCACCAACAACACATGCAAAATGCTGACTTGGTCCCCGAAACAGAAGTTTAACATTTTAATAGTTTAATATTTCATGGATGAGACAAATGACACAGATCCTGTGGGTTTGGCACACATTTATCACCGTTTTCAGGAAAGAATGAATGGTTTGGACCATGCCCACAACAGTGTGAGCCCCCCTCTGCCACTTACTCTCTGTATGACTCCAGGTAAGTGTCTTATCTTGCCTGTGTCTCTTTCCTCATCTTCAACAAAACAATACTACCTCTTTCATAGCTTTGTGAATGTGTCAGAGACAGCAACGGTGGTGTAGTCCCCTTGCTGAGACATTAAGGTGGCAGTCACTTATGCAGAATGAAAGGAGTCTTAGAAAATACTTCCTTATTAAAAAAGGCACAAGTCAGCTGACATGTCTCTTCTTTAACTGGGACATGTGGCTCCTAGATGAAGTGCCAAGAACTGCAGCATCCTTGGGCCATGTGGGAACCAGTTTTAGGACCAAGCCAATAGCAGATGACAGAACAGCAAGAGAGAAAGAGCCTGGGCACAATATCACTCAACTGTTAATAGTTGCCTGACATGTCCTTATTTCTTGTAGTATGATTTGGGATTGAGAACTTTCAAGGTTTTGAATATAATTGAAATAATCTCATTATATGGAGAATGCGATGATAAATTGACAGGAAAAGTGAAAGAAATAAATAAAAAACCCTTGATTTAAGAGAACAAATGTCAGAGTGATGCTTCTCTACTGTGGGGATGCCAGCTAGTAGGTTAGCCTGGTCCCAGGTGTAGTGAATGGTCAGGGGAATTCTGAGAGGGTGACCAGAAGAAGAGGAAGAAGGAAGGAAATGTGGCCCCGAGAAACCAACAAAGCTCAAACAGTGAGAGTGAGCCTTTTGTCATTGTCCTGGTTAGTTCTGTGTCAATTTGACACAAGCTAGAGTCACCGAAAAAGGGGAAACCTCAGTTGAGAGAATGCCTCCATAAGATTCAGCAGTATGGAATTTTCCTAATTAGTGATTGATGGGGGAGAGCCCAGCCACTGCGGGTGATGCCAACCCTGGCCTGGTGGTCCCAGGTCCTATAAGAAAGCAAGTTGAGCAAGCCATGAGGAGCAAACCAGTAAGCAGCATCCCTCCATGGCTTCTGCATCATCTCCTGCCTCCAGGATCCTGCCCTGACTTCCTGCAGTGATGGACCACAATGTGGAAGTTTAAGCCAAATAAACCCTTTCCTCCCAAAGGTGCTTTGTTCATTCATGGTGTTTCACCTCAGCGATAGAAACCCTAACTAGGACAGTCATCGTGTCCACATGTGCAGATACTGAGCTCAAAAAGGAACCCATCCCAGGCTGGCTTCAGGGCTACTGTCCACTCAGTGGCAAGCTGAAGAGACAGGAAGCAAGTTATTTTTGCAGTGGATAGAGAAGCTTTAAGTTCATGTCAGGGACAAACTTTGGAAGTATCCGGTAGCTACATGTTTGCATTCTTTTCTTCAGTTTTTCAGAATAATAAACATCTCCACGTTTATGACTCTGAAAGTATTTCTTATTGAGTTCTAAACTCATAAAAAGAGGTTAAAGGAAGTAGTCTTTAGAGCCTTAAACATTATCTCTGATTACAAAATTATAACATTAATAAAACGTTAAGATTATATAAGACTAAAACCCTAGATCTGTGTATTAATCAATTGCTCTTACATAATTTTATCACTTACAGAACGTGGTTAAGGAATAAATATGTTTAGGGAGCCATGGATGGTGATGTCCAAACTTGAGAATCAGGAGCCAAATGGGCCTTTGAAAGACTCCTAAAGGGAATATGGCAGGGACACAGTCTCACCATGTCCTCAACCATGTCAGTCAGCTTTCTGATACTGTAGCAAATAACCAACACAATCAGCTTACAAGGGGCAAAGGCTTCCTTTGGCTTAGGAGAAGATTTTCAGCTCACTACTGATTGGCTTCATGTCAAGGGTCAGAGGATGGCTCATTCATGTTCTGGTGAGAAAGACAGAGCAAGACTAGCATCTAAGAGTTTTCCTTTGAAGACACAAAGCCCCACCTCTTAAAGGCTCCACTACTTCTTGATAGCATCCATTTAGAGACCAGGATTTTACCACATGGGCCTCTGGAAGACAGTCACCAGTTCAAACTGTAGCAGTGACCTTGGAGGGTGAGAAGCATGTGTGGACTAAGAGGAGCTGCTGAGTCATTGATTCCATACTGGACTACATTTGCCTTCAGGAAATATCTTAAATGTCAGCCAGATGGAGCTGAAATCTAGAAGAACCCAAAATTAGTGTTAATACTAGCCATAATTATAACATCAATAATATTAGGAGAAGACAATTTTTATTATAACCTTATGAATTGTGTCTTGTATTAGCTTTGTTCTTTACTTAAAGTCACAGAGATAGAAAGGGCCATTTCCAGAACTTTAAGCCAGCTGTTGGCTGTTGATGTGTGTATGTGGGCATGTGTGTGTGTGTGTGTGTGTGAGTGTGTGTGTGTGTGTGTGTGTGTACTTGTGTGTTCAGAGGCCAACCTCAGGTGTCATTCCTTGAGAGACATCTACTTTATTCTTTGAGACAAAGTCTGTCATGGGATCTGGGCTCTGTGCTTAGACTAGACTGGCTGCCCGGAAAGTCCCAGGAGTCTGTCTCTGCCTCCCCAGAGCTGGGGTTGTAAGCATGTGCCCCCACAGCTAGCTTTTGAAACTTCATTCTTGGCTAACTTTATTGGCTCTGTGATTGTAGCTATTCATAACCATCCCCATGCTGAGCAGCTGTCTGAAAAGATAATTCAAATGAGGCTCTAAGTTACATGCATAAATATTTCCATTCAAGTTTTTTATATCATTGTAGCTAAAGGAAACAACTCTGGTGAATGTCAGCTAGGATCTATTTAAATAAATTATGCCATAGATGGTCAATGGGAGGCTAGAGACTGCAGAAATTAACTACAAGTTAAAAGTAATTATAAAACTTACATTCAGAAATAGGCCATGAAGAATATAAACAAGCTGAGTGTGATGGCTGGTAATCTCAACACTCGGGAGGCTGAGGCAGGAGGATTATTCTAAGTTTGAGGCTAGCCTTGACTACTTGGAAAATTCCAGGCTTGCTTGAGAGATAGTGTGACGCTTGTCCAACTTGCTTTTGTTTTGTTTTCTGCCGCTGCTGTTGTTGTTTCATCAGCTTGACCCAAGGCTGCATCATCTGGATGAGAGACTCTCAGCTGAGAAAAAGCTTAGTTAGACTGGCCTCTAGGCAAGCAAGGAGGACTTTTTTTTTTTGGATAGATGATTGAGGTGGCAGTGTCCAGACTACTGTGCATAGGGTAGTTCCTGGACTGGTGGTCATGGTTACGTAAGAAAGCAAACTGAGTAAGCTATGAGGCATAAGCCGGGCAGCAGTGGTCCTCTGCAGCACTTGCTTTAGTTCCTGCCTCTCAGTTCCTGTCTTCTTATCCCAGTTTCCTTTGATTTTGGCCCATGATCTGGAGTGTGAGCTGAAATAAACCCTTTCCCCCTCAAGTTGGTTTTGGTCATGGTGTTTTAATACAGCAATAGAAACCCTAGCTGGGACACGCTGGTCTCAAAAAAAAAATCCAAACAAACAATAAAGGAGATAAATAAAGCAGTTTGTATACTTTGTAAAAAAAAAATCTGCCCATACGCAATTGAAAGTTGAAAGGAGAAAAAGGAGTAAAGCATTAACCTTCATTTATAAAGGGATCTCAGATCAAGCTTTTTCATTCTGCCATAGGTATTTTCATTATTGTAGAGGTATTAAGTTGTTAAGAAGAGAATTAGAGGCATGTTGGGGGCACTATGAATAAAAGCTAGTGTGTGTGTGTGTTTGCTCAAATATGTGTATGCATATGTGTGTGCATGTGTGTATATGTTTGTGTATGTGTGTGCTTGCATGCATATGTATGTGCTCATGTATTTCTGTGTGTAATGCATATTGTGCATTTGTGTATAAGTTTGTATGTGCCTGCATGCATGTGCATGGGTGCGCATGTGTGTGTGTGCCAGTTAGTTCAGTGGTGGCAGAAGGGTGACTCTGTATATAAGGGAGGCTTGTTCTGCCTTGGGCACAGCTCAGTCCAATAGACCTGCAGTCATTAGCCAGACTTTCAGGAAGCCTGAACTCAAGCCACTTTCACCTCCTCTCCACTTTCCTCTTCTGAACCAACTCACTTTTCAACTTGAATCAGACAGTGGAGCTCTGAGAGCAGGTTCCCATAGCATCATAGAGAGGGAAACCTTGACCCTGACCCTGGACATTAGGTCCTGACATGAGAATTTCTGTATCTTAACCAGGTCATTTTTAGCATCCCCAAGGACAGGATGGAGGAGATGTGTAGACATACACACAACCATGTCTTTAGAGAAAGTGAGGTACAAATGACAAAAGAACAGGAAGAGGGAAGCACGGGATGGAGAGAACTTTCTGGATGGCTCTGTCAGACACCACAGTAAGTTTGTCTCCTTCTGTCCTCCTTCCATAGAGACATCATTACAGTGGCATGAACGAGACTCTCGGGGGAGATCAGGTATGGGTAAACCACTTAAGGTTTCTGGTCCTCTGACTTTTTAAGCGGCTTCAGCCAATCCTCCAGCACAGAATTAATTGAGATATCCTGCCACAGTTCTTTTCTGGGTGTCTGGCTGATAGCATCAATAATGAACTCCATGTTCTCCATTGCTTATGAGATGGAGCTCTGTAAAACTACTCAAAGTATAGGCCTAGTGCAGGCTCTGACCTGGGGCAAGGCGTTAGCAGCATTTAGCCTTAACCCCGTCACTCTTTCTTCCTGCTCAGCAAAGGGGTAACAGAAACTTGCTCGTTTTTCCCAAGGGAGTAATGTGAAGGGGCTGCCCTGACCCTGCACCACAGCCACCGTCTGGTCACCAGATTATGTACAATGAGAGTAGAGACACATCTGGTGCCTAAATGAGGCCACCAGGAGCTGATACTCTGTGGGCAGGGGAAAAGAAAGGGACAAACCCAGGCTGATGAGGTGGCAGGTTGTACGGCAAGAACCAAGGTGCAGAAGAAAGGGAGAATTTCAACCCTTTGAAAGGCACTGCAGTCTGGAAGTCGTGGGAGGGATCCCAGTCCAGAGACAGGTCTGTGAAGAAAGTGAGAGACAGAGGGATGGTGATGAAGATGGGGGGAAAGGAAGGGGTGGGATGGATTATTCTGATCATCTCCACAGGATCAGAATCACGTAAGAAACAAAACTCTGGTCATATATGCGAGGGAGTTTATAGATTGAGTATGTTGAGGAAGGAAGACACCCTGTAACTTTGGGTGACACCATCTCCCAGGCCAGGGTCCCTGGCTGAATAACAATAGGAAAGTGATCTGAGCACAGGCATTTGTTTCTGCTTCCCGACAACCGCTGTTCCATGCTCCTGCTGCCACCGCTGGAACTGTTGTTGCTGCCACATCTTCCCAGCCACAACGAGCTGTATGTACAAACCATGGACCAGAGCTAACCCTTTCTTCCTGAAGATGCTTTTGTCAAGCATGTGGTCATGGTAACAAGGAAAGCAACTAGAAAAGATGGAAGAAATGGTTGTGTGACAGAGGAACAGTTTCTGGGAATGTGAGAGCACTTTGTCTTGATACTGAGGCCAGGTGTGTTAGGATATCATGCTGTGGACCATGTCACCACGTCCAGGGCAGTGTGTTGATGGGATGAAGCAAGGCTACTTCTGGTTCATTTGTCTGAAGAGATACAGGACCTCCCCTGTCGTGGGTGCTCCTGATTCACAACACCAGAGGAGAATAATGCAAATTCTCTATACACAAAAAAGGCAGGCAATGGCAGGAATAGGGCATAGCCTCTTAGGGCTAGAAAGGGGGACGGAATCTACTTCTAAGAAGATCTGACTTGGGTAAAGTGGAGATGAAAGCCAATTTTGTTTTTGTGGACTTTCTCTGCCATTTCCACCAGTTCTCATGGTCTCGTTGTGGTAAGCGAAGATCAGCTAAACGTAGTGACCCATAGACAAAAGGGACTTGTCCTTAGACACTGTGAGGCACCAGCTAAGATAATGATAGGTAAGATGGTAGTAGCCCTCTCGTCGTCTTCTCAGGCTTTATCACTTTCCCCAGCTGGGCATCTGTAATGCTGTTGTGAGGTGAACTGAACTTAAGACAGAAGAAGCAATTCCTCAGCGCCCCCTTACAGGGAGACATGCAGGGCCTCATTCCCTGTTCCTGTAGGCAGTACCCTATGGGGCCACCCAGCACGTGAGCCACAAAGATCATCTTCCAGGTCAGGGTGCTTCTCTAAAAGATACTAGCTGTGTCTCCTGTAGCTCAAGGTGGTTGTCAGATGGTACTGGGGACTGAAGCCAGTATCCATCTGTGGTGGGTACAGCCTCTGCTACCCAACTATTGCAACCTTTTGAAACATTTTACTTTGAGAGGTTTCACTAAGTTTTCCAGGCTGACCTTGAACTCATTCTACAGCCCAAGCAAACCTTGAACTTCTAGTCCACACCCTTCAGCCTTTTTAGCTCTGATTAGAGGCCTATGGCATTGTTCTTGGCTTTAATGTGGTATTTAAATGAAATTGTTGGATTCAAAAGTGCTCTATTTTTATGTTACTTATGTAAAGCTTCTAGCTGAAAAGATTAAAATGACAATAAGAATGAACATGATCAAAATGTATTATATATTCATAAAGTTATCAAAGAATGGATTTTTTATTGATTTTATTGAGCTATACATTTTTTCTCTGCTCTCCTCCCTTCCTCTCCCCTCTCCTTCAGCCCTCTCTCAAAGTCCCCATGCTCCCAATTTACTCAAGAGATCTTACCTTTTTTTTAACTTCCCATGTAGATTGGATCCATACAAGTCTCTCTTAGGGTCCTCATTGTTGTCTAGGTTCTCTGGGATTGTGATGTGTAGGCTGGTTTTCTTTGCTTTATGTTTAAAAACCACTTATGAATGAGTACATACAATATTTGTCTTTCTGAGTCTGGGTTATCTCACTCAATATGATGTTTTCTAGATCCTTCCATTTGCCTGCAAATTTCAAGATGTCATTATTTTCTGCTGTGTAGTACTCCATTGTGTAAATGGACTACATTTTCCTTATCTATTTGAAGAATGGACTTTAACTAATAAAAACTAAAATGACCGATGATGCAATGATGAGATTGTGGTTATGTTATTTCAAAAAAGTCTTTATCTCACAGAGACACATACTGAATAGATTAAAAGATGTGATGTTTGTGAAGTATTTCAAAATAATCCAGCTGGGGAGAAGGAAGCAGAAGACACTTGCAGATAAAATGAGCTTAAAAAAAATCATTGTTGAAGCTGATGGATGACCACTTCAAAACTTGTTATACATTTCTCTCTTCCTGTATAATGACTGAACTTTTCCATACTTACAAGCTTGTCTTCTCAGTTTCCATCTGCTTTTTGTGTCTTGTGTACTCTCCCAATAAAGTTTCATTTATTTGGGGGAAAATGTCATCAACAATCATTCCCTGTCTCCTTTCAGCTTTCTGACCATTTGCCCCACACCCTCCCACCTTTTCCTCCTTCCTTCCTTGTTCTGGTTCTGGAGATCAGCCCTAGCTTGTCTTGCACGAGGCTGTGGCTATGTGATTAGGTAGGGGATGGAAGTGGAAGTGGTGGTCTCACTAACAGACATAGCCCGTGAAACGTCACAAAGAGGATTTCAATGCTCTTTTTCTTCTACCACATGAAGGGAAATAACTTCAGAAAACTTGGAAGCCATGTTGTGCATTGTAGAGACACCCTCGGCCTAAACTCGCCTTCCCAACTACTTAGGGGTGGTGATGGGTGACCCAAAATAAAACTGCCGCTTGCCAGAGACATTGTACATTGTTGAATCAAAATTCATTAATACCAAAATCAGATCCACCACAGAAAAAGGCAAATTCATCTGATAGCTGAGATGAAAGAAGGTACAGGGAAGTGCATAGAAAGTCACAATAGGTATAAAAGATTGCTTTTGGAGGAAGAACCTGTTTTTGGATCCTGTTATATTCCAAATCTTGTAGTAGATTGAATATGCACATTGTTACATTGTATACATTGACTCTCACAATAGGTATAAAAGGCATTATACGAGGAAGTTAAACTTGAAAACAGGGAGTAAACGGCCAAGGTCACTTACCAAGTAAATGATGTTTGGAGTTAGTTATCTATTGAGAAGAATGAGTCTTAGTCTTAAGAGACAGTTAAGGCAACTTCCAGAATGAGGATGGTCAGGAAAGGGAGAAGGGTGAAATAAAGAAATACAGGGAAGTAAAGGATGACACGCCAAACTCTACTCGGCCACCAGGACCTGGATCAGATGCCTGAGTGCTACAGAGCCTTTCTGAGCTGCACTAGTTAATAGCAGCCCTCTGTGAATCTCTGTATCACCTTCTTATTCCTCTTTACATGTGTGTGGTGTGTGTGTTTGAGTGTATGTGTGTGGCATATGTGGTGTGGGTGTGTGTTTGTGGTGTGTGTGGTGTTGTGTTGTGTGGCATATGTGGTGTGTTTGA